>BSBK01000933.1:807500-1410000 GCA_027943335.1 Chamaecyparis obtusa | reverse complement strand
TGTATGTGTATGTGTATGTATGTATGTATATCTCTGTGTGTGTGTGTGTGTGTGTGTATATATATATATATATCGTACAAGAATAAAAAAATGTCCCCCGTTAATGAATCAATCAATGAATGTCCCATAGGTATCCATCAAAAGAATAAATATACATATCTGGGACAATGCTCTCAAAAAAGCCTATCTGCCTCTCCTAGGGGAGGTTGCATCTCAACATTTGGGGGTGGAATAACCTATGATGGATCTTGTGGCGGGTGGTGTGGATGATATATCTATATGCATCACCCTAGGTTTTGGTCTCTACACTGTGCTATGTATCCATGCATCATGCACTTGTGTGGGTACCTATGATGACCCTATCACTTCTTGTCATCTGCCATCCACATCCATCCCAATCCCTGATCCCTCTACCTCTGCTATCTGCACTGAGGCAGCAGCTGACCGCTTCTGAATATATGTGTGATCGGGTTGGTGGCTCTCCCAACCTATCCTTTATGATGACCTAGCCCAAAAATTTCTCCCCCTTGTCCTCTAGCTGTAACCTGCCCCATCCCTATTCCTGTTCCCATGGCCCCTGACTAGTTGACCCACCTATAATGGTCCCTCATGTCCTATGGAATAGAGGCATAGTACATAGCCATGTACCATCTCACCTACTCTCTAAGGTATGCCACCTCCCTTTATGCTCTCAACACCTCCTAGGAAGCCCCCACCACACTCCCTCCTCCCCCATCCTATATTGTGGCTAACTATCACTGTAATATATCCCTCTCCACTTGCACTCCAGCCCTCTCCCCTATAGCCTATCCCACTCAGTCTGCAGTGCATCCCTCTCCCTCTGTAGTTTCTCCCGCTCATCTATCATCTCTAACCCATCCTAAAGTGCTTGTTCCAATTGTGTGATGAGAGTATCTCTCTCTCTCCCTATACATTGCATAACATCTAGCTGATCATGGCATGAGTGGCCTATAGGGATGCTAGTTGCACTACCAAATCCACCCCTCTCTTGCTTGTAGATGATCCAACCCCTAGGGCACCCACTAGTACCAATCTTGGTGGTGGTCTTTTTGGTGCGTTTCCTTCATCACCTCCTTCTTCTCTTCCCCCTTTGCCATCTCCTCCTCCTCTGTCTTTGATGCAAAGGAAGACAGAGAGAGGGGCCAAAGACTCACCCTAACTAGATCCACCTGGCTCAAAACACGTGAAAGAAACAACAACACAAAGTGGGAGAGATAAATGCAAATATTTTCATATATTATCTTCAAATTGATTCATACATGCTGGGCTATAAGGCCTTCCCAATTTAGGCTAGATCTTACAATGAAGTACATAAGTCCTCAACATGCAAGGATTTACCAAAAATCTCTTATCTTCTATCTCTATCAAAAAACTGACTCCCTAACTACAACCAGATAACTACATTTATTCAAAAGGCTACTAAACTAAGTCAACCTTTAGATCCACAATTAACGAAAGGAATGGCCAGATCTAGGACCACACACTTCCCAATGATGGATACCAACATTAAATCTATAACCCATAATAAATGCACAAGTCAGCCTCAACATGAACTCAAAATAAACAACTCAATAAACAAAGACAACTGAATGCCAGTCAAGCATCACCGAGTGCCAAGGAATTTACCGAGCACCAGTCAAGCATTACCAAGTAACACTGGTGAATAAGGAAACTGAACAACACCGAACCAACTTGGTCAAAGGAACTGAGCAACACAGACAAACTTCAAATATCTTTTTGGTGACATAGGATTTCCTAGGACTTGAGATGCTCCTGCATTAGTCTCATACTCAATCCCCACTATCCACATCCATAGAATCTACTCCCCAATCCCCCTACTTGCCCTCCTTTGGGCTGACCTCCCTCTTACTATGATATTTTCTCCTCTCCTCCCTTGAGGTGCTTCCATATCTACTCGACCTCTTCTCCTCACCACCTAGGCCACCACCACCTTGATCCTCTCTTCCTCTAGAGGTATCCCTATCCTCCTGACTACCTGAGGCCTCCTAAACTAGGAACAATACTCCATAGTGCTCCCTGCATCGGCCTCACCTCCTACCCAATCCTAGTCAATGGCTAGAATAACCATCCACACAACCACTAACTCCTACCTGTCTATTGGGCCTCCAAACTCTAAGTGCCTCTCTCTAGTAGTGTGCTAGTACTAGTGCTCCACATCTGGTACTCCCTGTTTGAAGCCAAACCATCTGGAACCCCCATCTATCATGTATTGATCGATGATGTAATCACATCATCTTGTCAAGTATGTGGGGGTCATGGAATATGGTAAATGTGCCTAATCCTTCATCCATGTCCCACCCCTATATATGGTTTCCATGTGATATAATTTCTAATGCCATCCAACACCTCCCTCTAGTAATCTGTATCATCAATATCATGATACGTAAAAGGATCTCCCCAGTTGTATACAAAAGGTTGATCTGCCTATCTATCTATCCTACCTACTAGCCTGAGCACTATAATGTGCTCTCAGTCCCATACTTGGAGTAGTGTAGAAAAACCTATACTCTACCTTGTGTCTCCTCACCATGGTAGATTATCTAATGGAGGTCCTAATAGAGCTACACCATCATGAGAATTCCCTAGGCAATAGGCACCCCAACATCCACAATCCTCACAATCACGGGAATATGTGCTAGTTTCACACTCGTCCCTCCCATGTCAGGGGCAATATATCTCGAGACAGGACCACAACATAAAAACATACCTAGTGCACTGTCGACATTATTGCTAAATGTTGAGCCAATGATAGTTGTCCATGGCACAAGATCATCACCACACTAGGTCCCACCAATGTTGTCAGTTCTTGTTGCTAAGTGGTATCACTTATGATAACCTCAATACCCAAGATGGGAAGGTGTAATATCTTGTACACATCCTCTAATGTCACTGTCATCTCCCCTGTCAGGAGATGGAATATCACCATCTTAGAGTGCCACCTCTCATAGAGTGTTGTCACCATCTCCATGTATGCCCACCTATCAGAAATTTGAGCCAAGTATCCCAAGCCAATCATGTCCACGTGTGTCTAGTCAGTAGGTGTGAACTTCTCTATCGCTCGTAGTACCATGACCTACCTCTCCTGACTCACCAGTCAGTCCATGAATCACTGCAACCAATCCAATTTAGTTATGTCATTTTACTTTCCTATAGAATTCTATTCTATCAGTCTTAACTATTCATCCATCATCCATGTCCCCTCCTAACATTTCTTTTTACCCTCATTCTTGCGATCCAAAAAGTTTAACTTGTGTTCCCGTAGAATCCTTGCTCTCATGATCCCACAACCATGAGATCGCATAACCTAAATGTACCCATACTACTATGTGAATTCATTCCTATGATGACTTCTCCCTACCCCAGCGATCCCATGTAGGATCATATTATTTTCCCTCCTCCCTAACCTTTTGGTCTGAGATCGTGATCTGACCAAAAATTCTTCACGAGATTGTGTTCACACGAAAATCCCCCGAGCTGAAGAAAAATGGCGTTCTCACCAAAAATACCTTTCACCCCTCAGCAACCCCTAAATATAAAATCTATTATGGGATCATGATCCTGAAGGTCCCGAGGGAAATCCTGCTGATCCCGAGCCAGCAGGATTGCAATTCTACAGTACAAAAATTAAAATAAAAGAAAAATAATAAACAAAAAAGTTGGGTTCTTCAATCTTACTTGTCTATTAGGCACCTGATGCTATCAAAAACTCCTCATAATGTATTTTATGTGTCTCGATCACCCTCCCCTTGCCATCACACTATGCATATATCAGAGCTCGCAAAATCAAGAGCTAACTAAACTCAGATATGTGCAAATAACCCCTTTCTGGCCCTTTTAACGCTTATAAAGTGTATCCTGTGACCCCCCGTAGCCCTCAACCACCCCATTTTTCCTATTTTCCTTCTTTTCCTTATTTTATTTCCCATCTCACCATCTTTTCACTCCTTATTGCTCATTTCCCTCTAGTTTTTCCAAACCCTTCCTTCCTTTCGAGATGCCGCCCATTTTTCTTTCCCTACCACCCTCTCTAGGGTGCATCACCCAATCTAAACTTCTTTTTTTGTATTCTGGGGAAACCTCGTTACTTGGTAATTCATTGTGTTTTCTATTATTTTAAACATGTCTTTGAAATAGTATTATTTTAATACTATGTCAAAGAGGAGCAAAATGTTATAGGACACCTAAATTTGATTACATAATTAGGTAATCCTATTTAATTCTCTCTTAGGACATTATTCAATTAAATATTAAATATTTATTTAATTTATGTCATCCCTAGTTAATTAATTTAATTAATTAACTATAGTCCAATTCATTATCTAAATAACAACCCATAGTCTAATAATTAATTAAATCTCTTTCCTCTATTAATTTAAATAAATGCATTCATCTATTAAAATTAATTCATAAATCTCTTTTTCCTCCCACTTGAAATTAAATAATGCATTTAATCCAATTTAGGTTATGACCCATTCACAGATACTAAACCTTCTTAATTAGGTAATGACCCATGATTAGCTAATCCAACCCTCCACTCATTCTCTCCCCTCTCATCACATCCTCCTAATTCTCCCACTTGTCTTCTAATCCAGCCTAATCACTCCCTAAACATTTACAAAATTATAATCCATGGATTAAGAAACCCTAACCCAACCCAAGTCAACCCTCATGTCACATCATCACATCTCCCAACTCTCTTACCTCATGTCAAGCTTAAATGTTCTTACATCCCTCTTACACACTACATCTCCTTCTTACACCTTTGTCCCCTCTCACATCTCCCAAAATGGTCACATTACCCCATTCTTCAAAACCTCTTTCCTTGTGACACTTTTTAGAGAGAGGCATTTGAGAAAGCACAATCCATGTGCTCTTTCTCAAATTCATTTCCACCCTTCCCCAGGTTTTGAATCTTGATCGTCCATTTTACCCTCCTCTTACCTATAAATTAAACTTATCGTCCACCATAAAAGAAAAGTTATCATGCCATTTTAAAGAACAAAATCTTCATCCTTAACCTCATAATGCCAAAAATATTTCCAAAATATATCCTTCCTCATCTTCTTTGAAGATTGATAAAGCATTTGAGCACACAATCCTCTACTTGGACAAATCTACACATCAAAGGGAGCTTACTTGGGTTAAGAGGTTTTCATTCTCTTAGTTTCTTTTGTATTTTAGTTCTCTTTTTTGTAATCATATATGTGGTTTTGATCTTGTGTTTTGAGTGCTTTTCATGGTTAATGTATTCCTTTAAACACATTTTCATAGCTTATACTTATAAATCCTCTCACCAATCTTCTTTGGAGTATCCTCAAAACCAGTAACTTTTTTTTCAACAACAAAGAACCTATCATCCACCTCCTTAAACCTGTAAGTGTAGGCTTTAATCATGGCTTTGGAATTATTAACAACTTTGGTGAGATCTTTGAGCTCTTTAGGGAAGGAGCTATCCTTACCAGTACCAAAATAGCCTCCATAAATTCCCATGTACTCTATTGTTTCTTAGTGTTGAAAATGAATCAAATATTTCCCCAACTATTCAGATTCTCTTTGGATATTTCCACATAGTCACTCCTAGGATGCCCAAACACCACCTCAATTCTCATATGCATAGAAACATGTTTGGAAAATAAATTCCAATCGCTTCCTATTGTAATTCATTTTGGCTGAGATAACCAATTATCTTCATAGGAGAGGATTGTTATCCTAAAAACTAGGCTAAATTTGTAGATAATTTATTTCTTTATTTTTTGTCAAAGTAGCTTCACTAGTTTCATTCCTTACCTCTATCTTCTACACAAGAAGGTCATTAAATCTCCTCCTTGAAAAATTTATAAGGGAAGGTGTCACATCATCACCTTCCTCCAATCACCTACAACTTTGTGTCTTTTTGATCTTCTACTGAGAATAGGATATTATGTATGGTGACAGACTTGTATGGCAAGGTACTTGGACAACATTTTTATCTTTTGTAGAACATTACCTTACCATTCTCCTCTCCTTTGTATCCTTCTCTTTAACATGCTTCTTCTTGGATGGGCCCTACTATTGTCTACCCTTCTCTCCCCAAATCTGATAAGCTCTAATACCAATTGTTAAAATTAATACACAAATTGGGAACACACAAACAAGACACAAGATTTAATGTAGTTTTCCAATATATCTACATCCACTAGAGAGTGGAGCATGTAAATTTTATTCTGTCATTGAAATTTAATTACATTAGGTTTCCCCCTCATATATATAAATTAGTCTTCAAGAGAAGATGAAGGAACAAATAAAAGAAAGATGAAATGAATAGTCAGAGAAGAAGAAATGAACAATCAAACTTCACATCGAACATCGATGGTGTTTCTCATTTATGTATTGTGAGACATTATTAAAATAACCTCCTTGATTCCCAATCAAGGATATGTAGGCCGAAGGTATGAAATTTAAGTTCCACCAATGAATCTACATCATTGACTAATCGTGCTTCATCATTCTACAAGAATATAATCCCTGAACATATCAAGAATTTGATTTGTTTGATTGTAAGGCCTCACCAGGGAACCCAAGAGAGATTAACCTACAACATGCTACTAAATTTACAAAATAATTTTCTTAAGAGTTCACAAAATAATAATGATAACAATGTGGAAGCAATACAATATAATACTAGTCATACACACAAGTGTGACTCAAACACAAATTACAAATCTCAAGGGTTGCTTGATGTATGTTACGTAAATGTTAATTAATCTACTTAATACAACAATCATACAAAGTATCCACATAATATAAATAAGTACATCATCTTATACATTAGATCAAGATACAATCGATACCACAAGATATACATGATAACCCACATCCACTACAAAAGTTCTAGGGTATGTAATATTAATCCAATTATAAATTACAATATGATATCTCTAGAGTAACTAAAATAATGATATGAGAGCATACAATAAGAAAGATAAGTGTACGTCTCCAAAAATGATAAACAAGAAGGTACAACTACTAAAAAGATCATCTAGCACTAGTACACAAATGTTAGAATCTTAAATGATAAAATAATCACTACCACCTGACCTCGTAAAACCTAAATGGTCCACTCCCACAGTGCCGAGGAGATAAAAACAAACCCTAGTCAGATATCAAACACCAAAACAAACATGGTACAAAGTAAGAAAGGGATCCTGAAAGCTCTCTATCTCAATAGGTACAACAAAATGACAATGATAATACATACTCAACTAGAGGCAACCAACACATGGGGAAGTATCATCACATGGATCAACTCTAGAGTTATCCTAGCAGTCTCTTAAGACCCCAGCACCCTAGTGACTATATGCGGTATCAATAATCCTCTCATAAAGATGAGGTACCAACTATGTTATATCCAAGTCCATGCAGGTAGAAAATATCTTCTCACAAACGATCCTAGCATGTACTAGCGCTCAAGGCATGGGTGAGGAACACAAACATTTTATTAATATTTCTATACTAATAGATTTTATTATGTTATCACTTTATTAAGTCACTTGCAATAAGTTATTATGGCAACCACTTGTGGGCCCCGATGCCTATTGCAAGCCACTCCCCACCTATACTCTTATTTAACCTACCTAGGCTCATAAACTAGATAACAAGAAAATGATAATAATAATCCTCAAATCCATTCCTTAATATAACAGGAACACACTGGTTCTCACATAACCACAATATCATAATGAAACTCTTGCAATGTCCACAAAAATATGATCTTAGAAAGATGATCCAAACAATACAACAACATAAGGTATGATAATTAGACACATAAGCATTAACATAAACTCAATCGCAAGCCTCTGGTAATGCTCCTAAAATAGGAAACACAAAACCTCCCATAAAATCCACAATCATAGTAGGAAATATATTTTCCATAACATGAAACCCAATTAGATTTATTCCCAAAATAGTCCAGTTTGACTAAACATATAATCCAATTAGTATTTTTCCATTTAAAAATAATTATTTCCAATATAAAATATATTCCATTTAAAAAAGATAAAGAAAACCTATATACATATATTAAATAAAACATAATTAAAAATTAACAAAGTTTAATATCAATTAATATTATTAATTAATATTTAAAATATTTAATATTAATTAATTAATATAAATTTTAAATTTATTTTAAAAACAAAACTTAAAATTTAAAACCTAATTAAAAAAATATTGGGGAGGGGCCCCACAGCACCCCAACCCCACCTCCATTGGCTGCTAACAGAAGCCCAAATCTGTCGAGACAGCTTATGCTGCTGCTGGCAGCCTTGGCTACCACAACAACCTTGGTTGCCATCGACTGCCCCTGTTTCCATGACAACCCATAGGGCCACCGATTGGGTGGGGGTGGTGGCCCAAACCACTCTCTTTTTATTTATTTATTATTTTTATTTTTTTAATATATATATACCTAAAGGTGTGTACTCTCTCTCTCTCTTTCTATATATATATATATATATATTCATAAATATTTAAAAGAATTTCTATTGAATAAAAATTTGATACGTTTTCCAAACCCCAAAGACAAATTGGACATATTTATTTTTCTTTAATATCCTAAAAATTGATTATGCCCAAATGCAAATTTAAACCCCTATTCCCATATTCATACAAAAATAAATACCAAAATTCTTATTCTCACAAAAACATCCAAATTTTTTATGAAACCAAAATCCCAAGCAATAATTCTATGAAATGTTAAATTTTTAAAACCTTCATAAATCCAACAAACACGATGCAAACAAGCTTTTTAAAAGAAATGAAGAACACAAAGGTTTTCAAAACCCTACCTTGAAAATTCACGAGAAGATTTGAAACAACAATGGCCAAATCGAAGACTCGAAGATTCCAAATTACTCCTAAGCTTTGAAAATAATTCTTCAAATAATCCAAATAATTTTCTCCAAAACCTGGTCTCCTCCATATCTGTGTAAAGAATAATAGCTAAAAGAATCCTAATAAGGAAAATCTAGCAAATAGAACTCAAACATGCAACTCCCAATCAGTAATTTGAACTCAACTTCCTAACATTGTTTTTATCAAACTCTTCTGCATGATTAATTATAATTTTAATAATAAATATGCACTTTTCAATTATCAACTCTTAACTCAATTGTAACTTAAATTCCTAATTCAATTTTTTTAAACTGAATGTGCAACTTAAAATGCATATTAATAATTTATTAACAATTACTACTTTTTAACATATTAATCATTATGAAACTGATAATTAAATAACAATTCATTAATTATGCTTTTAAATTTCAATTTTAAATTTATTAATTATTTAAATCCTCCATTCATAAAATTGAACTCTTTAAGTTAAGTCTTTTTAATTAATATATGTATTTAATTAATTCTCATTAATTAAATAACCTCATATTAATATTTATATATCTAATAAAATTTAATTATTATTCACATAATCAAATCCATAAATCATAATAACATAAAATCACATTAAACCACATAACATGACAACATGAGAAAGAAATGATTAAACCAAAAATACAAAAGTCATATTGAAGGGAAGGGTTCACGAATTCATGTCACCTTGATGAATTTGGATAGGAAACTCAATCAGATACGTGTCCCTTAATTCAGGATAATAAATAACTTTGGTTGGGATTGGACCTCTATGTTATCTCCCCTCTCTTACTATGTATGTAGAAATTGTATCTACTTGTGGACACAACACTTCAGTAAAACATTAGAGGTTAGCAAAATCAAGAAATTTACAAATAAACACAATATAGTTAACCAAGCGATTTACTACCTTCTAGTAGGTATGAGTTTGGTATTCTCAGATTATGACCGAGATCAGTGACAATGCAATACCTAAACGAATGATTTAAAATGATGAAAGCAATGAGATATGAATGCAAATTAATCTATTTTTTTGGATTTTTGATGCAATTATGATGAAAACTAATATGAAACTAGTCTAAGATGGATGAAATTGAATGCAAAATTGATCTAACAATGCTATGAAAAATGAATGAATGTTATGATCAAAACAATAAAAATCTCACAATTGCTTGTTTGCAATAGCTTGATTCTACAGATGCAAATTCACCAAAGCTCAAGTATACAAATTTGTGGGGGTTTGATGAAGGACCGAGCCTCAATTATATAGAAATCCATGGCATGAGGGTGCATAAAAAAAAGAAATAAATCACTCTTGATAAACTCAGGTTGATTTTTGAGTTATCAATAAATTAAAATCAGTTAACTCACAAAATCATGCAAAAGCAGCTTTTAAACTCAAAATAGAGTTTAGATCACTTTTTCAACTCACAATCACATGTTGAGTTTATAAAGTTAACAAATTAAAAATAATAGTTGTTTTAAAGTTGACTGCTTTTTTGATTGTGCATGATTTAATATGAATTAATTTAAAAATAAAGTGATTTATTCTCAACTTAACTGATTTTTGAATTAAAATAACTAATTTATGGGTTAATCAATTATTTAATCAAACTTTATTCTAAAACTATATCATTAAATTTGACAATTCGATTTAATCAATTAAATAAGAATTCAACTGATTATTTTTAGCAAATTTGATTTATTGTCAAATAAAATAATATCTAATATAATTAAATAATTAAGTGGCAATATTAATCTAATTAATTAAATATTTATCATATTCAATTAATCAAATTTAGGATAAATGAGATTTATGGCCAAATAATATTTAATTAAAGATAATTAAGATAAATAGAAATATTTAGGAAATATTCCCCAATGCAAAATTAGGATAAAATCAATTAGGGTTTTGATAATTTGGTGTGCAGATGTGTCTTAGGTTAGGAATTTGATGTCAATTTGTTCGATTTGATGATGTAGGAGGTTAATGAACCTATAGCCCATTTTTGGGGTATTACATTTTGCTCCTCTTTGAATTACGGTGCGAAGCACAGTGGTTCAAAGATTCGTCTATTTTTTATGTTGAAACTCATTTGAGAGATTAACCGATTCCAAGACAGAAACCAATTGAAAAATTTGAAGATGCTGATTTAGGTCTTGATTGACCAAGAACCGAGATGATGTCAACTATAGCAACAATGAACCGGTGATTACAAAAAAGTATCAAAATGCCTGATTCTAAACCTTATGATTACGAAGAAGTGACTGTCCTGGCCCCAAACCTGATTGTCTAAAGGGAATCAAAAGGATGTCAAATCTGAACCCTTCAGTTACAAAGAACCAAGAAAATAACACTAATGAACCGATGGTTACGAAAAGCTGATATAGTTTACAAGATAGATTAGGGTACCATATTGATATGGATCTTGATGAATATGAAATTCTCCAAGTGATGAGGTCTTTTGATGAGTTAGTAACTAGACATGGTTGTTATCTTGATCACTAAGAGAAAGATTGATTACAGATTTGATTGATATGCAATACCATGCCCCCTTCAGGATGAAAATTGAAATCTAATAAGAAAAGTCAGCGTTTAAATAGTTTAGAAGCATGTTATTTGATTTGAGAAGTGGTTATACATGTCTGAGAATGCGTTCTGCATCGTTTGAAGGTCCAGAAGACCAAGTTTGACTAGGTTTGACCATGAGTTGACCATAGTTGACCAAGTTGAAATTTTAATAGTTTGATGTAAGATAATCAGTTAAGTTGAATTTTGGATTCGTTTGATGTTTAGAAGGTCGATTATGCAAGCAGTCGACTGTCCTGGGTCCGAAAATTTTAAATCGCAATTTTGAAAATATAAATGATCTCAGATTTTGATTTTGATCTCGAAAATGGATTCAGAACGTCAAAATTAGTCAGGGGTGCCTGCTTGGTGATCTATTAAGAAGACCTTAGTGCGATACTCAATCCTTATGATATGTTTAGCATAGTTTTGGAGAATTATCAAGCATCGAGCTGAATTGAAATCGTGAGATAAATACAACCATGCAAAGTGCAAAATGAGATGCAGACCTAGGACCTAGGACTTAGTCACTGATCATGTGTTGGTCTTTTTCATCACTGAACATTTTATTAGGTAACTAGATAAATCAATACAACATCCACTAGTTAGAAAACTTTGAACATATAAATATTGATTTTTGCATCAAAATCAATACAACGCCCACTAGCTAGACAACCATGGACATATGAATATTTTTTTTTTTTGGAATGTCAGATTAGATATAAGCACCAAGGAACCAATGCCAGGATGACCTGAATATCATGTCCATTTTGATATTGCAATTTGTATAAGCATTAGAACACAAACATTGTGATGACCTAAATTCCCTTGCGTACAAACACATCAAGTAGTCAAGAGATCATTCTAAATCCACTGTGAATTACCCGCAGTGACCCTTTATCATTCAAATCCTTGGATAAGATCATGTTTCACAGTAGGAGTAAGAATTCAATCAAAAGATAAAATTAGATCAAACCTCCTTAAAAATTTTTTGGTATCAATGGTCGAGGTACTCATGGCCATCCAATATGTGATGGAGGCTCTTACATATGGACACCATTTCAATCAAGATTTTCCAAAGTTGCTAGATTTTCACTCAAAGCAGAAAATAAAGAAAAGATTATGCCCCTAGTCATCACTCTCTAAATCCTGTAAAGGACATCATCAAAGAGCTTGAAAGGACACAATATGCAAAAATCTCAATGCGAATCAGTAAGCATACAAGGAGATAAAAGCAGTGAAGCAAAGGTTGTTTTTAGTTTGTTTTGATGTTTGTTTGTGTTTGGTTATAAAATCCTTTCTGGTAAGGAGACTGACTAACTGAATCAGATGTAGCTTCAAAGGACTCTATTTGGATATCACTCATCTGAGGTATACTGGAGACCATAGGATATGACATTTATTACCTTCAAGTTTGAAACATTGATAGGATACAGACACTTGTATCGATTGGTGTATAGACTAACTTTATTTAAAACATGATTGCAAATACAAACCAAGAGATATGTACAAACTAAAGCAAGACTGAAAGATAGGAAAGACCAAGATTGTGTTGATAGATGGAGCATTTTGAAACAAGTGGCGCCTCTTTACCAGGTTTTCACCATCTTGTCAGAGATTCTATTTTTGCTACCAAGGTGCTTGTTTCCAGGTTTTCACCAAGGTACTTTTTCATTTTCTCATATTTTTGTATTTTTCATTTCTTCAATTTTTTGGGTGAACCATCAAGGTGCTTATTGCTAGGTTTTCACCAAGATGTTCATTTTTTCAGGACATTTTGCAAAGATTGAATGCCTCAGGCGTAGAATTTCTTCAGATGGAGAATGTTGATTGGTTCTTAGAGCTGTTCTCCTTCAGTTGTTGAGAGTTGATAGGCTCCAGAGCCAAAAGTAGTAGTCACAAGAAAGGGACCCAGCCAGTTGGGTTCAAACTTCCCCTTGTGTTCTCTATGTGATTGATTTTTAGGATTCTCTCTCAAGACTAGATCACCAACCTGAAATTCTCTATGTCTGCCTTTCTTGTTGTAGACATTCTTTTATGATATACTCTGAGATGATCATATGATGCTTTTCTGTACTCATCTAGTAGTTCATGTTCATGCAACCTAGACACTCTATAGTCATCATCAGTTACTAGACATGCATTCTGATTCTTAGTAATGGGATTTCAACCTCAATAGGCAATACCACTTCAGACCCATAAACTAAAGCAAATGGTGTAGCCCCAGTGGGCATTCTGATACTTGTTCTATAGGCCCAGAGAGCTGGATTGATCATGAGATGCCAGTCTCTTCCTATTTTATTAATTGTTCAATGCAAGATTTTCAAAAAAAATTTGTTAGATGTCTCTGCTCGTCTATTCCCTTGAGGATAGTAAATAGATGACCAATGTTTTGTTATCTTGAATTTTGAGCATAAGGAGTCTAGGTCATTGTTCTTGAATTGGCCACCATTATTTGTGAATATAGAGTGTGGGATACCATACTGACATATGATGTAGTTCAGAATGAACATAGAGATTTGCTTGTTAGTTGGTTGAGTCAAAGGGACTACTTCTACCCATTTTGTGAAATAGTTTTTAGCTGTAATGATATGGGTATGCCCATTAGTAGAATGTGGATAAATGGCATCTATTAGATCAAACACCCATTTTTGGAAGGGCCATTGTGTAGTAAATGGAATAAGATCTCTCCCTAGTGCATGTATCAAGTTTCCATGTACTTGACACTTTTTACAATTTTTAGCATACTTGATAGCCTCTTTTTCTATTTCAGGCTAATAGTACCCAACCCTAATAAGTTTTTGAGCTAGTGTTAAACCATTGGAATGTGATCCACATATACCTTCATGGACTTCCTCTAATGCACGTTGAGACTCTTCTCGTTCTAAAAACCTAAGAAGTGTACCATCTAGACTTTGTTTGTACAGATCATTACCAATGATGACATACCTGGATGCATTTCAGATAAGGTAGTATTTCTCATGGCGATTGAAGGAATTGGGAATGATTTTGTCTTGAAGGTAGGAGAAAAGGTTTTTCTATCAGGAAGAATCATGACCAAAAATAGTGAAAATCATGTGGGTTTTGGGGGAATCATATGCAGGGAGGGACAATGCTTCCACCATGAACTTGTAACATAGCTCATGTTCGGGCTGCTATAGTATAGATGATAGCTTTTCCATAACGTCAGAAGCCTTGTTCTCCATTCTAGGTATTTTCTCAAATGTGATAGATATGCAATATTTCTTTAAGTCATCTACCATGCATTTATATGGAACAAGCTTCTCATCTTTTGTCTGGTATACATCATTGACTTGGTGTATGACTATCTGCGAGTCTTCATGAATGTGTAATTCTATCACTTGCCACTCTATTGCTATCTTCATACCATTAAGTGGATCTTCATATTCAACAATATTGTTTGTGTAAGGAAACTTTATTCTGAATGCTTTAGGTATTGAGTAACCATGTGGTGTTATGAATAATATGCCTACTCCAAATCTATTATGTGTATAAGATCCATCAAAGAAGAGACACCAAGTCCTAAAAGATATGTTCATGATGGATGAATCAGGAAATTCAATCTATAATGGTGTATCATCAAACATTGGTGCGTTAGCTAACTAATCTACAATGACTTGTCCTTTGATAGCTTTCCTTTCAACATATTCTACGTCAAACTCAATAGTATCACTCATTTAGCTAATCTACTTGTGACGGCAGCTTTGCTTAGTAGGTACTTTAGTGGATCAATCTTAGCTACTAGTTGTAATACCCCAAAATTGGCACAATATAATCTTAATCAATTTTGGTGCATTTCTTCAAATTTCTACATCATCAAAGTCCTATTGTATTAGGCAATTCTATCTCCTAATTGACTTTATTTTACTTGGTGTCAAATGCAAAAAAACCCTAAATTTGCATTAATCATACACTATATTTAATTCCTAAATATTCAACATTTATTGGCTAAACAATCCCTATGATTAATTAATTACAAAGTCCTAGTGCTTTAATTAAATTAATTCCACCCCCTTTAGCTAATATACATCAAGGGAATTAAATATTATTTGGTTATTTGAATGGATTATCCCCACTTGAATTTAATTATTTAAAATAATGTGAAAAGCCACCTATGTGGCTATAATTCATTTTCTTAATTAAATAATATCTCCAATTTGTCTCACCTTCCTCCATGGAGATGAAGAGTCAGCCATTTCTTTCCAAGAAACTCTTCATCCTCCACCTATGCTCTTCTATATTATGATCCTTCCTTTCCTCATTTGAGGAGGCAATTTTGGGAGCACTAAAATTATAGTGAATTTTTGTCTCACTTTTATATTTTCTTAAGCTTTGATAATATTGCATTTTAGAATAATCTCATTTTAGCATAATTCTAGACTTCTGAGGGTTAAGCTCTATTCTAGAGATAATCTTGAAAACCTCATCAATTGTCACATTAGACTATTCTTTGAATCAATGCATTGCTCGCACATCTATTCAAAGAGGGGCAAAATGTAATACCCCAAAATTGGCACCTTATAATCTTAATCAATTTTGGTATATTTCTTCAAATTTCTACATCATCAAAGTCCTATTATACTAGGCAATTCTATCTCCTAATTAACTTTATTTGACTTGGTGTGAAATGCAAAAAAACCCTAAATTTGCATTAATCATACACTATATTTAATTCCTAAATATTTGACATTTATTGGCTAAACAATCCCTATGACTAATTAATTACAAAGTCCTAGTGCTTTAATTAAATTAATTCCACCCCCTTTAGCTAATATACATCAAGGGAATTAAATATTATTTGGTTATTTGAATGGATTATCCCCACTTGAATTTAATTATTCAAAATAATGTGAAAAGCCACCCATGTGGCTATAATTCATTTTCTTAATTAAATAATATCTCCAATTTGTCTCACCTTCCTCCATGGAGATGAAGAGTCAGTTGTTTCTTTCCAAGAAACTCTTCATTTTCTGCCCGGGCTCTTCTATATTATGAACCTTCCTTTCCTCATTTGAAGAGGAAATTTTATAGTACCAAAAATATAGCGAATTGTTGTCTCAATTTTCTCATACTTTCAAACTTTTCATTGCATAATTAGAATAATTTCCATTTCTAGTATAATTGCTCTCATCTTTAATATAGTTTTCTTATTAAGTTCTTATTTTAAATCTCATTGCGTTTCAAGCTTCTTAGATTAAAATCTGCATTCTCATTCTTAGATTAAATTTGCATTCTCATATTTCTTTCAAGTTTATAGCTTAATTTGTACTCTCATTTCTAGCTGAATTCATTGCAACTCAATCTTTTTCTTCAACATTTTAAATCCTTCATTTTAGCAATGGTATATGGTTGTTGGGCTCTCATTCTGAGAGTAATTCAAACACCCCATCTAAATAGGAGGCAATAGGTCACTTCATTTATATTTACAAAATGAGTAATTCATACTCATTTTCATAATTTGGCTTATGAGTAATGACCTTGTTGAGTCTATGGTTGACTTAGAGGTCAACATTCAGACATAAAGATTTTGGCACCCACCGTGGGGCAGAAAACTGATTTCTAGCCTCATTAATCTCAAACTTTTTTTTGAAAATAATGCACTCTGTCGTACATTTGTACTTCACTATGTACGAAATCTCACACAAGTTTTCTGAGTGTGCTGCATGAAGGTTTGCTATTAGTAGCACTTTCTCACGCATAAAAGCACTATCTCGCACAAGTTCCTACATTTTCTCACATGAAGCTTTGCACTTCCTCGCGTGAGAGCTGGTATTAGTTTTAAAAAAATTCAGTTTTTGCAAAAATTCTTCACAGTTTATTGACATTATTACATGCTGTTATTTTCATATCTCTATTTTTTTCTGACAACCTAATAGTGGGCTGCAGGATGCTTGACAAAGATAGGACTTGCTAATGGTTTTCTTGCAGGATGGTTGTCAAAGACTATTTTAAAACATTGTGCTTGTTTACTATTTTTACTCACATAGTATAACTAGGGCCATTTAAAAATTTCTTAAGGGTCTTGATAGCAAGATAGGGTAATAGGCTCTTCATTATATGGAATTGATTCCCATGGATGAATTTGAGACCCAGATTCTGCTAGCATGATAGATACCTAGGGAAGAAAGGAAAGGTAGTGAATCTTTAGCCTATCTACTTGTTAGGGGATTATGCTCTTCTCTCTTTCAGAGAACCAGAAACCCAAAAGATTGTGGATTGGTTAAGGAGGAGTTAGCTCGGTGATGAATATGTCTTGTGTGTTTGGGTAAGGTGAAGAGGTAGAGAAGTATGGTCTTCTCTCTTTGAGAGAATCAAAAAATTTGACCATTGGATCCAAGCCAAAGTCCACGTTACCTTTAGAGGGCCTGGCGGAAGTTGAACCTCCAGGAATGAACCAAGTGAGTACACACCTATTGCTGGTGATTACACCTCACTATAATAAAGAAAGCTTTGTTGAGTCTAAATACTCCAAAGCCATGTTAACTTCTTTCTCTTGATTTTGACTATCATCTTGAGAAAGCTTTGTCTATTGTACTGAGCGGCGCTGCTCCTAGCCCTGCTTGCGGGGGTGTATGACTTTCAAGTGTTGGTGTGGCTACGAGGCCTCAACCTTGTATTAGGGGAACCAAAGGTTAGTGCAAATGAAAGCCTACTAAACACTTTCTTAGTTAGTTTCCTACCTGAATCACCTCACAAAGGAGACATAATCTTTGCACAGGGATGGGGAAGAATCTCTCCCCTAGATTCTCACCATAGGCATGCACCTGGATGTTTGAAGGTGGTATATAACACTGGCCCCTACCTCAAGGGTAACCTTTGAACATATATTATTGAGTCTTTGGAAACACAAAAAAACATGGGTGCCCTCTAGGGGGTGACACTGTTGTGTGAGGTGAACGCATGCACATAAGTTGTGAGGCACATATTTTGTCTTCTCTACCATTTTCTTTGTAGGGATAACTAAATGATTTTTTTGAGTCTTAAACTATCCATCATGATTAAACAAAGACTCCCATGATTCTACCAAGTTGCTTTGTCCTTGGTAGAACTATTTGTGACTACTTCTTGTGTCACTATTACTTGATCTAAAACTTCATGCTTGTAAATGATTGCTTGCAACATTCAAACTGAGATTGCTAATTCAAACTATCTAAAAACTAGAAATTTTGTCAGAGAACAATCCATGCTATGTCTCTAAATCTAACCTTTACCTCAAAAACTATGTCAATCTATCGAACCCTAGTATTTTCCCACATGAGATTTTAGAACCTATGCATTTCCTCATGTGAGACTTCATTTTCTTACATGCAGTTTGGAATTTCCTTGCATGAACCAACACTTCCTCTCACGAGACTATACCCTAATTTCCAAAACAAAATGCTTTTTCCTATTCACTGGTCAACTTTTTGCCTGATCTGATTCTTGTCTGGGGTCTATCTTCCTATTCTCCTATCATTCACTATCTGAAACTGAGTGTCTCAAGCTATAAACTGACTGATTATTGCTTAAAATCATGTTCTCTCTATTGTCTATCCTATCTTACTATGCTTTTGTGCCTTGTGACATGATAATCACATCTTGATTGTTCTAGCCACACTCTCGATGATTTGTGCTAGGTGCATCTCACCTTTATCTCTTTTTTTCGCTATCCCAGAGATAGAGTTCTAGCATAATCCTAAGTCCTCTCTCATTACTTGATCTTTGTCTATGACTATTATGACTAGAAGTGGCAATAGTTTCTCCATTCGTGGTACTGGACAAGGTAGAGGTAGATCTCGTAATCAAGGAATAGGTCATTCCGAACCTGTCACGTAATCTGAGTGTTGTGAGGGATCCTCAAGTTCCTCCTTGTTGAGTACATTAAAAGATAGCCCATCTCAATAATCATCACCATTGTTCTAGGAGTGTTATAATCCATTGTTTCAAGCGCAACCTGACTTATTGTTTCAAGAGCAGAACAACCCATTGTTTCGTAACTTTGGAAGACCACTTCCTCAAATTAGCCCTATTAGCCTTATCGAACCTATCGATCCTATTGATGTAGAAAAGGTTACCTTAGCCACAACCTCTTAGCATATTATGTACACTCCTACTAACTTTTAACACCTTTCACAATCCCACATTGACAAGATGGGAGACCCATTTCATTTCCCAGAGGGGGAATACAACAAAAGTCATGACCAATCTCAAAATACCCAATGTCCTGGTCAATCTTGAAATGATCAATGTTATGATCAATCCAAAAATAATCAGAATCAACACCAATCCCAAAACAAATCTCAAGGCAACCAGCAACCATATCACTATCGCCCTTCTCCAAATGACCAGAATCAAGATCAAGCCCCAAGTATTTATGAGATTCTTGGTAATGACAATGAGGTAATAACCCAAAATGACATAGATGCTATGAAAGCCAACAAGAGTCTTATCAAGATGATGGAGATCCTCCTTCTAGAAGAGAAGGAGAAATAATTTCTTGAGCTGGCCAAACAAGGGGCCAAATTACCCCCAGACTATCAAGTCGAGACGCTTGTGGCCAAAGAAGAAGAAACTAAGACCGCTAAGTTGCAAGTGATGATTTGATACATGCAAAACCAAATTAGCCAACTTGTGAAGGATAAGGATAAACCAACACAATAGTTCACAATGGAAAGCATCTATCCTTTCCCCTTTGACAAGAGTCTTCACATGCTACCTTTTTCCAAAGGTGTAGAGCTTCCTAAATACAACAAATACTTGGGTATTACTGATCCCCAAGATCACTTGAGAGAGTTTGGTGCTCTATCTATGGAATTTATACATGATCAGACATACCTCATGTGTCTTTTTCCTTGTAGTTTGGGTGGACCAGTTATGGAGTGGTTTTCTTGATTACCCATTGGTATCAAAACTTTTGATGAAATTGCTAATCTGTTTCTCCAACATTATTCACATAATATCCAACATCCAGTCAACATCTGAGACCTTTACAATCTAAAGCAATGACAAGGGGAGCCATTCTTTGCATTTCTCCAGAGATGGAGATAACTATGTACAAAGTACCCTCGCAAACTACCAGAGTCTGAGAGACTCAACATCTTTTTGGACAATCTTGTCCCAGATTTTGGATATCAAGTACAATTACAAGGTACTCTAACCTTTGATAGCATGATTAAGAAAGTTGTGTGAATGATGGAGTGGTTGGCAATGTGACCCCGAAGCCTAAAAAATCTATTTTCAGTCTTACCTCTAGTATACAGGTGGTTAAAGCTACTAAAAAGGCTGCAACAGACACTCAATAGCCTTTGAGATTCGCTAAAATCAAGCCTTGGGCCTCTCGACCCAAGTGTGAGTTCACTTCCTTAGGAGAACCCCTTCATGTGGTTTATAAGACTCTCATGAAAAATTAGATACTTGCTCCTTTGGACAATTTGCATCTCTATGATCCACAACTATGACCTCATTGGTGGAATGACAACGCATACTGTGATTATCACCAAAACAATGTTCATAAAACTTCTACTTGTCTCCAGCCATGCCATAAGATCCAAGATCTAATAGACAATGGTGACATTTCTATAGACAACCATAATAAAAATTTGGATCACTAGGCATTCAAAGATCCCTTTCCTCCTCCTGAGAAGGGTGAATCTTCCAAGACTAAGAATACCAATGCCAAGGTCAACTACACATATACTACCAATGAAATGTCATTAACATGGTTGAACATGCTGAGGTTGAGTATTGTGATGTGATTGCCATCAAGGGGAGAGAGGATGCTCCTAATCCTAAGACTCCATTTGTCTTGCGAGGCCCTGTGCCTCATTCTTCCAAACCTGAATCATCTTAGGATTGCACAAACATTGTTACTCACTTTCATTTGAAAATCACCATTAAGGGTCCAGACCCTTCTACATCTACTCTGAAGCAACCTACAAATAAAGATTTTGTTAGCCCTACCAACAAGAATTCAAAATAGGTCCCTATGCTTGGTGTAGCTAATTATAGCATCCTAGACTTGCTACAACATACCAATGCTCAAATCACTATCTTTGAGCTATTGAAGATCTTGCCTACTCATAGGGAGATTCTTGATAAAGCCCTCATCAAGGAAAATGTCCCAAAAGATTTGGATCTAGATCGGTTTCAATCTATGGTGGTTCACCTGACCTCACCCCACTATTTTTCCTTTTCTAAAGAAGATGACTATTTGCTGAGCCATCCGCACAATGCTCCTTTGCATATAGAAGTCATGATAGGTCCAAAGTGTGTCTATCACATCTTCATTGACAATGGTGTTGGCCTTAACATTTTCTATGCTAAGCTTCTTACCCAATTAGGCTATGATGAAGATTGCATAGATGCCTACAAGAAATTACCATTAAGGCATATGATGAAGAGGAACAGAAATCCAAAGGTCTAGTTGTGCTGCCAATCCGAGTTGGACCTATAGAGAGGGATGTTATCTATCAAGTTCTAGACATTCCCCTTGCCTAAAATATATTTTTGGGAAGACCATGGATTCATGAGATGTAGGAAATTCCATCTACGTATCATCAATGTATCAAGTTCCCATTCCATGGTACAGAAGTAACAGTGCCTACCAATACCAACTATGCTTGCAATACACTCATGCAATCTATAGACAACTTTGTCCCAACTAATAGGGAGTCTACTGAATTCTATGATGCCAAACTCAAAGAGATGGAAAAGACTCTAAAACTCAAGGATACAGGCATGGGGAGCTATCAAATTGAACCTATGTTATCATTAGTGGCTTTTCCTCCATCACCATGTTCCTATGGGAGACCCTCTGAGAGAAACAAACCTTCTGCTTATTCTCCCCAAATAGTCTACGATGGAGCCTTTATCAAGGCCACAATGCCACTAGAAGATGAAGATGAGGAAAGAGCTATTACAACTTGGCTTTACAAAGGAAAGGAAATATCTAAATAAATAACTCCTGCTCATGATTTAGAACAAGAGCCATACAATGAAGCCTTCAAAATCATGAAGCACTTTGGTTACAAAGGAAGTGGCCCTATAGGGGTGAATGATAATGGTTTTCTTGAACCAATTGAAGCCACAAGTCATAGGACCAAAGAAACCATAGATCTTGGCTTCAAGAAAATCTTGTTTCATTTAGGGATTAACAAATTTGTGCTAGAACTAGAATGCTAGCCAGAATCTGAAGACACTGCTTCAGTTGATAAATCAAAGAACAACTCTGACGAGGATACTTTTCCATATCTTATTCCTTTGGATTTTGCTACACTCTTTGTAGAACTAGATGAACCTATTATACCTATCCATCTAGTAGAGACTGATAGTGATTCTGATGATACTGCTTTAGTGCATCTACTCACATATAAGCAATGGAGAGAAATGGAAACTGACAATCATAGTTTTCAGGGTGAACAATACATACCGTCATCTTTTTGAGAGCAGTTTGAACAAGATCAACTTCAACAAACCATTAATACTACAAGAGATGAAAATGAGTCAGATGGTATAGAAAGTGTTGATGGAATTCCCATATCAAGCATCACTAATTCACATGAGTATGAGTTTCACTCTCTGTCTGATGCCACTTTTGATAAAGATATAAATGTTGTTCATGTGTATGAAAACCTTCTCAAAGTAGGTGATGGGTCTAGTGTTAGGATGACCAAGTGTGAATCTACTAATGCTGATATACCCTCTACTTCTGATGTGAGGTGTTGAGAGGAATTGAACACACCTTTGGATGTGATTTCTTTAGGTCTCAATTTTCTCATTCGTGCTTTCGATGACTATACTATGAATGCACTTGAACCTACCACTACTCTTTCACTCTTCCATCCTAAACTTATCAACTGGAACTCTCCCTCTCCAGCTAGTGAAGTCCTTATGTTCCAAAATGACTACACTTTGGCCTATTATCTTAACTCTATCAAACTTGTAACATTTTCCACCAGTGAAAGTAGTGTCAACATGACCAATACTGATATCAAGTATCTTAGTCACCAAATTAAAAGAAAGAAAAAAAGGCACTCTGATGGTGAAAACCACATTGTGGCAGTGTCGGAGCCAAAAATAATAAAAATAAAAGATGTATCCAAGGGTGAAAACCTCTCTGAGGCACTCGAGGATGAGATACTTGATACACTTCTGAGTCATTTTCAAGAGAGATCATCAGTGCTGATTGAGTCGACCCAACCAGTGAATTTGGCCATAGAAGCTACACCTCAGATTATTCATTTGGTAGTCATATCTATAGAAGAGAAAGAAGAGTTCACCAATTTTTTTCGAAGCAAGAAAATCAATTTTTCAAGGACTTACTCTAATATGCCTAGATTGGATCCCAATTTGATCATGCATCATTTGTCTATTGCACTAGGCATTAAGCCTATCAAACAAAAGCTTCGTAAGATGCATCCACATGTGGCACTTTTAGTTAAAGTAGAGTTAGAAAAAATTCTCAAGGCTGGTTTCATCAGAGCTATTAACTATGCGGAGTGGATCTCTAATATTGTTCCAGTTACAAAGCATGACAAATCTATCCAAGTGTGCACTGACTTTAGGGACCTGAATAAATCATGTCTTTAAGATGATTTTCCATTACCCAATATTGACATGATAGTGGACATGATGGCTAGCTACCAAATGTACTCTCTAATGGATGGCTATTTTGGTTATAATCAAATAAAGATCACGCTAGAAGACCAAGAACAAACAACCTTCACATGTGCTTGGGGAACATTCTGTTGGAATGTCATGCCCTTCAGACTAAAAAATGTTGGAGCTACATATCAGAGGGCTATTACAACCATCTTTCATGATATGATGCACAAAACAATGGAAGATTATGTAGATGAAACTTTGGCCAAAAGAATGAAACAAAAAACACATCTCATAGATCTAGGCCCTATACTAGATCGAATGGAACAATTCAGTCTGAGGCTCAACCCAAAAAAGTGTGCATTTGGTGTCACTTCTAGAAATTTTTTGGGTGATATCATATCTACTAAAGGCATAGAGGTAGATCCTAAGAAAGTTCAAGCTATCATGGACATGCCTCCACCAAAGAACATTAGTCAAATGAGAGGACTTTAGGGTAGACTATAATCTATTTGGTGCTTCATTGTACAATTGGCTGATAAGTCACAACCATTCACCAAGACTTTGCATAAAGGTGTGACCTATGAATGGAACAAAGAATGTAAGAAAGGGTTCCAAAAAATCAAACAATATCTTGCTAATCTACCACTATTGATGCCTCCTATTCATGGGAAGTCACTCATCCTCTACATTTCAGGTACAAACACATCTTTGGGTGCACTACTAGCTCAAGAGGATCAAAACAACAAAGAAAGAGCTATATACTATATCAATTGAACTCTGATTTCTTATGAGATGAACTATTCTGTCATTGAAAAATCTTGTCTAGCAGTGGTGTTTGCTTCATAGAAACTACAACACTATATGATTTCTCACACTACAAGACTTATTGCTAAAATTGATCCATTAAAGTACTTACTCAGAAAAGCTGCCCTTATGGGTAGATTAGCAAAATGGGTCATGATACTTAGTGAATTTGACATTGAGTATGTAGAGAGGAAAGCTATTAAAGGGCAAGCTATTGCAGATCAACTGGTTGAAGCACTTATAATAGATTATCAAACATTGAGTGCTGAGTTTCTAGATGAGTCCATAATGCTTCTCACACATCAGACATGGACTATGTTTTTTGATGGATCACTCACCCAGTAAGGGTTAGGTGCTGGAATATTATTCATTACACCACAAAGATACTCTCTACCAAAAGCTTACAAAATGTTGTTTCCTTGTACAAACAACATCACTGAGTATGAAGCTTTGATCAATGGCATGAAGATAGTTGTTGAATGGCATGTGGATGAACTTAAGGTCTTTGGAGACTCACAATTGGTCATCAATCGGGTTAATGATATCTATCAAACCAAGGATGAAAAATTGGTGCCTTATAAATGGATGGTCAATGACCTAAGAAAATTCTTTGCACGTATCACTTTCTAGCAGATTCCAAGAGTAGATAATAAAGCAATGGATGCCATGGCCACTCTTGCTTCTATGTTATAGATGCCAGAAAATGACTTCTGACATGAGTTCCTGGTGGAAACATTATACTACCCAGCCTACAATAATCTTAAATCTAGGATGATCTATTCAATAATTGGACATGATTCATCCCACTACCATCATATTTACTCCTACCTTCAGGACCAAATTATTCTAGACACTTATACCCAGAACAAAAAATGCCACCTAATCCACAATGCTTCATGTTATGTCATTTAGCTAATGAATTATATAGGCGAGGTCTAGAAGGTACCCTCCTTAGGTGTCTAGAATCCGATGAGTCCAAACATGCATTAGCTGAGGTGCATAAAGGCATCTATGGTTCTCATTCGAGTGGTTTGAAATTGGCTCATAAACTTATTAGAGCTGCTTACTATTGGACCAATATGGAAAAAGAAGCTACACAATGTCCCAAATCTTGCAAACAGTGCCAATTACATGAGAATATGATCCATGCTCCTACCAAGGAGGTCATTCCCTTCATCAGTTTCTGATCATTTCAGCAATGGGCCTTTGTTTTGGTGGGTCAAATCCATCATTCTTCTTTAAGAGGTCACAAGTTCATTATCACAGCTACATATTATTTTACTAAATGGGTCGAGGTAGTGCCTCTAGCCATCGCCGATGGAAAATCTGTAGCAAGGTTCATACTAAATTACATCATCTGTAGATATGGTGCACCCTCCTCAATAATCACTGACAATGGGGGGTAGTTCAAGAACAAGGATATGAAGGAATTATGTACTAAGCTTAGAATCATTCAGCATTGGTCCTCGATCTATTATCCCTAGGGTAATGGACATGCAAAAGCTTCCAACAAGACAATTCTCAAGATCCTCCATAGAACAGTTCACAAATCTGGTAGAGATTGGCACATCCAGATTAATTTGGCTTTATGGGCCTATAGAAAAAGCATTCAAACACCAATCAGGTCCATGCCCTTTGTCTTAGTCTATGGCATAGATTTTGTGTTGCCTATTGAGGTCGAGCTAGAGTTACTGGATGAATGTCGACAAGTGGCATTTGATCATCTAAGAGCATACCAGAAAAGAATGTCTAAGAGCTACAATAAGAAGGTCAGACCAAGGGAATTCCAAGTTAGTGATCTCATCTTGAGAGAGAACCCTAAAAATCAACAGTAACGGATCCAGAAGGGAAAGTTTGAACCAAATTGGGTCGGTCCTATAGAGGATAAAATATGGATGGGGTCCTAGAACAATGGTTTGCACATAAAAGAGACCCCAAAACTAATATTTTACACTTACATTTGAATTGTATTGATATGGAAAGTAAATGTAAATGACTAATATTGAAATTAAGAGATAAAGGTACTTACCTCCAAAAAAGAACCTATTGAAAACCCTGTCAAACAGTCTCAGAAATTGTTGATTTTCATGTTCTTGAACTGAAACTGTGAGATCTATAAAACCTAGAAATATTTTCCAATTCTGAGGGAGGTTGTCTTTGACCCTCATAAAAGGTCAAAGGCTACATTTTTATTCTAAAGGTCAATTCTAACTTTGTTCACAGATCCCAAAAGTTCACTGAAAAGGGTATCCAAATTTTCTCTGAGATCCAAAATTCCGCACCTGTACCTGCAAGAAAAAGAGGGTTTTTGTTGTCTTTTTGGGGGGTTTTCCTTGGTCAAACCTTGGTTTGGAATCAACCTTAATATTGAAATTGAAATGGAGAATGCTAGCAAGTAGTAGAAATAGATCTAATAATGAAGCTATGCAATTGTATTTGAAATGTAATCAAGTATGTTGATATGAAAGCTTGAACATAACATAAATGTAAATCAAACCTCCATGATTGTATGCTTGGAATCTACCTTGAGGGGAAAATGAAATGGATCTTGAAGATGAAAAAAGGATCTTGAAGGAATATCACACCATCATGATGGCTAGATCTAGGGTTTGAATGATGAATCTTGCATGCTTGAACCAAATCCCTTCAATGGCTTCAATGCTTAAAATCCTTGATCTTCAATGGAGAACTTGGATGGAGAAGAGGACTTGAATTCTTGAATGGAATGCTTGATCTTTCTTGAGAGAGAACTTGATGGCTTGTGAATATCTCCTTGAGAGCTCCTTGATCATGAAATTTCTTGGTGAATAATGGATGAGAAAATGAGAGAGGAAGGCCTCCTTTTATAGTGAACTAGGGCACAATCCTCTAGAGGGGCCACCTTAGAGAATTAAATCCCAATTAGGTCCTAACCTTTATAAAATATACCTATATTAAATGAAATTTAATGGTTTACCATTCCAAAACCTGAAATGGCTAATCCGGAGGTGGGAAAACAAACATCCCCAAAACCTGATACCCGAAAATCAAGGATTTTGGAAATTTGAAAGAGGGGGGAAAAATTGAGGTTGGGACTGACCTAGTCAAATTTGAGCTCAATCCTGAGCTAGTCAAGATCAACCTTGAATTTGACCCTATGGGCCCAAATCGAGTCAAAATCAGGACAGGAGGTCTCGGGGATGCCCAGAGACCTAGAAATGATACCAGAATAGAACAAAATGCCAGGGATAGGCATAAAATAATATGATGACTATGATGAAGGCTAGGAGGACCTATTTCTAAGTCCTACCTAGAAAATAGAGCCATGGAAGAGGGAAATTCAGGAGAATCCTTGAGATCCTAACCCTAATTTCACCTAGAATGAAGAAATCAAGTGCAGAAAAGAAGAGGAAAGCAAGGAGAAAGCCAGATCAAAGAAAAGATCAATTCAAGGAATCTGATATGAGCCCAAACCACTTACTCAGAGGGATAAATGCTCTTAACATGGAAGTTCTTCCATTTTAAGATGATACATTAAGCCCCCACTTTAGCAAGAGTATGGACTTGATGCAAACTCTTGGTAAAGGATAAGAAAGAAGAGATCCAAGTGGATTCACAAAGAGATAAAATAACACTTAGCTAAGGGAACAAGCCCCTAGACTAAGGATTCTAAGTCAACATACATACATGAGGGTGCCAAAAGAACAAGGGTTAGTACTAAATAACCCAAATCAACTAGCATAAGAAACCTCACTAAAAAATACTTCTCATACTAATATCATATTTGGAAAGCTATCATAAAAGCATAAATGATTACATAAGAAAGACAAGAGAAACACTATAAATAACATAGCTTCATGATCCTATCCTACTAGCATGAAAGCAAAAAAGAGAGAAAAGGAAAAGAGTGATTACGTCACCCAGTAAGATGCCCACCTTACCATGAATCACCCTGGAGGGAGAGCCCAATAGGTTCACCCATAAACTGTGCTTGCAATTGTAATGCATCTTCTGATGGCTTTTGGAATATCCATAGATCCACCTTCTTGTATCACTATGAATATGGAATGCATGTCTCCTCAGGATTTAGCAACTTATGTGCGTTACCTTCGGAAGATTTAGCATATTGAAAAATTTGAAAAATGCGTGTCTCCTCAGGATTTAGCAACTTATGTGCATTACCTTCAGAAGATTTAGCATATTGAAAAATTTGAAAAATGCATCTCCTTAGGAGTTAGCAACTTATGTGTGCTACCTTCGGAAGATTTAGCATATGGATGCATGTCTTTTTAGGATTTAGCAAGTTATGTGTGTTACCTTCCAAAATTTCGCATATTGGAAAATTTGAAAAATGCATGTCTCCTTAGGATTTAGAAACTTATGTGTGTTACCTTCGAAAGATTTAGCATATAAAAAAAAAAAATAGTACAAGGGAGACCCTATATATGCCCCCCTCCTTAATATGGCAAAAACATGCTATTTTGACATGTTAAGGAAAGAAAAGAACAAGGATAAAGCCTTCTTCAGCATCAAGACAATATCCACAAACAACACCCAATCCAAGCCAAGAAGGTCACAACTCCTATGAGGCCATGGAAGGGATGAATGCAAAGAGATATCATGCAAGAAGTGAAAAGAAAGTAACCCTTATGAGGGATAGCACACTATACAGTTTCCAAGGTGAGAGATATATCAACCATGGAAACCCAATGTCAAACAATGAAATAGGTTGTGATCAAGGACAAAGATCCTCAATGCAAACCAAAATTTTTATGTATGATTGGATATCACTTAATAGATAGATACTTCTTAACCAAGGAAAGAGGTGAATCCTGGAAAGACAGAAAAGAAGGAGATGGCATGCTTGGACCCCAAGTGTAGGAACAAAGATGGAAGAGGATACCCACTTCACAATGTAAGGAGATATCCTGTTTAGCAACAATGTATACCATATTCTTAGTGAGGGATATTGACCCCTACATCCAAGAATATAGATAATCATGAAAAAGATATGTCACTTATGGAAAAAGGAACCTCAAAGAAATAGATCTTATCAACAAGACCCCCACCAAAGAGGAGTGCTTTAGATAAAATATCATCTTTCAAAAGATGGGAACAAAGATTCAATCATCAAGCCCCTTGCAAGGAAGAGGAAGAGGAATCTTTGAAATGAGGGAAACAACTCCAACACCAAGCAAGGGTGAGAGTTTATAAAAAACATAATTTGCAACATAGAGAAGAAGTGTCGACTTAGGACAACAATTTCTCATATAAGAAGGTTATCCATAGTCAAAACATCTGTCAATATGATGAAATAATATTACAATATAAACAAATACCACTAAGCTAAGGAAAGAAGTTCTCTAGACAAAGAGAGAGAAGGAAGAACCTTGCCCCCAAGGGATGAAAGGCAAGGGATACCTTTGCAAAACACATGTCCTAGAAAAGATATCTTGAATATAAAATATAATCTATGAATGATTATAAACATAATACAAAACCATAGAGAGATAGGATAGAAAGAATACTGATTAAGCTCAAAGAAGGAACATAATGGATTCTAAAAGACAAGAAGAAATATATCTCTTGCCCCCCAGTCTAGAGGGAAAAAGATCTATGTTATATCAGAATGAGGGGTAAAATTATGAATAAATCTCAAAGGAGAAGTTTCTTTTCTCTTATATTTATAGACCGAATAATAAGGAGAAGGTTCTTTAAAGAATCTTTGCACATCTACATCATGAACCATAGTTTGAACCTCAACATAAGCATGGGAACAACTAGGAATAGAAGATGGGGAATTAGGAATTGGATTAGGAAAGATAGGATTAGGATTAGGAAGATTAGGAACACTAGTAAAAGTTTAAGAAGTGATATGAATGGAAGACACAACCGGAGGAACACTTGGAACCACAATTGGAACATGATTTGAATAGATATAAGTAATACTATGGTAAGAAGGTTGTGAGTTAGGATCATGATTTCCCATAAGATCACCACTAAGAGGAAGAGCATTAAAGGAATTCATATCTTTCTCCACTAATGCCTCATCACTAGAAGGAATCCTAAATTGAGGTGAAGGATCTATAATGTCATCTTCTTTCGCATAAGGGGAGTGTGTTTTAGAGAATATGTCATCCGCTTGTATCAAAAATTCTTCACAAGGAGGGGATAAATCAATGTATTTATCTAAGGGTTTATCACAAAAAGTAGAATTATCCACAATGGCTTCATGAGGAAGAGATTAATCAACATCCAAATCCAAAGGTTCATCCCAAATAGGAGGATTATCCATAATGGTTTCATGAGGAAGAGAGTAATCAACATCCAAATCCAAAGGTTCATCCCAAATAGGAGGATTATCATCCCTATCCATAAAGTGCATTGTAGGAGTGTCATAAGTCATTAAATCTTGATCCCTAAAGGGGAAATAAGGTAAATTGTATTGTAAAATAGGCTCATAGAAAAGACATAGATTAGGAGAAGAATTAACATCAATCCCTAACTCATCTTTGTAAAGGTCAATTGATGAGGTTGTGGAGGAGGGTGAAATAGGAATAGGATCAATGGAGATCTCATTCAAAAAAATTTCATCTTCACTTCCATGTACCTCGTTAAGGTATCTATCATCTTGAACAAAAAAAGCCTCATCAAAGTACTCAAAACAAGAATCATACATGTTGAATACTAAAAGCATGAAAATGTAAATGTTTTTGTATTTTTAAAGAAATTTTGCAATTTTTTTGGATTTTTGAAATATAAATGCAAGAGCATAAAATAAATCTAATCTTAAGGCAAGAAAAAAAATGATCTAACACCAAAAAGAAAGAGAGTAAGTATGTCAAGTTCACCAAAATCTAGAGGATAAAATATGGATGGGGTCCTAGAACAATGGTTTGCACATAAAAGAGACCCCAAAACCAATATTTCACACTTACATTTGAATTGTATTGATATGGAAAGTAAATGTAAATGACTAATTTGAAATGAAGAGATAAAGGTACTTACCTCCAAAAAAGAACCTACTGAAAACCCTATCAAACAATCTTAGAAAATGTTGATTTTTACATTTTTAAACTGAAACTGCGGGATCTACAAAACCCAGAAATCTTTTTCAATTCTAAGGGAGGTCATCTTTGACCCTCATAAAAGGTCAAAGGCTACATTTTTATTCTGAAGGTCGATTCTAACTTTGTTCACAAATCCCAAAAGTTCTCCAAAAAGGGTATCCAAATATGCTTTGAGATCCAAAATTCTACACCTGTACCTGCAAGAAAAAGAGGGTTTTTGTTGTTTGTTTGGGGGGTTTGCCTTGGTCAAACCCCAGTTTGGAATCAACCTTAATATTAAAATTGAAATGGATAATGCTAGCAAGTAGTAGAAATAGATCTAACAATGAAGCTATGCAATTCAATAGATATGCAATTGTATTTGAAATGTAATCAAGTATGTTGATATGAAAGCTTGAACATAACATAAATGTAAATCAAACCTCCATGATTGTATGCTTGGAATCTTCCTTGAGGGGAGAATGAAATGGATCTTGAAGATGAACAAAGGATCTTGAAGGAAGATCACACCATCATGATGGCTAGATCTAGGATTTGAATGATGAATCTGGCATGCTTGAACCAAATCCCTTCAATGGTTTGATTGCTTAAAATCCTTGATCTTCAATGGAGAACTTGGATGGAGAAGAGGACTTGAATGCTTGAATGGAATGCTTGATCTTGCTTGAGAGAGAACTTGATGGCTTGTTAATATCTCCTTGAGAGATCCTTGATCATGAAATTTCTTGGTGAATAATGGATGAGAAAATGAGAGAGGAAGGCCTCCTTTTATAGTGAACTAGGGCACAATCCTCTAGAGGGGCCACCTTAGAGAATTAAATCCCAATTAGGTCCTAACCTTTATAAAATATACCTAGATTAAATGTAATTTAAGGATTTACCATTCTGAAACCTAAAATGGCCGATCCAGAGGAGGGAAAACAAACATCCCCAAAACCCGATACCTGAAAACCAAGGAGGATAGGACATCCTAGGGATGCTCAGAGACCTAGAAATGATACCAGAATAGAACAGAATGCCAAGGATAGGCATAAAATCCTATGCTGACTATGATGAAGGCCAAGAGGACCTATTTCTAAGTTCTACCTAGAAAATAGAGCCATGGAAGAGGGAAATTCAGGAGAATCCTTGAGATCCTAACCCTAATTTCACCTAGAATGAAGAAATCAAGTGTAGAAAAGAAGTGGAAAGTGGGGAGAAAGCCGGATCAAAGAAAAGATCAATTCAAGGTATCTGATATGACCCAAAACCACTTACTCAGATGGCTAAACACTCTTAACATGGAAGTGCTTCCATTTTAAGATGATACAGGTCTGTACATTATCACTCCAGCATTTGGGTCTAGTTTTTATCAACTATCTACTACTAAAGGAGAACATCTCAAAGAGCCGATCAATGCTTTGCACCAAAAATGGTTCTATAGCTGAGAGATTTTCTGTGTGCTCATGTACATACTCTATTATGAAAAATCCTAAAAATTACAAAATGTCCTAAAAAAAATGATCATCTTAGTGAAAACCTGGCAAACGAGCACTTTGATGTATCTATTATCTTGGTGAAAACCTAGTAAACATGCACCTTGATAATACTAAAACAATACAAAAAATAAAAAAAAGAGAAAAAGAGAAAAGTACAAAAAAAAATTGAAAAGAGAAAAAATGTTCCTTTGATGAAAACCTGGCAAACAGGAGTCATGGTAGCACAAATAGAATCTCTACCAAGATGGTGAAAACTTGGTAAATAAGTGCCTCTTTTTTCCCAATGCTATACCTTTTGCAACACCACTTGGCTCTGTTAGCTTTCTTTCCTACTTTAGTTACTTTCCCACATTTCCTGCTTTAGGTTTCTTTCCTATTTGCTTGCTTTAGTTTGCTAGCTCATGCACTTACTTTCAATTATCTTCAAGACTATGCTTGACTCTACATAGATTGAAACTGGTGACACTTATGGGCACCTTCCTAGTCTAGGGGGCATTGTCCAATCTCTTTCAGAATATTTTCCTTGCATCAGTCACTAGTCGTTCTCACTCTGTCTTCCTACTGATGCCTAGCTATTATTGAGATTTCTCTCCTTGAGGATCTCTCATGTATCAGTCACTAGTGCTTCTCACTGCATCTGCCTATGGATACCTAGCTCTCATTTAGATCCCTCTCTTTCAAGATCTCCATACATCAACCACCATTGGTTCTCACTATGTCTGCTTGCTGATGTCTAGTTTTCTCTTAGATCTCTCTCCTTGAGGATCTTCCTTATATCGGTCACTAGTGGTTCTCACTATGTCTTTTTGCTGATACTTGGTTAGCACTCTGATATCTCCTCGAGAGTCTGTCTCTTGCATTAGTCACTAGTGGTTCTAACTGTGTCTGCCTACTGTCGATGTCCTATTGAGACTTCAAACATTGTATCCTTTCGATCTGACATCAATCCGCTTAAACTAAAAACTAAAACTCGATTTGTAATTGTCTGAAGTGTGCTGAGATTTTTTTTTATGTTCTTGTTCTTTTTCTTTATCATTCCTCTTCGAGAAAATCCAAGATGTCTATCTGGACCGAGAGATGTGAAGATTGGGGGCATGATCTTTTCTTTGCTTTTTGTTTGCTGGTTTAGTTCCAATGATCCAAAGAATTCATATAAGAGGGGTGTCCACTATGAGAGCCTTCATCTCATGTTGGATAGCCATGTGTACCTTGACTCCTTTTATATGGAAACTTTGGTGAGGTTGGTTCTTCTCCTTGTTTGTTTGAGTGACTTCTTTCTACTACAAGTGAAATTGCACACGTGTGTCCTGCTAAGTGAACGTAAGGGTCACTGCAAGCATTATTTAGCAAAAGGAGGAACTCTCACATGTCTGGTGTGTTTGTACTCAAGAAACATTTAGGTCATTCTAGAAAATATGCTTTGATGCTTATGTTAACTTGCTAAATCAAAAGGAATAGGTGTTCAGGTCATTCTGGCTTTTTTGTGTCTTAATGCTTACACCTCATTTTGACAAATCTAAGACTAATATTGTATTCATATTCTCATGATTGCCATGTTAGTGAGGGTTGTATGTCATCTTACGACCATCTATTACTAAAAAATCTATGATGAAAATAAAATGGGTCCAACAACTAAGTCCTAGGGTTTGCATCTATTTAGGCTTGCACTTTGATTCTAGGCTTGCATTGGGACAGTGTTTTGGTGCTCACTTGATTGTCTCCTTCTTGATTTATTCACCAAGGGTTCTCATCTTCAATTCTGGGTCCATCTTGGCTGTACAAGTGTCTGATCTTCATTCTCAATCTTCACACATTCTTTTGGTTAGTACCTATCATATATTGCAAAATCTTGCACAAGATGATTAGTACAATATACATTGCATTTCCATTGCATTCATAAATTGCATTATCAGAAAATCATATGTATACATTCTACATCTACATACTCATACACATGTGCATCCATTATAAGCATAAATCAAATCATACATTGCATTTATTCATCTACCATCTACCATCTACCATTGGGGATAAAGTCTCATGCGACATTGCCGTGCATCTCGTGCAAGCTCGCAGAGATGCCGTGTATGAGGAAGCCCTAACCATGTGAGGAAACCAATCTTTCATGCAAGGGGAGATCTAGGCCCATGTGAGGAAACCATTTCCTCATGCAGGATTTGACATGAAACAACTAAATTGACCTAAAACAATCAAATCTATTCTAAAAAGTGGTAAAAATTAAAATGCAAGCTGGTTTTTCAACTACTTACAGGTGCATCATACTCTGCTGGCTGACTATGTCGATGGGAGCACTTGAATCGATGCAAATGCACTGGCATGCCCTCCATCTCTCTCAGAGCTCTCCAATTCACTAAAGAAAAAGTGAATAATTATTTGAAAAAGACCCCTCCGGGCCTTATATAGCCTTTGACCCAATTTTCAAAAGTTCTCCATTAAACCTCGCCCTTGGCTAAATCGACCATTTTGAATCCATTTTCGGGATCGAAATTGAAATCTAACATCTCTAAGCTAGCTCAAAATTATGTTTTAAAATTGTGGGACCATCGGGATCGGACGCTTGTGTAGTCGGCCTTCTGGTGTCATTTTCTTGCCAGAATCTTATCTCATCATCATTTTCTCGAGACCTTCAATTTTTTCACCAAAAGTCAACTCCAGTTGTATCTAGTCAACTCTAGTCAAACCTAGCCAACCATGGTCAAACTTGGTCAATAGGATCTCCAAATCACTCCAAATTGCTTATGCATCCTCTCGATGCTTCCCTAATCCATTCTAAGTTCTTCTGGATCTTTGATCTTATCTCTATTTGCAACTTTTTACTTTCAATCATCTTTTTGATGTGTCATCTTTTGATTTCACTCCCGAGGGGGTAGGATGATTGCATCATTGAATCTTGTCAAATAAATTCTTGAATCAGTCTAATCTGAATCAAAATTTCTCATCACTAGGGGCATCTTTGCGCCTCACATCTTGTCATCTTGTCATCTATCTTTTAGGTATCTAATAAATCTAACTCAGATCCTCGAAGATCAGGCTTCATTCTAGAGATGGTTCTCAAAATCTCATTAGGTATTGGGGAAATCTAACCCTAATTCCTGAGAGTCAAGCTTCATTCTGGAGATAGTCCTAAATTTGCATCAGTTATCATTTAATCAATAGGTATTGGGGCAATCTAACCCTGAATCCTAAAGATTGAGCCTCATTCTGGGGATAGTCTTCTCTCAAGTGATAATCTGACTGTTGTCTTCACAATCTAACTTTAGAGAATCATGCTTCGTTCTAAAGTGGGTTCTGCAATTCGATCTGATCAGTGTCTTGGTGATCTAACCTTGACTTCTGAGGGTTAAGCTCTATTCTAGAGATAATCTTGAAAACCTCATCAATTGTCACATTAGACTATTCTTTGAATCAATGCATTGCTCACACATCTATTCAAAGAGGGGCAAAATGTAATACCCCAAAATTGACACCTTATAATCTTAATCAATTTTGGTATATTTCTTCAAATTTCTACATCATCAAAGTCCTATTATACTAGGCAATTCTATCTCCTAATTAACTTTATTTGACTTGGTGTGAAATGCAAAAAAACCCTAAATTTGCATTAATCATACACTATATTTAATTCCTAAATATTTGACATTTATTGGCTAAACAATCCCTATGACTAATTAATTACAAAGTCCTAGTGCTTTAATTAAATTAATTCCACCACGTTTAGCTAATATACATCAAGGGAATTAAATATTATTTGGTTATTTGAATGGATTATCCCCACTTGAATTTAATTATTCAAAATAATGTGATAAGGCACCCATGTGGCTATAATTCATTTTCTTAATTAAATAATATCTCCAATTTGTCTCACCTTCCTCCATGGAGATGAAGAGTCAGCCATTTCTTTCCAAGAAACTCTTCATCCTCCACCTAGGCTCTTCTATATTATGATCCTTCCTTTCCTCATTTGAGGAGGCAATTTTGGGAGCACTAAAATTATAGTGAATTTTTGTCTCACTTTTATATTTTCTTAAGCTTTGATAATATTGCATTTTAGAATAATCTCATTTTAGCATAATTTTGCACTCTCATGTTAATTAATTTTTTTACTATGCTTTAGATTAATTCTCATCTTTCATTTTCAAGCTTTAGATTAAATCTACATTCTCATATTTCTTTCAAGTTTATAGCTTAATTTGCACAATCATTCTTAGTTTAATTGCAATTCAATCTTCTTCTGCATTTTAAATCCTCCATTTTAGCTTGGTCTATGGTTGTTGGGCTCTCGTTCTGAGAGTAAATTCAAACACCCCATCTAAATAGGAAGCAATAGGTCAATTTATTTATATTTTCGAAATGAGTAATTCATACTCATCTTCATAATTTGGCATATGAGTAATGACCATGTTGAGTCTATGGCTGAATTAGAGGTCAACATTCAGACATAAACACTAGTTGTGTTGTATGAGCTAACATGTAGTGTCTCAAATTTTGTGATGCAAAGATGACAACTAGACATGCCTTTTATTTCATGGAATAGTTCTTATCATAAGCTACCAATGTTCTATTGATGTAGTAGATAGATCTCTTTTTCTTATTCTCATCATATTGTGCTAGTAATGCACCCAGTGATGTATCTGTGGCAGAGACATATAGGATCAATGGTTTCCCCTAAATAGGAGGCATCAAAATAGGAGGATTTGCCAAATATTGCTTGATGTGGTTGAAATTATTTTCACAATCCTCATTCCATGCAAAAGTCACACCTTTATGTAATATTTTTGTGAAAGGTTGTGATATATCAGCTAGCTGAGATATGAAACATTTGATTGATTTCACCCTTCCTTGTAAAGTCCTCATTTGACTAATATTTTTGGGAGGTTGCATCTCCATGATAGCTTTGACTTTAGAAGGATCTACTTTAATGCCCTTCTTTGAAATAATGTAGCCTAGGAGCTTTCTAGAAGTGACACCAAAAGTAAACTTTTTAGGATTCAGTTTGAGACTAAACTTCTCCATTCTGTCTAGTATTTTGCTCAAATCATTCAAATGTTCTGATCTTATCATTGATTTAGCTAAGGTTTCATCAACATAGTCTTCCATAGTTTAATGCATCATGTCATGAAAGATAGATGGCATAGCTCTTTGATATGTAGCACCAGCATTCTTAAGCCCAAATGCCATGACATTCCAACAAAAAGTAGCCCATGCACATGTAAAAGTTGTTTTCTCTTGATCTTCTGGAGCTATTTTTATTTGGTTGTATCCAGAAAAATCATCCATTAAAGAATACATTTCAAAACCCGTAGTCATATCCACTATCATATCAATGTTTGGTAATGGAAAATAATCCTTAGGGCATGCTTTGTTTACATCTCTAAAATCTGTGCATACTCTTATAGATTTGTCTAGTTTTAAAATAGGAACAATGTTGGAGATCAACTCTACATAATCTATGACACAGATAAATCCAGCTTTTAGTAACTTTTCTAGCTCAGCTTTGACTAAGAGTGCAACATGTGGATGCGTCTTTCACAATTTCTATTTCACAGGTTTGAGTCCTAGAGCTATAGAAAGATGATGTATTATCAATTTTGGATCTAACACTGGCATATCTGAATACTTCCATGTAAAGTTGATCTTCTTCTCTATTAAGAAAGTTGTGAATGCTTGTTTTTCTTCCTCTGATAGAGATTGTGCTACATGAATCAGTTGTGGTTCCTTTGTTGTACCCAAGTTGATAGATTGAGTTGGTTCTATCAATACTAGAGATCTATCTTGTAAATGACTCAGAAGGACATCAAATATCTCATCCTTAGGTGCCTTAGAGAGGTTTTCACCATCAGATACATATTTTATTTTTACCATTTTAGGTTCTGAGACTACCACAAAGTGGTTTTCACCCTCAGAACTCTTTTTCTTTTTACTTTTATTCTTTTGACTAAGATATTTGATATCCAACTCTGTCATGCTAATGCTTGGTTCAATGATGGAAGTCATCATAGGTTCCATTACATTGAGGTAGCAAGCAAGGGCATAGTCATTTTAAAAGGTATAGATATCTTGGCTAAGATCAATAGATGTCTAGTCAATAAGTTCTAGATGTTGGATAGTCAATGTAGGGAAGGATTGGGAAATTGTGTTCATGCATATGGTGTTGTCATCATTGGTCCTAACCTAACTTTCAAATTCAAAGATGATATTACTCCTCAAAATGTTCTTCACGAATAGTCTCAATGTCATTATTGGATTCCACTTCAACAGTAGGTGGATTAGACTCGTTAAGTTAGTCATTTCACTCTAGACTTGCATCAGATTTAGGTGAATATTGGTGAATGACATCAATGTGTTACTTAGTGATAAGTTCATCTTCTTCTGGAATAACTCACCATTCATAGTCATTTGATTCATCCTTTGATTCTTCATCTAGAGCTTTGGGAAATTTGAGAACATGTGTAAAGTCAGGATGAATCCCCCAAGAAGGATTTCCTTCTGAGTCAGATTTGAATTCATACTCATGGGAGTCTATTTTAGAATCACTAGAATATCCCAAGTGTTCAGCTATTGTGATAGTTTTACCTTCCTCTTGTTCAGTAGTAGGTTCTTGTGTAGCTACCACATTGATATTCTCCTTAGGTTTTTCTTCATCTTTAAGAAGATCTAGTATTTCTTGAGGTAAAAGTTCATAAGGAATAAGTACAAAGCTATCTGAATCATCATTGTCTGACTGTGGTGTTACTTCCTTTAGCTGAGTTTCCATTGATGGTTCAATCTACTCTAAGACATGTGGAGAGTTTTTGTTGAGATGAAAAGGATTCTTCTAATATCCTAGACCCATAGTATCTTTATTCATCCTTCCACATTGTTCAACTGGTTTGATAATGCCTTTGCCTCTTGTTCCTAGAGGTCCTTTTCTAGTGTATCCCATCTTAGACATGAGTTTATGACCTGGTCCATAAGATTTAACAGGGGTTTTGGGTGTTTTAGAGTCACATTTCTGAACTGTCTGGGATTAAGGCTCATCTTTGTATAACCATGCTAGTATAGCTTCTTCTTCATTAGATTCTTGCTTGGACACTTTTTCAGTGATAAAACTTCCATTAAATATGACCTGAGGTTCTTTAGAAGTAGGTTTTACTTTGTTTGATGGTTGTCTATAAGATTTTGGGGACAATGGGAGAGATGTGAGAGATAAGACTGGTTCCATTGTGTATTCACCCATGCTTGTGTCTTTAATTTTGACTTCTTTGGCAATTTCTTCCATCTTGGATGTAGATGCAATGTCTGTTTGGTTAGTGAAAGATTCTCTATTATGTGGAACAAGTTTGTCAACACTTTCTTTCAAGGCATTGCAAAATGTGGACATGTCAGCTGGTATTGTGACCTCTACTCCATCATAAGGAAACTTCACAAATTGATGGTATGCTAATGGAATAGCTTGCATTTCATGTATCCAAGGCCTCCCTAGAAGAACATTGTAATCCAATGGAAGATCTAGAACTTAACAAGTGATGTCTTTGATGACAGGTCCTGTTCTAATAGGTAGGACAATTGTTTCCTTAGAAGATCTTTCTTTCTCATCACATGCTTTGATGGTTATCTTCTTTTTAGGATCAATAGCATCTTCTGATAATCCTAGTTGTGTGATCAATTTGTAAGAAAAAATGTTTAGAATAGCGCCTCCATCTATCAACATGCGTTTGACACGATGGTTTTGGATCAAGACTTCAATGTGCAAGGACTAGTTATGTAGATGACTCAGTGAATTGTCATCTTCATCTAAGAAGGAGATATATTGGGGTGATATTAGATGACCAACCATAGTTTGGAATCTGTCTAGATCAAGATTGTCAGGAACATTGGAACCAAGCAGGGCTTTATCTAGAATAGCCCTGTGAGTAGGAGATATCTGAAGCAACTCAAACATGGATATTTTTGCATTTGTGTGTTGGAGTTGTTGGAAAATACTATATGATATTGGCCTCATGTCTTTAGGATTTGATATTTTAAGGAAGCCCTTTGTTTGGAAGCAGATGAAAGATTGAAAGGAACCTTAGGGGCATTTGATGAACTTGGGTTTTTTCCTTGCAGATGTGCCTGAGCTTGTGATTGAGTTACTGCATTTTTTGATTGATTATCTCTATCCTTTCTTACAATTTTGATGACATTGCAACATTTAGATAGGCATGGTTCCACCATATTTATGACACCATTATTTCTAGAGTAGGTGTAATTGACTTTAGCACCCATGTTAGATTGAGAAGATGAATCTCCTTGACCATGTTTTGGAAATGGTTTCATGAATACCATATGATCATTTTTGGTTTCGTGACTGTCAATTACAATTTCTCCATTATCAATTTTGACTTGTACGAGGTGCTTCAAGCATATGTAGTTATTAGTTTTATGACCCTTGTTTTGATGGAAATCATAGAAATCAGTCTCTTTCCACCATTTTGGTTTAGGTTCAGGATCAAACAGTTTTATCTCAGGTAATGTGATGAATTTTTTTTCCAACAGAGTTTTCATGGCAGATTCCAAGGACTCACCCAAATGAGTGAACTCACATTTTGGTGTTGTAACCCATGGTTTATGGTCTTTCAACTTTTGAGATGGTTTAGATGCCTTTTGTTCAAAAGCTTTTATGGCTTGAGTGCCCATGGTGAGATTGAATATTGGTGTCTTTGATGGGACACTGACATGATCAACAATGCCATTTGTTACAACATTCTTGTTCTTGTTCTAGAATTTGCCTTTGTCTTTGTTGTTGGAACTAGAACCAGATTTGTACCTATTTTCCTTATGAAGCAATATGTCTCCTTTTTTGACAAGTACATTCTCAATCTTGATGGCATTCTCTACCATTTTATCAAAGGATGTATGATTTTGTATTTGCAAGGGATAATTGAGTTCCATAACCAAATTGTTGATGAAGATTTCAAGTTTTTCAGTGTCCGAAATAGGTTGAGCATAGAGTGAAAACTTTTTCCTCCATCATTTGAGGAAAGTTAGGAAGGGTTTTCTTGAGTTTTGCTTCAGATTGTAGATATCGATCATTATGATTGGATGCTGAATGTTGTAGGAGTATTGTTGATAAAATAGTTTGATCAAATCCTCAAAGGTTTTAATTGTTGGAGGCATTCTAGAGAATCAATGAATGGCTGATCCTCTCAGAGATCGAGGGAAAAGATGCATTAGGTAGGTTGGTCCATGCATGAACTCCATAGATTGAGTACAAAATTCCCTAACATGATCTTGGGGATCAAATTTTCCATCATAATTATCATATTTCAGTATCTCCACTCTTTTTGGGAATGGTGGCATGTATAAGTTTTTATCAAATGGAAAGGGGCATAGAGCCTCCATAGATAATTCTTTAGGTTCTTTATCTTTTTCCATCTTGTTTAACTTGACTTGCATAGCATGCATCTATTTCATCATGGCTATGATAGGATTTTCTTCCTCTTGAGTGATGATATCTTCAACATTAAATTTTGGAGGAAGTTTGGCTCCTTATTGAGCCAGATCTAGGAAATATGCCTCTTTCTCTTCACGCAAGAAGTGTTTCATCATTCTCTTGAAGTTATCATCATTTTGATATTGGGAAATTTTAGAAGGTGTGGGTTCTTGCTTTGCACCATGTTGGGATTATTGTCCTTGGGAGCCTTGGTTTTCTCCTCCTTGGGACATTGTGTTGTTATGAGGACTACTGAGATCGATTGATGTGGAGTTATTTGAGCACCTCTGTGAATTGATGCAGGAGGGGTAACATAACCACCTTTCAATTAAAGATTTTCAAGAGTGTCTTTTGCAAATTTAGTTGTGTCGTAAGGTTGATGAAATGTCTGAGAAATTATAGAAGATGATGCTGAAGAGAATCTGGGTTGTTCTCCTTGTTTTCTTTGTGAGGAAGCTCTAGTTTCCACCATTAACTTCAAGTGAAGAAAAAGAGTAAGATTAAGACAACTGAAGAATGAATTAATTCAAGAAGATCGAATGACACAACCTTGTCAAGATTGGATTGGCTGAAGATTGATTTGGATGTAAATGAAGGATAATGTGCCCTAGATGTATGGGTAGACATCCAAAAGATGGAGGACACGAGCTCGCAACACAGCCATTTTGAGGATTGATTCTGAAGATGATGTTGACAAGGTTTTTGACACAAGATGAATGAGATCAAATTGATAGATCAGAAGGCTAATCAAACTCAAGAGACCACTTTTGGAAAATTGGTTGGATTCTTCTAGTTTCTGCTATGTTCCTAACATAGTGAATTTTCTGACAAAATCTGGAAGTTGACTGTAAAAATTGGATTTCTGACAAATTTGGAAGGTTTCTAGCAACTTTGTAATATTTTGATATGTGTTTCTCCAAGCTCATACGAGTTTGGGTTAGCTCTGGCACGACAATTGACAAGGCTCGTACGACAGTTGACACTAGGATAAAAATTTGCTTGATTTTTATAACAACACTCATACGACAATATACAATCTCCTATATGATAATCTAGTAGTTCTCATATGACACTCAGACAAAAATTGTATGATTTTTTGGGACTGTGGGATGACTTTGGACTCCAAAAAGGAATTTTGTTTCAGATTTGCAATTTTTTAGTTTTTTAGTATCAGATTGTTTCCAAAATTTTTAGTCCAGGTTTGAATATGTGTGTAATAGTTCATCTAGGTTTCATTTGTTGTAAGTAACCAAGTGAATATTAAGCACGCAGAATAGCAAGCAAGGGAACAAGTAATTATCTTCAAACAATGAGCAAGGGACAAAGCAACCTTGCACACGAACAAAAATAGTGACTTATTGTTCTAATCCTAGGAATGCTACTTGTGTATGTTCTCAAAATTTTTTCCAATCATGCATAGAGACCAAGAAAATAAAAATTTAGCAGTACTAGGTGTTTTAGTAATGGTCTAAATTTGCAACTTTTGTAATCTCAAGAGGGTGAAATCCAATCTAGGTGCACTAGGGTTTTGACATAGTCTGAGAGTTTAATCAATCAGGAGCTGCTAAGGAGATCTGATAGCCCAATAAGAGACTACACCTGTGGATATTTCTTCCACAAAGACATTTATATAGCGGCTATTTCTACCATGATGAAAATGGCTATTACCACTTGAGGTTCCATCTACATGGTTAACCCAATAAAGGGAATGCCCACTATAGTTAACCCTCTCTAAAAGGAGACACATAAAAAGGACCACATGGGGACTTAGTTCAAATTCAAGGATCTAAGTTTTTGATACTACCCAAAAGGGAGTAGAGCATAATCCTCTAGCCTCTTCACCTCACTAAAAATAGAGCAAATAGATTAATTGACATGCTAAGACTGAAATTACCTCACTAGGTTCATGATGTCAACAACAATGTCTATCGATCTCTCTGAGTGGGACCAAGAGAGAATGTACTGATCAAAGTTGAGGACTAAACCCAGTAAAACTGTGAGATAACAATAGTATCCTCCCTGCCTAAAAGGGGATCTATCTTCGAGAAGAGCTTCACCTGCAAAACAAGCGAATGAAGCCCACTCCCTCAAGAACTCCACAAATAGTGTTCATAGGACCTTATTACTATGTGTAACAGATATGCAAAAAGAAAATCTATGTTTGTTTTAGAGCCCAAAATTAAGGTGTGATCTATGAAAGTAAAAATGACACTCAAGCTAGACATGTGAGAGGTTCATTTTATGTCCCAAAATTGAAATGTTATAGAGATGTAGTGAAATACCTCAAGTCCAAAGCAACATGTGCATTTTTTTGTTTATCCACGCAAGTCCAAAGTATTCCCACGATCAAGGGAAACAAGAAAAATAAAAGAACATGGATGCAAGTTTATGAACCACTGAGAGAACTAGACAAGAATATAGAAGGGTTTTTTTTTCATTTCTTTTACCTTTAGGAATTTTTGAGCATTTGTCTTCTATCTTTTGTACCCACACGATGTACCTGCACCTGCACCTACAAACCATTGTTATGAAAAACTTACCTATTCTTGTACATGCAACCCACTGTTATAAAAATCCATAAAAAAAATGCAACTTGTCAACCCCACATGGTAGAAAATCAGGTTAGTCAAAGATAATATGTCATTTGATAATCAAAAAACCTACTATCATAAAAAATAGATTCTAATCAATCTGCACTAAATCAATCATAACTTTTGTAAATAAAGATGAAATTAATTCAAACTAATGGAAAGGAAAAGCTAACTCAAATTCCTTTCCAAAAATATAAATTTCGGATCTGTATCATGTCATATGTGCACGTACCAATAAAAACATCAGTCGGATTTCATAAAATCAGGTTCTGACTATTCTACACTAAAATGATCATAACTTTTGAAAATTAATACAAAATTAATTCAAACCAATGGAAAATGAAAGATAACTCAAATAAATTTCCATAAATATAAATTTTGGATATGTATCATGTCATTTGTACATGTAGAAATAAAAACATCAGTCAGATTTCATAAAATCAGGTTCTGACCAGTCTGCACTAAAATGATCATAACTTTTGAAAATCAAGACAAAATTAATTCAAACAAATAGAAAATGAAAGATAACTCAAATACCTTTCTAGAAATATAAATTTTAGATCTGCATCATGTCATATGTGCATGTACCAATAAAAACATCAGTCGGATTTTTGGAAAAACAACCCAGAAATTTATCACAAAACTCACAAAAATTAACCTTATGGTCGTGGGTTTGAGCCCCACGGTGGGCAACAAAAATGTGTGTGTAGAAATTATACCTAGATGTGGACACAACACTCTAGTAAAACATTAAAGGTTAGCAAATCAATAAATCTGCAAATAAAAACAATATAGCTAACCAGGCGATTTACTGCCTTCTAGTAGGTATGAGTTTGGTATTCTCAGATTATGACCAAGATCAGTGACAATGCAATACCTAAATGAAGGATTTAAAATGATGAAAGCAATGAGATATGAATGTAAATTAATCTATTTTTTAGATTTTTGATGCAATTATGATGAAAACTGATATGAAACTAGTCTAAGATGGATGAAATTGAATGCAAAATTGATCTAACAATGCTATGAAAAATGAATGAATGCTATGAAAAATGAATGAATGTTATGATCAAAACAATAAAAATCTCACAATCACCTGTTCGCAATAGCTTGATTCTACATATGCAAATTCACTAGAGCTCAAGTATGCGAATTCGTGGGGGTTTGATGAAGGACTGAGCCTCAATTATATAGAAATCCATAGCTTGAGGGTGAATAAAAAAGCCATAAATCACTCTTGATAAACTCAGGTTGATTTTTGAGTTATCAATAAATTAAAATCAGTTAACTCACAAAATCATACAAAAGCAACTTTTAAACTCAAAATAGAGTTTAGATCACTTTTTCAACTCAGAATCACATGTCGAGTTTAGAAAGTTAACAAATTAAAAATAATAGTTGTTTTAAAGTTGACTGCTTTTTTTATTGTGCATGATTTAATATGAATTGATTTAAAAATAAAGTGATTTATTCTCAACTTAACTGATTTTTGAATTAAAATAATTGATTTATGGGTTAATCAATTATTTAATCAAACTTTATTCCAAAATTATATCATTAAATCTGACAATTTGATTTAATCAATTAAATAAGAATTCAACTGATTATTCTTAGCAAATTTGATTTATTGTCAAATAAAATAATATTAATTAGGAATAAATAGAATTAAATATAATTAAATAATTAAGTGGCAATATTAATCTAATTAATTAAATATTTATCATATTCAATTTATCAAATTGAGGATAAATGAGATTTATCTCCAAATAATATTTAATTAAAGATAATTAAGATAAATAGGAAGATTTAGAAAATATTCCCCAATGCAAAATTAGGATAAAATCAATTAGGGTTTTGATAATTTGATGTGCAGATGTGTCTTAGGTTAGGAATTTGATGTTGATTTCATTTGATTTGATGATGTAGGAGGTTAATGAACCTATAGCCCATTTTTTGGGTATTACACTTACCATTGAGATATTGTGATAGGGCGTGCACATCCTAAAAATTAAGGGAAGTCAATGCCTAGTACCTAAAATCCTACATAAAAGATGAGTATGTACACACATATATAAATATATAATAGATAATGGTGGGGATTGGCCGATTGTGTGGGTCTCACAAGTATGAGATCAGTAAAACTATAAATGTAAATAATATCCTAACATATAGTTCACTATCATGAAATAATCATAACATATACATCGTCATACATATTTAAATTAGCATGAGAATAACCATACTCATCTAAATACAAGAACATGATATAACACACTACCCAAATGCTCATAATAAATCAAATCAATAATCCAATTATTATTGAAATAATCAACGCACACATAAAAGTGGCCTAAAAGAGTTTGGAAAAATAAACTGAAAAGAAAACTATGGGTGGGCACTACATCCACCCTCCCTAGAATTAGGCTTACTCTTGGAAGCCTACAAACAAATAGAGATAAAAGTCCCATAAATATCAATGCATCCTACTAAGTCAAACAAGAATCAATACATAGGTCCCATTGGACCCTTTTTAGATCTACGGTTTGAGATCTGAGGATAATTCCCTATTGTCAATACCCTATGAGATCTACCAGCATCCCCAACTATAGGCTCAGAAGCTGTTAGCCTCTATCTTGAAAACTATGTTGAATGCTGGGGACAATTGGTCACTTTATGACCATACTATCCATAATAAAAACAATCTCCACAAAAACCCCTCTCAACTAAAGGTACACTAGATTATTGAAAAATACCTCTAATAACCTCTCGATTGAAACCTTGAGTGGGCTGACTAGGCATATGACGCTTGATTCACTGAGTGTTATGAAAGTTCCTAGACTGAGAACTACTTCCTTGAGCTAGATGAGAGAATCCCTATTTTTGTTGGTCTTGATTATCTTATGAGAAGGTAGAAGGGTTTTGAGAGTTCCCAGCTCCCTGAGATTGATTCCCCCTAGACCCTGAAGGTGCAAGACCACTAGGTTGAACACCCATCTAACCACCATGACCCAAAGCTAGATTTGCCTCCACTAAGGTAACCTTAATGACCACCTCCTTGAGGGTCTTAGGTTCAAAAACTTTAACTCCCCAAATGATGTGACCATTAAGCCTCCTAATGAAATGTTGTACAATCATTGGTGACTTATCACCAAAATCTACATAAGGCTTGAGCTTGAAGAAATAATGCTCATAATCCTAGATAGTCATAGATAATTACCACAGATTGTGAAACTCATCTATGCATTGTTACTGCCATTGATCAGATAGAAATCATTCCCAAAATTTCTCAAGGAACAACTCCAAGGTGACAGTCTCCATGCTAAGCTCAAGTTTTTGATCTTCTATTCTCCACCAAGTAGTTGCAAAACCCTTGAGGTGCATGATAGAACACCTTGCCATAACATTGGTATCAAATTATTACATAGAAAAATATCAATCCAATACAATGAGCCACGTCTTTACCTCAAAACTAGTACCAAGACCATCAAAGGGAGGAGGTCATGATATCATAAGGTCTCTCATCTAATTAGTCTTTGTATCCCCTTGACTAACGATAGTGTCCCTCCTCCAAGGACTCCTATATCTTTGTCTATCCTCATTCTCAGAATGGTGACTCTTCCCTCTCAGTCATGTTATGAATGGGTAGATGTTCTAGAATAGTCTAAAGTATCTACCTAGTATTAGGATCTCTAGAATCACCATGCTACTCACCACTATCCTCATGCAAAATCTTAGCTTTATGACTCACAAGAGGGTTGTGATGCCTACCCCTCTCACATCCTCTACAACAACCTCCACTGCGGCCTCAACCAACAGATCTAGCCCCAACAACCATCTTTCCTACAACATCCAAATAGAAGAACATTATCTCAAAACTAGTCAAGTATAATAAAGACATGAGGTACAGTCATAAAATGATAGTTTGAAATATAGAGTGTTATATGTCTAAGTTTTTTTGTTTCAAGTTTTTTAATCATTAAGATATCTAGTGGGCATACAATTTTCTTGGAGTTCCTAGTGTAGAAATTTGGGCTTTGATACCAAGTGTAATGCCCTGCCAAGGAATCCAAGAGAGATTGATGTAAAATATGCTATTTAATTTACAAAATATTATTTTCTTAATATTTTACAAAATAATAATGATGACAATGCAGAAGTAATACAATATAATACAACTCATACATATAAGTGTGACTCAAAAATAGATTACAAATCTCAAGGGTTCATTGACATAGATTATGTAAATTTTAATTAATCTACTTAATACAACAACCATACAAAGTCCGCACATAATGTAAATAAGTACATCATCTTATACATGAGATCTAGATAATATTGATACCACAAGATATACATGATAACCCACATCCACAACACAAGTTGTAGAGTATGTAATATTAATCCAGTTATAAAGTACAATGTGATACCTCTAAAGTAACTGAAACAATGATATGAGAACATACAATAAGAAATATAAGAGTACATCTCCAACAATTATGAACAAGAAGGTACAACTACTACAAGGATCATCCAACACTAGTACACGAATGTTGAAATCTCAAATGGTAAAAGAATCACTACCACCTGACCTCATGGAACCTAAATGGTCCACTCCCACCATGTTGAGGAGATAACAATAGACCCCACTCAGATATCAAATACCAAAACAACCATAGTAAAAATTAAGAGAGGTATCTTAAAAGTTCTCTATCTCAAAAGGTACAACAAAATGTCAATGGTAATACATACTCAACCAGAGGAAACCAACACATGTATGAAAACTAAGATGCATATGGAGAAATTCCATCACATGGGTCAACTCTAGAGTTATCCTGGCACTCTCTCATGACCCCAATGCTCTAGTGACTCTATGCAGTATCAATAATCCTCTCATACAGACAAGGTACCAACTATGCTATATCCAAGTCCACACAGGTGGAAAGCATCTTCTCACAAACCATCCTAGCCTGTACTAGTGCTCAAGGCATGGGTGAGGAACACAAACATCTTATTAATGTGTCTATCCTAATAAATTTTATTACATTATAAATTTATTAAGTCACTTACAATAAGTTATCCTGGCAGCCACTTGCAAGCCCCGATGCCTATTGTAAGCCACTCCCCACCTATACACTTAGTTAACCTACATAGGCTCATAAACTAGATAACAAGAAAATGATAATAATAATAATAATCCTCAAATCCATTCCTTAATATAATAGGAACACACTAGTTCTCACATAACCACAATGTGATCATAACAACACTCTCGTAGTGTCCATAAAAACATGAGCTTAGAAAGATGATCCAAACAATACAATAACATAAGGTATGATAATTAGACACATAAGCATTAACATATCAACCCCAAGCCTCTGGTAATGCTCCTAAAAAAAGCAACATAAAGCCTCCCATAAAATCTAAAATCATAGTAGGAAATACATTTTTCATAACATGCAACCCATTTAAATTTAATTCCCAAAAATGTCCAGTTTGACTCAAAATATAATCTAATTACCATTTTTCCATTTAAAAACAATTATTTCCAATATAAAATATATTCCATTTCAAAAAGACAAAGAAAACCTATATACATATATTAAATAAAACATAATTAAAAATTAACAAAGTTTAATATCAATTAATATTATTAATATTTAAATATTAATAAATAATATTTAAAATTTTAAATACTAATTAATATTAATTAATGAATATAAATTTTAAATTTATTAAAAAAACATAATTAAAAATATATATTGAGGAGGGGCCCCACGACACCCCAACCCCCCTCCTTTGGTTGCTAACGACAGCCTTGGTTGCCACCAGGAGCCCTAGCTGCCATGACAACCTTGGTTGCCGCTGGCAACCCTTAGGGCCATTGGTTGGATGGGGGGTGGCGGCCCCACCCACCCTCTTTTTATTTATTTATTTTATTTTTTAATATATATTCATATATATTTAAAAGAATTTCTATTGAATACAAATTTGTTAGGTTTTCCAAACCCCACAGGCAAATTGGACATATTTATTTTTCTTTAATATCCTAAAAATTGATTATGCCCAAATGCAAATTTAAACCCCGATGCCCATATTCATACAAAAAAAATACCAGAATTCTTATTCTCACAACAATACCCAAAATTTTTATCAAACCAAAATCCCAAGCAATAATTCTATGAACCGTTAAATTTTTAAAACCTTCATAAATCTAGCAAACACGATGCAAACAAGATTTTTAAAATAAATGAAGAACACATAGGTTTTCAAAACCCTACCTTGAAAATTCATGAGAAGATCTAAAACAACAATGGCCAAATAAAAAACTCAAAGATTCCAAATTACTCCTAAGCTTTGAAAATAATTCTTCAAACAATCCAAATAATTTTCTCCAAAACTTGGTCTCCTCCAAATTTGTGTAAAGAATAATGGCTAAAAGAGTCCTAATAAGGAAAATCCAACAAACAAAACTCAAACATGCAACTTTGAATCAGCAATTCGAACTCAACTTCCTAACCTTGCTTTTATCAAACTCTTCTGCATGATTAATTATAATTTTAATAATAAAATATGCACTTTTCAATTATCAAATCTTAACTCAACTTTAACTTAAATTCCTAATTCAATTTTATTAAACTAAATGTGCAACTTAAAATACATATTAATAATCTATTAATAATTAATATTTTTTAACATATTAATAATTATGAAACTAATAATTAAATAACAATTCATTAATTATGCTTTTAAATTTCAATTTTAGATTTAATAATTATTTAAATCCTCCATTCACAAAATTGGACTTTTTAAATTAAGTCTTTTTAATTAATAAATATATTTAATTAATTCTCATTAATTAAATACCTTCATATTAATATTTATATATTTAATAAGATTTCATTATTATTCACATAATCAAATTCATAAATCATAATAACATAAAATCACATTAAACCACATAACATGACAACATGAGAAAGAATCAACTAAACCAAAAATACAAAAATCATACTAAAGGGAAGGGTTCAAAAATTCACATCACCTTGATGAATTCAAATAGGAAACTCAATTAGATACTTGTCCCTTAATTCAGGACAATAAATGGCTTGGCTTGGGATTGGATCTGTATGTTATATCGCCTCTCTTACCAATGAGATATTGTGAACATGCTCATCCTAACAATTCAGGGAAGTCGATGCCCGGTACCTAAAATCTTGCATAAAAAATGACTATGTACATACATGATAAATATATAACAGACAATGGTGGGGATCAATCGATCGTATGGATCTTGCAAGAAAGTAACTATGACTCTTTCCCTCAACCACATTAGGCACATCAAACAAAAATATAAAATATACACACCAACCATACACATGCAAGTATGGAGTAAGTAAAACTATAAATGTAAATAGCATCCTAACATATGGATCACTATCATGAAATAACCATAACATATACATCATCATCCATATTTAAATTGACATGAGAATAACCATACTCATCTCACTACAAACACATGATATAACTCACTATCCAAATGCTCATAATAAATCAAATCAATAATCCAAATATCACTAAAATAATCAACACACACATAAGTGGCCTAAAAGAGTTTGGCAAAATAACCTGAAAAGAAAAATATGGGTGGGAACTACATGACACTGGCTCACACATCGATATCAATGCTTAATTGATGGCATGACAAAAAATCAAAGTGCCTAAGATATAGTTAATCTTGATGGTTTTGGTGGGTGTACTCGTATACACAAGCTTCAAAGGATGAATCACACTCTGATTAGATTGATCAAATGTGACTAAAACTATAATATTCAAAAATAATATATTTTTCTCTAAGCTTCTATGATGTGGAAATGATATCACCCCTTTATTAATGATTTTTTCATCCCCATATATATACTTTATTATACCGATTACTTTAGAAGATAGGGAGATAGCTCTTAATGAAGTAAGTGAATTTTCTTGAGCTTTTACCTTTAACCCAGTTCTGTATATTATCATTCAAACTCTTACCAACCATATAATACAAATCCAAGATATGATTCAAAAGAAAGGAATGAGCTAGATATAGATATATCATTGATTATAAATTGTCTTTTACAAAATATTTGGCGAATTTGGAAAACAGACAGATAATGGTGAGGAGTTATTCCTGCTAAAACTACAAATGTAGACTAGAGAGTATTTGACACTTTTGAAACTAAAGAAAAAAAAATCTAATTCCAAATTAGAATTTCTATTACTATTATACACTAAGTTTTCGCCTCTGTCTCAAGCTCTCTTGGTCTTGATAACTTAGTATAACATGGGAATCATCTCTAGGTTGTGGGACCTTTGCTCACTGAGATGAAACCTCCAGGTTCTAGGCTGGTCCCTCTTGGATAATCAACTTAATTTGCTTCTTGACATAAAAGTAAAACTTTGAGGGAAAGGGATAGAAGGAGTACTTGTAAGGGAAATGATTTGAAAGAAAACTACCTACTAGGCGATGCACCGAAACTAGGGTTTGGATCTCAATATGTAGGAATGAAATCAATGAAAAGCTCAAGTCTAGTAGGTCACAACTTACTGAAGAGGCTTGCATAAATATTTCATGAGAGGGCTTGAGAATAAGACACAACTTATGACCTGCAAGTAGACATTCACTTCTACAACTCGGTGTAGGATTGAGACAAGACTGTTAAGGGGGTGAAGTATACCCACAAAAACATCTAAATCAGATCAAACACAGTAACACACAAAATTGTAGAAAGTAAGAGGGATCAAGAACCCTAAAATAATCACTGAAAGCATGCATATACTTTGATCCAATAAGAGATAATCCAAACAAGGAAGCATAGGGACATGAAGGATTGTCACAAAATACCTATGCAATATTTGAGTCATTAATGGGAGAAATACAACTATATGAGCTAGAGGGTAGAAATGATACCACAGATGGCCTTTAAGAAAAGGCAAATTTTCTTCTACCAATTGTCCCCCCCTAGCCCAAAAGCTCTCAAAAACAATATATACACCACCTCCGACACGCAGGTTGGAGTCAAGAACTAAACCTAACTAGGGGTACAGATTTACAACTTTTACCAAACCCCATGTGTCCACTACTGATCATAAATGTATCTCCTACAAATATCTCTTCCGATTAGATATTCATCACTGAGTGTCCATGCCTATACTTCATTGCCTGTAGACAAGCAACCCGGATCTATCAACCTTCTTGCATAAAGTCCCACCATGAATGCACAAGCTGGTACCTTCCTAAGAAAAGAATTGACCCAAGATGGCCACCCCAACCTCTTCATCATCTTCCCTTAATTGCAGATGTCCTAGAGACATAAATTTCCTAAGCTACCTCATCGCCCGTGGTCTACAAATCAAATTTTGGCAAAAACCTCTTAGACACATTTGAATCTTTGAAAACCAATGGCTAACCGGTCATTTTAAAAGATGTCCATTGATCTCTAATGTTTCCCAGCAGATAAACGGCTTAGATGCACTGAGAAAATCACTAAGAAACCTACTTGACAGGTCGCAGCCACCGTGGAAGTCAATAGCCAATGAAACACAAGCAAATCAGCACCATCAGACAAGTCATGGACCCACGACTTAAGGAATCCCATCGGATGGCAGTCGCATGATCGCATGGGCTCATAATATTCCATGCAATCATATGACCACCATTGATCTCATTGACATCGGGACCCACCTTAGCCTTCCTTCCTTTAAGCCACAGAGAACTCTCTAAACCCAGGGCTCAGACTTGCCACCTGTCGACCTCCTATTCACTCTTGACCACTTACTCAACAACACTTCAATGAGCTTCTGACATCAGACCCACCTAAGACAAGATTCCAATCCAACGACGGGCGCATGATCTCATAGCCTAAGAATATTCCTTGCACTTTTACACCAACCGTAGATCTCTTTTCAACTGGGACCCCACTAACACACCAGGTCCACTTGGAAATCTCCATCAGCACATAGAAACCAATCATCTTCGAGAACTTCAATGCATCTAGCAATGCAGTCCCATAGATTTTCCTCTTACTTCAACCAATCAAAAGACTGCATGTTACCAACTGAGGACCCACCTACAAGGTTCTGCCAAAAAGAAAGATCGACGACTAGTCTTATCCCCCTTATAGCTCTGACAAAACCCTTGGAAACTTAAGACAGCCATCGATCCTCTAACAACTATTAGGACCTCCAACCGTTGCAAGAACTTGGCCCTACTGACATGCTACCAAATCACTACCATGTGGACCAATAAAAAGCTGCTATTTTGTACACGTTGTAGTGGACCTGCTTGTTTGAAGAGTTATGCCACCAAGGAGAATCAATAGTTGTCTGAAGATCTAAAGCTCTGACACTAGCCTATGCAAAGATGAGATGACCATCAGATCTTCAGAATCGGGACCCCACTTTGAGACAAAACCCAGATACCACATCTATGGCTAGTCTTAAAGCCTGATACATTTGAAGATTCCTTGCGAAAAATAGACCACCGTCAGATTAAAATCTTGATCCCGCCTATAGAGTTAACCACACCTGGATTACATGAACCAATGAACAAGGAAATTTTTATTTGTGAGAAGAAAGTCCTAACCATGGTCAGGACAGGTGAATACGCGGACAAGGGGTTCACTAAATCATGAACGAACCCAAGGTTGGATCATGTGAACATGTGAATAAAGACCATTCGCTAGTTCACCAAATGACTTTAGCTGAGACCACCAAGAATTTAGAGGATTACATGAACAAGGCATTCGTGTAATCACCAGGACTTTAGAAACATTGCCAAACAATTTTAGCGAACTAGAGAATAGAGGAAAATTAAATACACACATGCTAAAAGAAATCACTTAAGACGTCAATAAAGTAACTACAAATTAGAACCAGGGCTTAGGGTTTTGAGGGTTAAAACACCACAACGACAACTTTTTCAAATATTGGGACCTACAAACTAGAGAACAAAACAAATTGCAGAGACTAGAGAACATGGAATAAATTCACAAAAATTTCAAGGATGGTAGACATGGTAAAAACAAAGGCCTGGGTAAGGATATTAGCCAAATTTGCATGCATATGAAAATTAGGGTAACATTTTGGTGATTTCTACTAGATGTCAACCTACTAGATATGGATCAATGGCCTTGACATATCCATTGGGCTTGGGGTCAAAACACAAAATTCTCAGAGAGGTAGGGGCTCTAACTATGCCCAGGACACTTCTTGAAAAACTAGAAACACTAACCTAGAAAGCAAGGAAAAGGAGAACAAGACATATATATAGGGATTTACAAAATTTACAGAGAGAGATTAACCTCAAAACATGGCTTCAAATGGAAACCATTTACTGATATCGACAAGGGATCACCTTCAATAGTTGATAGCTAAAAAGTATTGGGTCCTCTGCACTTTGTTATAACAAATGGCCCACCTTAGAAAGAATCAAACTTAGTGTGCCTGCTAGGTCTTGACTTGAACTCATCCCATTTAAGGACTACATCTCCAACTTTGAAATTCCTGATCCTGGCTCTTTTGTCAAAGCTGTTCTTTGTTTGATTCTGATGGAACTCCATATCCTACATTGACTTATCTCTGATCTCCTCTAGCTCCATCAATTGGGCATATCTGATTTGTAGAGGATCACTTTCCTCAAACAGGGCATACTAAGTGGCCAAATCTAGAGTTGGTAATTCAACTGAGATAGACAACTTGGCCTCCTTGCCATACACCAACATGTATGGAGAATTACCAATGATTTTCTTTGGGGTAATTCTATCTAACCATAGGGCGGACCTAAGCCTTGTGTGCCAATCTCTCTAATTTTCTTGAAGAGTCTTCTTGATTATCCTAACCATGTTCTTATTGGTGGATTATGCCAAGCCATTGCCTTGGGGGTAATAATTTGAAATAGTATTTAGATAGATGCCATTCTTAACTACCCATTCTGAGACCCTAAGGCCTATGAAGGCCAATTCATTATCTGAAATGATGGAATCAGGAGTGCCAAACCTATGAATTATGTCATCATAAAAGTTTAAAAAAAAACTCTCATTAGCCTCTTTCAAGGCAACTGCCTCTATCCATCTAGTGAAATAATCAGTCGCAGTAATTATCCATTTATGCCCTGCACTAGATGGAGGGTTAATCATTCCTATGAAATCTATACCCCACTTCATGAAGGGCTGGTCTATTCTGATTGGTTGAAGGGGAAAGGTTGCAAGCCTCTCCTTTCCTATAAAAATAGCACACTCGATGCATTTTCTCACATAATCATGACTATCCTTAAAGATAGATGGCCAATAGTATCCAACCCTCATGATCTTAAAAGTAGTAGTCCTAGGAGAAAAGTGACCTCCAAAAGGTCCATCATGAAACTCAAATAGGATGTCTGCTACCTTTTCTGAATCTATGCATCTTAAAAGGACACCATTGTGATCCTTTCTAAAAAGAACCTCATCAATCAACACAAAAGGAATAGATTGTAACCTATAATACCTTGTTTTTGCTGGATCTAGGTCTGCAGGACATTGTCCTATCTTCAAATAATTGATCATATTAGGCAACCAACTTGTTGCCTTGGCTTGTTCTTTTATAGAGTGTACCACCAGAGATGCATCCATTTGCTCTGATTTCTTTGAACTTTCATCTTCTGCCAAATGTTCACAAAGACCTCTTCCTCTAACTAGCTTGGTAATTTGAATATCAATGTCATATTCCATCACCTTGGTGATCCAACCAGCTCTTTTTTCATTTAGGTCCTTGGAAAGCAAAAACTCCTTGACACTTGGATGAGTAACTTTTAAATGTACCTTGCTATGAGTCAATAGATATCTAAACTTTTTAAGGCTCTTTACCACAATAAGTACATGTTTCTCTACAAAAGAGTATCTCTGTTCATACTCTTCCAAACCTTTGCTAAAGAAAGCAATAGGCTACTCCAATCCATCTAAATTTTCTTGAGTTAACATTGTAGATATGGCATCATGTCCTCCATAAGCATAAAGGATAAAATCCTTACTAAAATTTGGGTTTAACAGGGCAAGGGCCTCTGTGCTTCTTTAATAGCCTAGAAGTTGGTCTTCCCTTCTTTGGTCCAACTGAAAGTTGAACTCTTCTTCAACATGGCTGTCAAAGGCTTGAGTAAATTTGTAGGCAAGAACCTCCTAACAAAATTGATCTTTCCTATGAAAGATTGGATACTTTTCTCGTTATGTGGTAGGGGTAGCTCTAGGATAGCTGCAATTCTCTCAGGATCCACTATAATACCTTTCTTGGATACTACATATCCTAAAAGCTTTCCTTCATGAACTACAAATACACATTTCTTGGGATTAAGAGATATCCTAAATTCTCTACATCTTTCAAAAATATTCCTTAAATGTTTGATATGATCTACTGCATGTTTAGAATAAATAGTTATATCATCTAAGTAGACCAACACAAACTTGTACATGAGGCTCTTGAAGGCCATATCCATTGTGTTTTGGAATGTAGCACCTACATTTGACAAACCAAAGGGCATCTTTTGATATGCCATGGTTCCCCACTTGGTTGTAAATGTAGTCTTATACTGATCTTCTTCATTAACTAGGTTCTGATTGTATCCTAAATAGCCATCCAATAATGAAAATCTCTCAGACCCAGAGACACATTGTAGGATTTGTTCCATGGAGGGTAATGGATGGTGGTCTTTTAATGAGGCCCTGTTAAGATCCCTAAAGTCAACACATAACCTCAGCTCCCCATTCTTCTTCCTGATAGGAACAAGGTTGGAAACCCAACTAGTATGCTTAATGGGGTAGATAATACCACTCTCTATCAATTTGAGCACTTCTTTATGCATAAGCTCCTCAAGCTTAGGATTAACAGGCCTTTGTTTCTGCCTCACTAGTTTGGCATTTGGTTCTAATTCAATAATGTGTTGGGCAAGGGCAGGATCAAAACCTTTGAGATCCTCATATTTCCATGCAAAAACATCACTAAATTCTTTGAATAATTGAGTGTAAGCTTGCTTCTCCAATTCAGTGTTTACCTTCCCAAATTGTAAGCCCTTACCTGGTTCCAACTCTAGTTCAACACAATGTTCTTGTTGGACTACCAGGCCAGCTTTATTTTTCTTGACTTCATCATCCTTTTTGAAGATAGTCTCTAAGGTAACAAGACCTCTAGGCATCTTATTGGATTTCAACTGTATCACTTGATCACCATAGTTTTGTGATAGCCTATCTTGATTGTGTTCTGAAAAAATATCTTCTTCAAACAAGAACTACATAACTTGTTCATCATTGTCAAACACTTGCCAATTGACATCATTATCAGGAATAGATGGTCTGAAAATCACTTTGATATTCTATTGATCTATTTCTCTTGAAATGCTATTTGGAATATCATATTGGGATCCAATAGCAGCTAACCTATATGCATTTTGATTTAACTTTCTAGGGATAGCAACAATATTGAAAGAATGGAAATCTTCAATTGCATCCAAAACTCTATGTTTGTATGCTTTCATGGTGTCATTCTTGGTTGCACTCATCCCTCTTACTTTGCTGACAACTAACTCACTATCACCATAAACTTTTAAGGCCTTAAGCCCCCTTTTTCTATCCCATTCTAGTCCATTGACCAGGCTTTCATACTCTGCAGTATTGCTAGTGTAGGAGAAACTAAATCTAAAGGTAGTATAATACCTTTCTCCTTTTGGGGACACTATCATAGCACCACCACTAGAACCATGTCTACTTCTAGCCCCATCAAAAAATAGTTCCCAAACCTAATTGCTCTGATCTTCTGAATCAGTGTCCTCTTTGAGAAGGCTTGGCTCTATGACCCCACTTTCTTGTATTAAATAACTTCCCAAACCAAAATCCCAAATAAGATTTTATTGGGTCTTTGAAGTTCTTTCATCTAGAAAGATATTAGGGATACTCTCTATCTTTGTTCTTGCTTCATTAATGGTTTGGAAGTAACTGCTATCAAATATGGGGTAGTTCACATTGATGGTGTTGGATACATATGGCTCTATATGGTGTGCTGCTAATGGTTCTAATTTAATGGTGACCTTGGTCCCATACCTTGTATGAAATAGCATGTGTGACCAATTAGAAGATAGATAGCCTCCTATCTTCGCTGTAAACTCCCTTGAAAGACATATAGAAAATAATGTAGGGAGATCTATAATATATATATCAAGGAGGATGGAGAAACTAGGACTAGCATGAAGGATTAGACTGGTATCCTTAGCCACACCTATAGTATTGACTGAGGATCCATCAAGTTGGGTAACCTTCTTTTGGAAGGGTTCATATTTTAGTCCTAATTGATCAGCTACTTTCTTGGGCATCACAGTGCTAGTAGCTCCACTATCTACCATACAATTATGCACTAAAGATTTTCCAATAATTAGAGATACATAAAAGGGAGGAGGCTTTGAGTTCCTACCTTGTGTGGCATTGTCTTTGGAGTTGCTACTTGGAGTCTCCTTTTCTTGATCAATGTTAACCAACATTGGCTTTACAACTTCTTTTGCAGGTTGAGGAGTTGTTACCTCTGTCATGGCCTTCTTCAAAATTTCAGGTTGTCCTGGAAGAGCCAAAGAGTCCCACATGGACATGGTGACATTCACCTTCTTCATGTTGTCTACAATATTATAAGGTGTCACAGTGTGCACTCTTTGTTGTACCTTTGGCATGATGGGCTCTACCTCTTTGGAATGCTAGCCTTCTTTGCTTGTAATGACAGGAGCCTCCCTAGGTGTGATGGGAGTAGCTTGCTACAGTGGCTTTGTAGATGTAGTGGCTTTAGCATTAGAATCTGCTCTCTCCATGTCTTCAGCTCTTCTCTTTGCTCTTGTATAGGCAAGAAAGGAAACTTCATCATTAACTCCATTGAAGTTTGGTTGCTTCCAATTGAAAAGAGTAGTCTCATTCTCTTGTGATTCTTGTTGAGGCACTGAGCCACTGGATGAAACCTCTAATTGAGCTTGTGAGGCATTTTGAACCATTAGAGCTTGGTTCATCCATCCATTTGAATATGTAGCCTGATTATGAGGCTAATTAAAAGGAAGAAACCATTCATTCTCCATTGCCAAATTGTTTTGGCTAGGAACCATATCCCTCACTAGATTTGCAGAATTTAGAGGTGTAGGGTTATATGGTTGAAATGGTCTCTGATTAAAACTATGTCTTTGTCCTTGATAGTCTCCTTGGTATGGTGGCCTATTTTGTTGATAAGGTTGTCCTTGACTTTGATATTTCTGATTAGGACCTTGGACTTGTGTATGAAATGGTGGTTTGATTCCTTGACCTTGCTTCTTTAGATTTGTGACCTCTTTAGTCAAGGTCTGCAACAAGTTAGTCATTTCTTGTTTACTACTTTCTTGACTGCTCTTTATCTCTTGCAGCTCTTGAGAGAAGCTTGTTGTTAACTCTTGGCCACTAGTGCTAGCTTGGGGTGCCAATATGGTAGGAATAGGGGTAAATGGGGGTACTTGGGTAGGTGCAATGGGTTGAAGGCTAGGAAAGATGGGCATTGGAGGCCTTCTAGAAATCATGCTTTCTTGGATTAAACAATTTTCAGCCCTGACAGCTATGTCAAAAGCCTGGGGTAAAGAAGTACCACCCATAGACTGGATCATGATAGAAATTTGACCATTCAAACTTTTTAAATAATAAAGGAAAGCATGGTCTACTGATGGTCTTACTGAGATTGGGATTCTATTCCATGTTTTAAGGAATCTACTATTGTAATCTGTCATTTGTTCTTGAGGGTCTCTCTTAATAGTTGTTAACTACTCAACTAGAGACAAGTTATCTAATTTATCCTCAAAATGTTTACTTAATGCATCCCCTAACTCATCCCATGATGTAATAGAACCAACAATTAGAGTTCTAAACCATTCTAGAGCCTTACCTTTTAGAGAGGCTGCTAATAATTTTGTGGCCACATCTTCTTGAGTAATGTTGTGTGTGCTGCATATGGTGGTCACATCTCTTATGTGCTCAAAAGTAGTTGTCTGCCCTTCACCTATGAAATCAGGTATACTCTTCAGAGCCACCAAAGGCACATCATGATGTTGAGAAAAGTTCAATGGGCTGCCTTGGTTGAAAGGTGCAAAGACAAAATTTCTAGCCATTGTAGGAGTTGGAATCTGAAGATTGACAACTATATGAGCTATAACTATCGCTGGATTGGAATCTTCCTCTAGATCTTTGGTTAGAGATCTCCCTCTTCTTCTAGAATGAAGGGGAAAAGGTCTCCTTTTTTATGTATTAGGAGGTGTAGATTGTACTCTTCTTGTAGGAGATGTTCTTTGAGTTGACCCGCCTTTGTGACTTCCTTTTGAGGGCAACTCTAAAAATTGGGTAGGCTTTGAGCTTCTAGTCTCAATCTTTCTCATAAACCTTGAACAAGGTTAGCCCTGATCTTCCACCAATGGAGCAACCAGATATACTTGATAAAATGACTTCTAAAAGTCTATAGTATGCAATTTGTATATCAAAGATAGCATATCTTTCAAACAATGAACTTCTTGTGTAGTCCCACCGAGCGTGCCAAAATTGTTATACACTGGCACCAAGATGGGGAATCCTTGAGCTTGAGTCTATACTGATAGACCTTGTGTACTAAATTTCTTTGATCCTTTTGTAGATGAACCAATAGGAACACCTTTGAACTTTGATCTGATCTTCACTGTAGTCTCACCGGGTGTGCTAGAATTGTTATACACTAAGTTTGCACCTCTGTCTCAATCTCTCTTAGTCTTGATAACTTAGTATAACATGCGAATCATCTCTAGGTTCTAGGCTGGTCCCTCTTGTATAATCACCTTAATTTGCTTCTTGACATAAAAGTAAAACTTTGAGGGAAAGGGATAGAAGGAGTGCTTGTAAGGGAAATGATTTGAAAGAAAACTACCTACTAGGTGATGCACCGAAACTAGGGTTTGGATCTCAGTATGTAGGAATGAAATCAATGAAAAGCTCAAGTCTATTAGGTCACAACTTACTGAATAGGCTTGCATAAATATTTCATGAGAGGGCCTGAGAATAAGATACAACTTATGACCTGCAAATAGAAATTCACTTCTACAATTTAGTGTAGGATTGAGACAAGACTATTAAGGGGGTGAAGTATACCCACAAGAACATCTAAATCAAATCAAACACACTAACACACAAAATTGTAGAAAGCAAGAGGGATCAGGAACCCTAAAATAATCACTAAAAGCATGCATATACTTTGATCCAATAAGAGATAATCCAAACAAGGAAGCATAGGGACATGAAGGATTGTCACAAAATACCTCTACAATATTTGAGTCATCAATGGGAGAAATACAACTGTATGAGCTAGAGGGTAGAAATGATACCACAGATGGCCTTTAAGAAAAGGTAAATTTTCTTCTACCAATTGTCCCCCTCTAGCCCAAAAGCTCTCAAAAACAATATATACACCACCTCTGACACGCAGGTAGGAGTCAAGAACTAAACCTAACTAGGGGTATAGATTTACAACTTTTACCAAACCCTAAGTGTCCACTGCTGATCATAAATGTATCTCCTACAAATATCTCTACCGATTAGATATTCATCACTAAGTGTCCATGTCTGTACTTCATCTCCTGCAGACAAGCAACTCAAATCTATCAACCTTCCTGCACAAAGTCCCACCATGAATGCACAAGCTGGTACCTTCCTGAGACAAGAATCGACCCAAGATGGCCGCCCTGACCTCTTCATCATCTTCCCTTAATTGCAGATGTCCTAGAGACACAAATTTTTTGAGCTACCTTGCCGCCCATGGTCTGCAAATCAAATTTTGGCAAAAACCTCTTAGACACATTTGAATCTTTGAAAACCAATGGCTAACCGGTGATTTTAAAATGTGTCTGTCGATGTCTTACATTTCTCGACAGATGAACAACTTAGATGCACTGAGAAAATCACTAAGAAACCTACCTGACATGTCACAACCATCGTGGAAGTCAACAGCCAATGAAACACAAGCAAATCAGCACCATCAGACAAGTCATGGACCGACGACTTAAGGAATCCCATCAGACGATAGTCACATGATTGCATGGGCTTAGAATATTCCATGTGATCATACGACCACCATAGATCTCATTGAAATTAGGACCCACCTCAGCCTTCCTTCCTTTAAGCCACAAAGAACTCTCTAAACCCAAGGCCCAAACTTGCCACCTATCAACCTCCTATTCACTCTTGACCACTTACTCAGCAACACTTCAGTGAGCTTCTGACATCGAACCAACTTGAGACAAGATTCCAATCCAACAACGGGTGCATGATCTCATAGCCTAAGAATATTCCTTGCACTTTTACGCCAACCATAGATCTCTTTTCAACTAGGACCCCATTGACACACCAGGTCCACCTGGAAATCTCTATCAACACATGGTAACCAATCATCTTTGAGCACATCAGCGCGTCTAGCAACGTGGTCCCATAGATTTTCCTCTTACTTTGACCAATCAAAAGACTGCATGTTACCAACCGAGAACCCACCTGCAAGGTTCTGCCAAAAAGAAAGATCGATGGCTAGTCTTATCCCCCTTATGGCTCTGACAAAACCCTTGCAAACTTAAGACAACCATCAATCCTCTGACAACTATCAGGACCTCCAACCACTGCAAGAACTTGGCCCTACTGACATGCTGCCAAATCACTACCATGTGGACCAATAAAAAGTTGCTATTTTGTACACGTTGTAGTGGACCCACTTGTTTGAAGAGTTATGTCACCAAGGAGAATCAACTGTTTTCTGAAGATCTCAAGCTCTGACACTAGCCTATGCGAAGATGAGACGACCGTCAAATCTTCAAAATTGGGACCCCACTCTGACACAAAACCCAGATACCACATCTATGGCCAGTCTTAAAGCCTGATACATTTGAAGATTCCTTGGGAAAAATAGACCACCATCAGATTAAAATCTTGATCCCTCCTACAGAGTTAACCACACTTGGATTACGCAAACCAATGAACAAGGAAATTTTTATTCACGAGAAGAAAGTCCTAACCATGGTCAGAAAAGGTGAATACGTGGACAAGGGGTTCACTGAATCATGAATGAACCCGGGGTTGGATCATGTGAACACGTGAATAAAGACCATTCGCTACACCAAATGACTTTAGCTGAGACCACTAGGAATTTAGAGGATTACGCGAACAAGGTGTTCATGTAATTGCCAGGACTTTAGAAACACATCCAAACAATTTTAGCGAACTGGCGAATAGAGGAAAATCAAATACGCACATGCTAAAAGAAATCACTTAAGCCGTCAATAAAGTAACTACAAATTAGAACAAGGGCTTATGGTTTTGAGGGTTAAAACACCACAATAGCTACTTTTTCAAATATTGGGACCTACAGACCAGAGAACAAAACAAATTGCAGAGACCAGAGAACATGGAATAAATTCACAAAAATTTCAAGGATGGTAGACATGGTAAAAATAGAGGCCTGGGTAAGGATATTAGCCAAATTTGCATGCATATGAAAATTAGGGTAACAATTACAAAAAGGAGATGAATTTATCAATGATTACAATTGCTTCCCAAGGCCAAATAAATATGAGGTTCACACCTCCATTAACAAACATGTCAGTCAAGAATAATTTCAAATAGGTCCACAAGTTACAAATAGGACTAAGTACAAAAATATTAAATAATTCTCCTTTAATTATAATTAAATCAAATGTTTAAATAAGTTCTTTATAATGTTACCTAAATTTGGGACCACTTAATTAATTAATTTGATTAATTTTTTCTATTAATCTCTAGAAATTATAGTCCTCTTAGCCCAAAGATTATTTTCCCTCAACCAATCTAATATGAAACCATGTGTTGCTTGACCCACTCTAGATTCCAAACCAAGTTTGGGTGTCAATAGCCATATTTTCTCAATCCTTTATGTTGCATCATGACCATGAGTGCCACCTCCATAATCCTTATGGATGTAGGCAAAAAGAGTAGATCCCCATAAAAAATTTACTGCTCCATTCTGATATAAATGTTGGTCCTAAAATTTGCATTTAGGAAGGTAACAACCTTTATGGTAAGCTCTACATGTATGAGAACCTAATGAGCTATGCAAAGCAATGTATAAGATTTTAGAAGCCTATTTTTCATGTTTAGAGGGGATAGATAGTGGCAAGAAAGGAAAACATAAAACCAACTAAACTAAGGTGATGCACTAAAGCTTGTATAACACTTTAAATCCCCTTTGAGAAATAAAAAGAATAAAATACCTCAAAATATTGAGCACAAAATTTCATAGACTCTTCATTGGTAGAAAGAGAACTGAATTCTAAACTCAAACAAACATAGAACAAAATATTCAAATATTTCCTTAAGAAGCACGTGGTAAGGCTCGTAGGAGAGGTTCTTATCATCTCACTAAAATAATTACCTCATGTGATTTTTTTCTCACCAAATGGCATAATATAAACCCAAATCACAAACTATTACAAATGATTAAAGGCATGTAAAATGCAATTAAAAATATACACATCAATGATGAAATTATAAAATCTAAAAATAGTTAATATCCATGTTCATTTGAAATTTGCAGAGCTTTAAAATTGTCCACAAAGCTAATGTAAACACACAATTGAGGAAAACTAGGCTCAGTCTGATATGTTTGATTTATTGATTAACTGGATACAAACCTCAGGTTTGAGAATGAAACCATATCTATTGGTAAGTGTTCTTCTCTTTTAAAAGTGGTAAACAAAAAACTCTCCCTATTATAATGTGCTCATAGGCTTATATAGGAAAAAATTCCTTTAATAAGAAAAGTTTGTTGTAGTTGAAAATTCTTATGCATACTCTCATGTGTAGATTGCATGATGGTGGTCATTACAACTTCCACAACATGGGAAATGTCTTTTAGAGTAATAAAGTGTTTACTTATTAATTAAATCATATTGATTTAATTATTAAGTCACTTATTATAGCTTTCTACTTAAGCTAAAATTTAGGCATATAATAATTGATTTCTTTATTAATTATTATCATGCAACCTAGGTTTGTTGACCCTTTTAGGGTTTTGATCTCCTTTATAAGGATTGATCTCTCTTGTAATCTTATTGAGAAACATTCATTTTATTGAATTGCAACTTTTGTTTTTGCACATCAAGAATGTCTCCTCATTCATGGATCCATGCGTTTAGGCCTCTCTAGCTTCTTGCTTATATCTCTTTTTGTGACAGGTGTTTGCATGCAAGTGTTCTTGGGAGTTGTGGGTTGTTTTCTCAGCAACTTCAATATGGTATCAGAGCTTCAGATTTGTTTTCCCCTATCCTCTTCCTGAGAGATTTAGTCATGTTCTTCAGATCTACAATTTTAGAGGGTTTTATGTTGGATCTGGGCAGACCTCTCTTTCTGGTCATCTTGGCCTCAAACAGACCAAGATCCATATAAAATTTGTCCAATTTGGAAAAAGTTGAAATTTTTGGCAAAAAAAAATTGCAACCAGCCCCAACATGGATCCCAAGGAAGTCATTGGTATTCTGGAGCATTTTTTTCTCAAACGGACCTCAATGTTTGAATTTCTCTTTTTTCTTTTTTGATGGTGTTTTTTACTGTTAAAGCCAGATGTTCAGTTTTGCACTCTGGGAGCTCTATCTTGTACATCCAGACTCCATCTTGAACTAGATTATGATCTAGGTATATTTTATTCAGTTTCTTACATTTTTGCAATCTGGTTAATATCTTGGATGTTACAGGTCTTGGGATCTCTTCCCTTTGAGGGATGGCTCATCTTAGGTTGTTCTTTTGTCTCAATAGCCTTTTATATTTTTTGAATAGTATATACTTCACTTTTGTAGAATTATTTTATGCACACACACTGAGATAAAGTGTCATTCTATTTCATGTATGAGATCTTGCACATGTTCGTTCTCTATGTACTCGCACTCCATTATAATGTGCCAGGGGGTTTTTATGTTTTCCTTTGTTTTCTATCTACTTTTTTCATGTGAGCATTCCTCCAATGACATTAGCCTCTAGTATCTCTATATGTGTTCGTAGTCTCTTTGCATCTTTGATATTTCAAATTCTTCTTCATCATGTAGTCCATATTGGATGATCTTTTTAGGGTACCTATCATTACTCCCTTATCACCATTATGGGGGGTTTCTACTTTTGGTTCTACTACTTCCTTGGTTTGATAGTGTGAGCTATGTATTCAGTATTTGATTCTATGTACTAGGAGGATGCAGTGGCTAGGTACCTATGCATTCCAGTGAGATGGATCATTTACCATATGGAAACTCTTTTCTTTCCTATTTTTGGAAGTACTCTTCTAGATTTGATTGATCAGCTCTTCAAAGTTTTGGTGTTTTAATGCCATCTGTATCTTTGAATTTAGGTGTTTTCCTTTGTTTGCCTCCTGATTCAAGTAGTGTCATTTGATGGTACTCATGCATATTATAGTATTCTATTTCTTTGACTTCAATTGTTTTCCTTTGTTTTCCTCCTGATTCAAGTAGTGTCATTTGAGGGCACTCATACAGATTATAGTCTTCCCTACCTAGTCATATTTTAGTGGAGGATCTTCAGATCATCAATTACTTCTTGACAGAGTTTTCAGTTTCTTGCTTCAGTGATGTTCTACATGTTCCTCCTTGTTCCTATTTTTTGGAACATTCCTAGTTTTGGAGGCTTCTTTAGTCCTTTAGACTAGTCTTTGTCTCTTTTTGGAGTGGAGTTTTTCCCATGTAGTTTTCTCTATCTCTCTACTTATAGAGATTCTCTTTTGTACTTGGGTACCTGATCATGCCTTTTGTTGTCAGGACCCATTTGCTTTCAGTTGTTCTTTCTAGGTTTTTATCTTCTCCCAAGGTTTATCTTAAGGGGGGGTGTTAAAGTAATAAAGTTTTTACTTATTAATTAATTCATATTGATTTAATTATTAAGTCACTTATTATCTCTTACTACTTAAGCTAAACTTTACCTGCATATAATAATTGATTGCTTTATTAATTATTATCATGCAACCTAGGTTTGTTCACCCTTTTAGGGTTTTGATAATCTTATTGAGAAAAATTCATTTTATTGAATTGCAACCTTTTTTTTTCACATCAAGAATGTCTCCTCTTTCATGGATCCATGCATTCAAGCCTCTCTATCTTCTTTTTGTGACACGTGTTTGCATGCAGGTGTTCTTGGGAGCTGTGGGTTGTTTTCTCATCAAATCCAATAATCTCTACATCCTTATACTCTTTCCACATGTGTAGCATGGATTCCACATGTGCCTTTTTCAACTTCTTCACAATGATTCAAAGTAACTTTTCAATTTCACTTGCAATGAATACTCACTTTTGGTGGCAAGAGGTAGTTTCTTTTTTGGATCAAATCTTCCATGAGATAGTCTACCAAATAACATGTGGCACTTTTCCTTAAAGAAGGATGTGAGTATTATCACATCTAAATGACGTGGCTTTGACTTGGACACATGTCGCATAGGTGGATATCTTGGGAGATCTCCACTTGAAGATGGCTTGAGGATGTGTAGTGATGACACGTAGTACACTAGCGAGATGTGTTTAATTTTTTTTCTTTCAACGTTCAAAAACTCTGCACTGCTAACACATGACACCCTTTGTAATGAGAGATATTTAAAATGAAAATCCTTTGAAGGAAAAATGATCATGGATTTAGTCAAAATTGTGCCTCTTTGGTACTTGGTGATGCCAACTTGGCAAGGGTATAATTTTTTGCTCAGTGCTCAGGATTTAGAATCACTTACACCATTGGAAAGATTTTTGAAAGATCTAATTTTAGTTCTTTATTATGGTTCTTTAAACAAATCAAGTCAAGGGACCGACAATAATTTTGACCCCAAATTCTATTCTAAAGGCCTTTAAAAATGTAAATTACTAAAACATAGAAAAATACTAAAAATGGATTTTTATTTTTCTCACTTCTGCTTACATCATCACTTATGTACTACCTTAGATCTCCTCCATGCTACCTTGGATGAAGGCTATGGTAGATAAAATCTGTTATAAGTAGTGGTTGTCGTTGCACCAAAAGATCAACTTGTTAATGCCTGATACAACCACTAGACTTATAGAAGACATGGGAGGTGGTTAAGCCATGTCACAAATCCCAAGGGGAGTGCTGACCATATTGCTAACAATCTCCCCCTTAGCATTACCCAAGGGGATTTGAACCTATGACCAAGCTCTGATACCACTTGTTACAAGTAGTGGTTGTCATTGCACCAAAAGATCAACCTGTTAATGCCCGATACAACCACTAGACTTATAGAAGACACATGAGGTGGTTAAGCCATGTCACAAATCCTGAGGGGAGTGCTAACCATATTGCTAACAAAAATCTATATCTCTAGTGACTCCCTACATAGGCGAGAACCTAAAATCTCTAGTTTCATAGACTATAATGTTGTTTATGCTTAAAATAAAGTTCTCACCTTATTGATTCACTCCAAATATCTCAGATTGGCTCTTAATGATAAATAAAAAAGGCACAAAATGCCAACATTAGAAAACTAATAGCCTTAGTAGTGCATTGGGCATAGAGTCATGAAAAGGGGAACCATAACAAATAGACTTTCCTAAAATATAAAAGGAGACACAAAAAAACCTATGCAAGCATACACTTGGAGGAAATTGGAAGAAAAAACATACATTCCCTTAAGGAGAATACAACATGTGCAACAACACTTCTTAGAAAATAACAAAAACTAACATAACCTAAACTATCCTACCCTAAGCTATGAGGGAAAGGTACGAATGAAATCCATTGATTGGATTATCAATATAAATACCCTTCCTAGCTATCTTTTGATGCTCTTTATTCTTGTGGACAACTAGCCAGAAAAGAGGATTTGGTAGGCATCCAACTAGTTGTTGGAATGTCTCACAAATATTAAGAATAAAGAAGATCAATCATGTTAAAATGTTGTCCTCCTGAGATGAATGGGAAAAATGAACCTACTCTTCTTGATGCTCATCTTCATATTAGAGGTAATCATGACTAGGGGTAACTCATAGATCTAATCTATACATGTCTATTGAGACATCATCTTGAAAGTATCAAGTTCAAGAGTTTGATCTTGAAATCACTATTATACTCTACCATCTTGGTTTCTTTCTAGCTAGTAGGGGGTGGCACTAATCATTCATTTTCTAGTATGGATACCTCCTATTGTTGTTGTTTCTCATTATATTCCAACTTATGAGATGATGCCTTGATTTTAAGGTTTGAAAAAAAACATTTTATCTTGTCAAATAATTTATCTTCATAAATCTCCTCATTCACATCCTCATGCTCATTAGATCCCCTAAGTTTCTCAACATCTACATACTTCTATAAGAATTATTCTATTGTAGTAACAAAAAAATCCTCCTCGTTATCGTCAACAAAGCAAGGAGTCAAGCATAAAACTAAAGGAATAATTCATCTTCATTGTCACCATTGTCATCATCATCGTCATCGTCATCATCTTCATTGTCATCATCACATCATCATCATCATCATCATCATCATCATCATCATCTTGTTATTCTTCTTCTTCTTATGATAGTGGGGGTATCTCCTCATCCTTGTAAGCACATGGAATCTCACAACTAGCTGGCCATGCCTCTTCTATATTAGCTAGTCACTTGTTCTTTTCTTCTCTAGTAGAAACTTGTACTACAAGAAAATACTCAGGTTGTTTTCTCTAAACCCCTACTTTCTATTAATGAAATTGATTTTGGTAATAAAGGTGGTATTTCCACTAGTTACATTCATGCTCCTACTCAATAGCCTTCAATTGTTCTTGTAAATTCTATATTATTCCTTTGGTGCTAATATTTTCCATTTTTCTCACATCATGATGTTGTAGGAAGGGTGAGCATGTTGATGGGAGATATAATACACCTCTTGTGATTGATGGTAACCACATGTAGGTTTCCAAGAATACTTGGAAGGGATGGTGGGAGACAAGTATTATGAAGTCACTCATAATTGGTTGTACTAGGAGGATATGGAGGAAAATTGGGAGCATTTATAGCTTGATATTTCTTGTAGGGAGGTGGAATTCTTGTATTCTCATAATATGTGGAGAGAAACATCCACTATATATAATATTCCTCTATACCAAATCATAAGAAAAGAGAAATATCTATAAATGATATTTTAAATAAGACGGAAATATTTGCTCAAAATAGAGATTTGGGTGTGTAATAAAAGAATTATCCAAATTGGTTAAACTAAAAAGTCCCCAGGTACTTGAAACATGTCTCTTCAAGGTTGAATATAATGAAGAAAATGCCAAATATCTAGTGATGAAAATTCGGTCCCACTGGGCACACCAAAAAAATAGAATTGTTGATCCCACATTTTTATTTCAAGAAGGTAGAAACCTTTATAGGAAGCTTTGTATATGCATACCTAATGTTCTATGAAAAGAAACTTCCTCAATTTTAGAAGTTGGCTCTTTTTGTTGAAAGGGGAGGGAAAGGGGAAAGAAGAGAAAGCATAAAATCAACTAAAATAAGGAAATGCACCAAATTTTTTTTATGAAAATATGAATTCCCTTTTAGAAATAAAGGAAAAAGTTACCGCAAAGGATTGAGAACAAAATGCCACATACTCTTCATTGGCAGAAAGAGAACATAATACTAAAGTTAGATGCACATAGAGCATAATATTTAGATCTTCTCATCAGAAGCACATGATAAGGATTGAAAGAGAGGTTCTTATTATCTTTATAAAATAGTTATCCCATACAAACATTTCACTCACCAAATGGCATATTATAAACTTAAATCACAAACTGTTACAAATGATTGAGGGAGTCTAGAACATGATTCAACAAACTGCACATCTTTGATGAAATTATAAAAGCCAAAAATACTTAATAGAAACATTCATTTAAGATTGATACCAATATTAAAATCATCCAAAATATCAGAGTAAACACATAGTAGAAGTGAACTCTAGGCATAGGCTGATGTGTTTCCTTTTATAGATTAACTAGATACAAAGCTAAGGTTTGAGAATAAAATTGTAACTAGTTCTAAGTTTTCTTCTCTTTCAAAAGTAATGAACAAAAACCTCTCCCTATTAAAATGTTCTCATGGGCTTATATAAGAAAAAATGCCTTTAACGAGAAAAGGTTGTTGCAATAAAAAAGCCTTCTACATACTACCACATGCAAATCTCATGATAGTGACCATTACAACTTCCTCTATGTGGGGTATTTATACATAATTAATCTCCTATGAATGCAACATGGACACCACATGTTCATTTTTCAACCTCCAATCCATCATGAAAAAGTAACTTTCAAATTTCACTTGTAATAATTACTTTCTTTTGGTGCCTAGAGGTGGTTTCTTTTTTGTATCAAATCTACTTGAAGATGCTCCATCAAATAACTAGCACTTTTACTTGAAGAAGTATGTGGATTCCATCACATTATAAATGATACAACTTTGACTTGAACATTTTTTGTGTAGGTGGGTGTCTTTATAGATATTAACTTGAAGTTGGGATGAGGATGTGTAATAATGACACAAGGCACACTAGCAAGATCTATTGAGTTTTATTTCCTTTTGACCTTCAAAGCCTCTATAGCACTAAAACATAACACCCTTTGTAGTGATAAATCTTGAAAATTAAAAGCCTTTGAAGAAAAAGATCTTGTGGATTTGGTATAAAATATACCACTTTGACACTTGGTGATCCCAACTTGGCAGGTTATAACTTTTTGCTTGATGCCTAGAATTCAAAATAGCTTACACCATTGGAAAGTTCTTCAAAAGATATAATTTTATTCCCTTAACATGATGCCTTTTAAAAATCAATTTAAGGTACCAATGATAGTTTTGACCCAAAATTCCACTCCAAAGGCATCTAAAAATGAAAAATTTTAAAGCATAGGAAAATACTAAAAAAATGGATTTTTTATTTTTCTCATCTTTGCTTACATCATCACTTTTGTACAACCTTAGATCTCCTTCATACTAATCTAGATAAAGGTTGTGGTAAATAAAATATATAATAAATAATGAAATGCTTGGGGTTTTGGAGAAACTTGTCAAGCTCTCACTGAGGAAAGGTATCAAAAATCTTGAGGCCAAGCTTCCAAATGATCATGCTATCATTCCCATAGGTTGATGCCTCAGAGAAAAAATATAAAATATCAAGACACAATTGTAACTTTCTTTCTACAAAAATATGTCCTTCATCCTAAAGAGTCTTGACCATTCATACCCCATGATCCACAAAGTGAAATATTCCAAATTCCAATAATGCATCATACTGAAGAAGCATACCAATAGCCCCTCCAAAATTTTCTTCAACCCAATATGAACCAATCTCTGTCATCAATAATGTAAACCCTCATGAATTTTATCACAAAATCTCTTAGAAAAGATAACTCCTCAAACTCAATTTGAGTCTCCATCCATTTGGTTTTCATGTCCATATATGTGCTATCAATTTTTGTGATCCCAAGGAGTGTATTCCACAAAACCCCATGGATCCCAACTAAAATGTTCTTGTCCAAAATCTAAAAAATTAGAGTTTGTAGGTTTTGAACTATGTCAAACTCAATCAAGAATTTGTTGTCCACCATCTAAATATAAAGTATGATCGAGAAATAATCATCACTAATAATCAAATTAGAGCTTCCCAAGCTCACGATAACACCAAATCCAACTAAGGAATTGTAATCAGAACCTTATGTGTAAAGGGTAGCATCAAGCTCCATTAAAGAATCATTGTTAACAATTAACAAATTATAATTTCTAATTTCAGGATAGCATCAAAATCAAACAAGGAATCCTCCTCCTAATGATATGTTTTCAAAGCATAAGAGAATCTTTCCCATGAAACACCAAATGAAAATCATCTTCCATCCCTTCAACCATTTGTGAATTGTTAAACATCCTTGCATCAAGATCACCAACTCATTTTTTAAATTTTTGAAGGGAAACCTTAAGCTCACAAGTGAGCTCATCGACGTCATCCCCTTTCCTTTTCAAGGAATCAAAATTTATCTCATTGAGTTGTAGGAGATGTTCTTTATCAATATAAGGTGAAGAAAATATGGTTTCATTGCTAGTATAGCTTCTCTAAGATCATACATATCTATGAGTGATAGATCTCCCTCCTTCATTCTCTAAAAATAATTTTACATCATTTGATGGGTATAATAAATGTGGCTGAGAAATGCAATAATCTTGTCTTGATTCAACCTTAGTTTTTTTTCCAAGTGGTGTGACTTCTAGAACTATTGTCCTGATTGGTCTATAGATTCTTCCCCAACACTTATCTGATCAAAACTTGAATGCACAAACAAGTTTCCATCAACATAACTATGGATTGGATCATTTACCTCATGCTCTTATCCCCTTGTTGTTATGAAATCTGATTAAAAGCAATCGATGTCTCCAAATTTATCATGTTTTTATCAACCCATATTTGGATGTCCTCAATGTATCACCCCTATAAGGGATTTTTGGTAGAGTCCACAACCTTATGAAGTTGATCGACAAATAATATCTTGGAAAACTTTGTAAAAGAAAATTATTCATCCTTGTGATTGTGTTGAATATTTAGGTGTTCTCCATTTAAAATAACATTTGTTGATTATTTATTATATATATCTTCTTGTGGCCAAAGTAAAATTATGAGCATGTGCAAAGCCCCTCTAGGTAACCTGAGAGAAATTAACCTAAAATATGTTACTAAGTTTACAAAATATTTTTTTCTTAAGAGTTTACAAACAAATGAATAACAAAGAGAAAGCAATAACATAAAGTCAATACATACTCATATGCACAATCTCATTTATAGATTACAAATCTCAAGGGTTCCTTGATGTAGAAATACGTAAATATTATTTAATCTATTAAGTACAATAACCATACAAATATTTCACAAAATAAAACTAAATTACATCATCTCATAAAGAATAAATAATATACATCTAAACCATAAGGTATACATGATATCCCACATCCACTGCACAAGTCATGGGATATGTAAATATAATCCAAGTACAAAGTACAAATGCAATAAAAGGAAGAATATGAACAAATCTCCAAGGATAAAAGAATAAGGAGCAATCACAACAAGGATCATCTAGCACTAGTATAGGAACATTAGAGTCTCGAATGGTAAGAGAATCACTACCTCCTGACATCGTGGAAACCTATGGTTCCACTCCCACCATGCTGAGGAGATAACATCAAACCCCACTCAAATAACAATGCCAAAATCACTCATCAGGTTGAACTAAGCAAGGGATCCTGAAAGCTTCCTATCTCAAAGGCACAACTCAAAATACAAAGGTACACATACTAATCCAAAGTCAACCAACACATGTAGGAAACCTAAGATGAAATCAAGGAAGTATCGTCATATATGTCAACCCCTTGGAATGATCTCATTGGACTTTGACTCCCAAGTGTTAACATATGTGGAACCTAAAATCCTCTCATGTAGACAAGGATAACCAATCATGCCAGACCTCACTATCACTAAAATATTGGCAAGCATCTTCTCCTACTCCCACTCTCATCCTTATCCTATACTAGCAATCAAGGCATGGGTGAGGGGCACATTATCTTATTAATTCATTTTAAAACCCCATTTAATGTATTATATTATCACTTTATTAAATAACTTACTAAGGTTATCTAGATAGCCACTTCTGGGCTTCGATGCCTCCAAAGAAATCCACTTCCCCTATAACACCTAGATAACCTACCCTAAGCTCATAAGTATCAATAACATCTCATAGACCATTATAAATTATAAAAGTCAAGATATGGTTCCAAAGTGTCATAGGAACATACATAACCAACTTCCATCACATATACATCATAAAAATCTCACATAGTAAAAAAAACATAATCAAGAGCTTCCGCAAGGTTGGGTTATAACAAAACCGAATGTCATACAAGTAGGAAAGACAAACAAATGTAACACAATTTCCCTAACCCCACCTCTGGTAACAATCTTAAAAGGATGACGTAAAAATATTCCCTCTTAACCCTCAATCACAAAAGGAAAAAACAATCGTAAGAATTTATTACTAATAAAGTAATTTCTAAATCACCATTATAGAAATTAATTCATTAAAATAATCACTAAAACAACTATAATTATATTCATAAATTAAATTCTTCTTTATACATGAAAATTAAATTATATAAGAATTAAATAAATTGATTTCAAATCAATAATTACTAAGTTCATATAATTACAATAATATTGATAACAATTCTTAAACAAACTTACATTAAAATAACAATTAATAATATTAATTAATAAATATTAATATTAACATTCATTATTAATAATTATTAGCAAATTAATAAAGTAAAAGTTAATTTTAATAAACTTTACAAAACAAATCTTATAAAACTTTACAACAAAGCGAAGGTAGGGGAGGCAGGTGGGCCTACCCCCTAGACTACTTTGGCAGTCGTAACTGCCATCTAGTAGTAGTACAGTGTCTTTCGACAATAGTACCCTGATGTCTGACAACATTACCCTATCCTTCAGTAGCATTCCTACCGCTAGAAGGTAGTTTGTCGTGGGTGGGGGTTGGTGTCCCCACCCACCAATATTAATTTATTTAATTTTTTTTAACAATAATTTTGATTTATTTATTAGTTTTTTTAATTTAAAAAAATAATGTCAAAGATTTTCTCTGATACAAAACAACAAACCCCTTTTTTTTAAAAGAATTTAACATATATATATATATATATATATATATATATATATATATATATATATATATATATTATAGGATAAATCAAAGGGGATTCCAAAGGCTAATTGAAACTTTTCTAGATCTACATGGTGAATATAGCTATACGCAAAAATTACAAAGATGTTTTAATTTGATTCAAACCCTAGGGTTTTCAACAACAAAATTAGATAGACCCTAACTGATTCAAAACAAGATCTTTCTACAATGTCTTTCAACTAAAAATTACTAGTTATTCACAATACTAGATTCGTTCAGACAAAAGCTTTCAAAACATAAATTTGTACAAGAGAAGAATTCAAAAACAATTATCAACAAATATCTTGCAAGCACAAAGTAAACAAAATTTCTTTAAAAAGAATCAGATGTACGAGGGTTTCAAACCCTACCTCAAACCACCAATTGACAGAAACCATAAAAATCAAAACCCTTAAGATTTCCAAGCTTTCACAGTTTTCTTCCAATTCAACCTCACAACCAAAACCTACAAATTTGTGGGTGAAGAATAATGGCCAAATCCTCCTCATAAAGGAAAAGAACCTGGAACTAGAACTCAACCATGCAAACTTGGAACTCAACTTAACTCCTAAAAACTTATTATTATCAATTTTCCTTTTTGTATGATTATTCTATTTTTTTAATTTAAATTAATGCACTTTCATTTAATTCAAATTTAATTAAATCTTCTTATTATTTTTTATCAATTCACTCAACTTGAAAATTACTTTATTCTTTTATTTATTTTAATTGATTGTGTAACTAATTGCATATCAATTATAACTAAAGAATATTCTTTTAATCATATTATTATTTATCCAATTGATAATTTATTATCAATTAATAGATTTTATCTTTAATTAATTTTTTGAATCTAATAATTAAATAACTCCTTAAATTTTACAACAATCGCACCAACCACATAACCAACCAAGGAATAGAAAAACTAACTAAACCTAATAAAATGACAATCATGCTCAATGAAAAAGGCTCATGAATTCATGTCACCTAGATGAATTTAGAGAGGTAATAAATCATAAACGTGTCCACTATTTCAGGAAAATAAAATGGCTTAGGTTGGGATTCAGACCTGAATGTTATCTCCCCTCTCTTACCATTGAGACATTGCGATATGGAATGCCCATCCTGACAATTCAAGGAAGTCGATTCCTAGTACCTACAAACCTTCATAAAATACAAGCATGTATGTATGTATGTATGTATACATACATACATACATACATACATACATATATATATATACATATATATATATATATACATATATATATATATATATACATATGTATATATAGATATATATATATATGTATATATATATATATGTATATATATATATATATATATATATATATATATATATATATATATATACATATATATATCTGTATATACATATATATATATATGTATATACATATATATATATATATATACATATATATATATATATATATATATATATATATATATATATACATATATATATCTATATATACATATATATATATATATATATATATATATATATATATATATATATATATATATATATCTATACATATATATATGTATATATATATATATATGTATATATATATATATATATAAAATAAGCAGTGACAGGAATTAGGACATCATGTAGATCTTGCAAGTAGGTAACTACAACTCTATCCCTCAACCACATCAAACATGTCAAATAGAAAGGTATAACATACATGATAGCCATACACGTGCAAGTATGGGGTAATTAATTTTATAAATATAAATGAGATTATAAACATAAATAACCATCATCAAAGTAACTAAGATCATCTAACTATAACATATGATATCTCATGACTATCCAATATTAAATCACCATGTCATGTCATACATCCACAACCTCACAATAAAGATGAAATAACAATGCACACATGAAAGTGGCCTAAAAGAGTTTGGCAGTATAAAATTGAAAAATAAAACTATGAATGGGCACTACATCCACCTCCCCTAGAATGAGACTTACTCTTGGAATACTACAAAAAAATAGGGATATAAATATCGTAAACTCATTGCATCCTCCCAAGTAATTGATTACTCATTAGTAGGGTCTCATTGGACCTTACCTACTTGATGGTGTGATTCCTGAGGGTCAACTCCTATTGTTGAAGTATGAGAATGGAATCCAAAGCTAGTTGTTTGTTCTGTACATGTAATGCATTCCAACCAAGAACATGTGTAACATTAGGAATATACTGTCTAAGTACTAAAACATGGAAAAAATCATGAGCGGGAGATAAGGTGGGTGACAAGGAAAGACAGTAAGCAATTGGTCATGTCCTATCAAGAATCTCAAATGGGCCAAAAAAATGAGGTGCTAACTTCTAACCCTTTCCATAATAGTTCAAAATATTTTGTGGACACACTCATAGAAACAAATTAACACCAACTGCAAACTATCTATCCACCCTATGAGCATCAACATACTTCCTCTACCTATCACAAGTTGTGGTCACATGCTTATAGATGTGCTCCACCTACTGCTCCATATATCAAAGCATATCAGGACCTAACTGAAGATGGTCTTCTAGCCTATCGCAACTCAAAGGCACATGAAAAGGATGACCATACAAAGCCTAAAAATGTGACATACCAATCAAGCTATGATAACCATTGTTGTAAGGAAACTTGACCAAATATAAATAGTCCTCCTAATGAGTTTGTGTATCCATCACATACATCCTTAACATATCCTCTAACACCTACTTAACCAATTATTTATGTCCATTGGTCTCAAGGTGATATGTAGAACTAAGATTCAACTATGCTCCAAGATCATGTTGTAAAGAAGTACAAAATGCAAAAGTGAATATTGGATCCATGTCTGATGTAATCTTGCATGAAATACCATGTAGTCTCACAATATCATGCATAAATACTCTAGCTACTAAATTTTTTCTATAGGATGATCTCATAAGATAAAAGTGTGTCACTTTGGTCAATCGGTTAATGATGCAGGGGAGGGATCGAGGATCCAATAATGGACAGTCCAAGCCTACACTACTGATTATGACAACACCAAGCACAATAGAATATAACAAGATAATGATTCAATACAGAATTTCATTCAACATGCTCGGCTGTAAGGCCTTCTGGGTTTCGACCTATTACAATGAAATAACAAAGTATTAGCAAGATCTTGCAAGATCCAAGGAACCACCAACTAGTTTAGATCTACAATAGGCAGCCTCTGATAGGAACAACCAACATAGGATCTAAACTTGTGCTTGCAAGCCACCAAGCAACCTCTTGTTGTCCTAAGTCCGCAGGCAACTAGTTTTGCTACAAAGTCCCAGATTCACAAATCTGCTTCTACTCTACTCTTCCATCATATAACTACACATTCTACATCTTTCCTAATGATCTACCACTACCTCTACATCAACCCAAACTCACAATATATAGCCAGCTAAGCCACAAGTCAGCCAGTCAGGCATTTAATTATAATATAGGTCCAAACCAATAAGAGAAACCAAAACTAATGCAAGAATGATCAAAAATTAATGTGCCTTAGTATTTAGGTCCACACATGATCCAAAAACATTCCCTTAACCATGCAAGGCCCCATCTCATCACACGGAACCACGCAAGAAGAAACACTCCACGTTTCACGTGAAAACTACTAGAAAATAGGTCCCAAGGAAAAATGGTCATAACTTTTGACTCAATGAATGAGGAGTTGTGCCCTTGGGAAATGGTATTAATTTAGGTCCTCTAAAATTCCTTAAGATTGCAAAGTCTGATTCCTTATGGATCAAGATTGCCACTATGAACAATCAGCACCAAAACTGCAGGAAAACGCAGCTCCGTCGGCAAGGAAAATAGTTGTAACTTTGAAAAAATCCATCCAAAATTGATATGCTCATAGGAGAAGGTTCCCAAATAGGTCCTCAGCATAATGTAAGATTTTCACACCATGAAACCAACAAATACAACAATTATAAAGAAAACAACCGCAAATAGGTACATAAATTAGGAAATGTTTTTGGTTGATGCAAGATTGCTCAAAGACCCAAGATGCTCCTGCATCAGACACCTAGGGTAAATAAAGAACTGATGTCCACATCAAGAACTACTCATATTATGACCTAAATCATAAAGATCCAACTTAGCTTGTGTAATCCATGAACTATCTTCAACTGGCTTGTCTTTCCACTGAACTAGATATTCCATGTAGTCTTTTCCTCTTGTACTCTTGCTCACTCTTTTATTCAAGATCTTCTCAATGTTGTCTTTATTCTTCTTAGGATAATCTAGATAATCTTCAATCTCATTATTTGATTCAAAGTACTCAAATATATTAGAAATATTGAATATAGGTGATATATCCATGTCCTCTGGTAATTCCTCTTCATAAGCATTTCCACTGTCAAACTTCTTCAAAATCTTACAAGGTCCAAACTTCTTCATTTTCAACTTGTTGTGGGTAACAACTAGAAATCTATTCTTTTTCAAATGAATCAGAACCTCATCTCCAACTTCAAAATATTTATGTCTCCTTCTCTTGTCTACTCTATGTTTATATTTCAGATTACTATCCTCCAAATTCTTTTTAACTTCATCATGTAAAGTTCTCAAGTATTCTACAAAATCCTCAGCTTCAACACTTCTTCTTGTCTCAGTAGGTAAATCTCTCAGCTCTGTGGTTCCTTTAGGATTAAATCTAGTAACAATCTCAAATGGTGTCCTCTTAGTTCTTCTATTCATATAATTATTATATGCAAACTTTGCTTGTGCCAAAACTAAATCCCAATTAGTAGGCTTATCTCCAACTAAACATCTCAACAAGTTTCCCAAACTTTTGTTCACAACTTCAATCTATCCATCTGTTTGAGGGTGAAATGTAGAACTAAACTTCAAATCAATATTCATCTTCTTCCAAAGTGTTCTCCAAAAGTAACCAGTAAACTTAGTATCTTTGTCTGAAACAATAGATTTAGGCAAACCATGCAATCTTACCACTTCCTTGAAGAATAATTCAGCTACATGCAATGCATCAGATGTCTTCTTACAAGGTATGAAATGAGCCATCTTTGAAAATCTATCAACCACTACCAAAATAGAATCATTACCTCTCTAAGTTCTAGGCAATCCAAGAAAAAATTCCATACTCACATCTTCCCAAGGTCTATTAGGTACAGACAAAGGTGTATACAATCCAACATTCTAACTAGTTCCTTTTGTTGTTTGGCCAATTCTGCAACCTCTAACCATTCTCTATACATCTCTATAAATCTGTGGCTAAAATTATCTTTTTGAAATCAAATTCACAGTCTTATCAATCCCAAAATGTCTAGCAAGTCCACCACTATGTTTCTCCTTCATTATGTTCTCTCTCATAGATCCTCTAGGTATGCACAACTAAACTCCTTTAAACAACATGTCTTCTTGAATGAAATAATCAGTCCACTTATCACTCACTGTGTGTTCCTTACAAGCTTTCCAAGGTTTTGCAAAATCAATGTCAGTCTTATAAAAACACTTCAAATCATCAAAACCAAGTACCTCAACTCTCATCTCTATCAGAAAACTTCTTCTTTAGATCAAGGAGTCATCAACCTTATTCAACTATCCACTCTTATGCTTCAATGAAAAGCAAATATTCTATTCTTTCATTTCTCTTGTAAATGTTTTACCATCAAACAAGCATACTCTGACTGTAGTACAGTGACCTTCATCAAACTTCTCTACCAAAGGCAATAACACTTGTTTCTTTACATCCATCCAAATAGTATATTGATTCAATCTACCATCATGCAAAGCTTTCCTATCATACTACAAAGGTCTACCCAAAAGAATATGACAACAATCCATAGGCATAATATCACACAAGACTTCATCATGATAATTCCCAATTTTGAATTTAACAAGGAATCGTTCTGTTGGTTAATAATTTTTCCTCCCTTTAGATTTATAATCTCTGACTCTTTAAATGCCCAAGGTGAGAGAACAAAAGGATGTTCACCAACAAATGGATCAGTGTAGGTTTGCAATCATTGCCCTCTGAATTAAGAGGTACATCTCCCTGATTATGTTTGATATTTAATGAATTTGTTTTTATATATCATCAGATACTCTGAGTAATGAAAATATTAACCAAACTACTTGTAGGCACAAGTAATTCAGGCGAGGATAAGAGGTAGATAACCTATAACCTTCAGTAGAATGCTGATCACAGATTATCACAAAATTTTATCACCTAAACTAACTCTATTCTACCTTATTTATAAATGCAGGTCCTAATAGATGAATAGAAGCAGACTTATACAATGAGAGGCAACTAGAATCACCAATACTATAATTACTTAACATGAAGTAGAATTCAAGAAGGAACTACAGTCTCATAATGTAAGTGTACTTTCTACTCAAAGATGAAACTAGATTACTGAGTGAATAGAGGAAGAATTATAAATGAAAGATAACTGGAATTTATCCTACTACAACCTCTGACATGAAATAGCATTCAATAAGAAAATGTAGTCTCACATATAACTGTTCTCTCTATTCACAATGCAAATAAACTATTGATGGAACAACAAACATGGACTCAGCATAGCAAATAGAATCACTCCTGCTTCATTAACAAGTTTGTTGACCCTTACATTGATTTCCTTTCCAGAATTTATAGAGTTTACAATGTATCATACTCATAGGGACTGATGACCTTCCAATTTTCATGAATACAAAAAGACAGGGAATAAGCAACTTCAAAAATACAATGGATAGGAAACAATTTGTCTCTATCCCTTCACCCACCCTTGCTAGACAAGAAGAACTGAATAGACTTCTATCTAATACATATGATTGAGTTTATAATTATCAAACTACTCGATATCAAGTTGAAGATGTATGATAAACACTCACAGTCTTATAGTTATAAGAGAACCAATCAATACCAACGTCCTTCTTCCGTGACCCATCTTGAAATGTTGGTTATGACACTTTATTGTGTCCAATCCCTTCTTGGTCTCCACACTATGTAGAACCAAAATAATCATGACCTCTGTGATAGTCCTGATGATAGAAGCCGCCATTAACTTGGGAATCAAAATGCAATTCCATTCATGATATTAAATCTCTGTGCTAAGTCCCATACAATTGTTTCTTCATGCCAAATTAAACATCATATCATTTGGCCTCACTAGATGAACAGAGCTGAGTACTTTTAAATACACCATAAGCCATGATTATAACTACAAGGAATAATTCAAACAACTTTAATCAACTATATATCAATCATGATGAATAATGTTGATTGATATATACTATTGAGCTCAGCATAGGTTATAACACTGCTACTTCAACAAGGTGTGGAATGGCACTTTGGAGAAAATCATCAACTTTGGTTGACTGTTAAAAATGCCTTATTTGGCTCTGTCACATTGAAAAATGCATAGCCTGAGTTCTTAAAGAACTCATCTCATCACATACTCATTGTTTTCAATTACTTCCTTGATTTCTTTGAATCTTTCCCGATCCTCTATTCACCATAGAATGTTTAGTATGCACTTTCTCCTTGATGATGACTTTGGGGCCCACGCAGGTTTAGTGGTCACATGATCGCAAGACTGAGAAAACTGCCTTGCAATCATGTGACAAGGCATAACGCAAAGCGGGTAGGTGTGGAGGAAGTGCGGAAATGACAGGGAAGATTAGAAAGGTGCCCAGCTAGCATCCATGTCCTCCAATATTAACCATCACAAAAATTTCAAATGTGGTCATGTGCCAAATTTTTGATTCCCTCATCACCATTCTTTGCATAATATATACCATAGTGAAGTGTTTTGAAGCTATATCTTCATTAGGAAATGTATTCTTAGCTTTAATTATGACACCATACTCTGAACATAATAGTAATTTGTTTCCAGCAAGAAACCTCTAAACATTTTGGGAACTTATTTGCAATATTATACCCTTTCACCTCACTGTATCAACATTATGAAATCCATTTTCCTTTGAAATGCATTCGGGAATAGGAAAATAAGATGTGTATGATAAGCTACCTTGTTAGTACTTGCAGAATACGGTCATTTTCTTATGGTAAAGTGAAAGCCAATTTGAAATCAAAGACTAAGGTGGTGACCTTTGATTATTACAATCAGAAGATTCAACCAATTATCCAAAACCAATCTATCAAGCTGTAATTAATGGCTTTCGATGATTATAAGCAATAGAATCATCCAATCCATGAACTCATCCAATTATATTAGAGGCTGACTGCAAGAGAGGACTGAATTTCCTTTTCCATCATATTGAAACTTGCTCATGAATGAATAAATTCAAAGGGACTTCAATACAATTTAAACTCTGACTGTCCATAGTTCACTTATTAATTAAGATGCATCCCTTTGAAGTAATTTTAACATTCCAAGCCTATAAATCATGTTATCATATGAGATGCAACAATACATTTACCTTTCATTCTGCAATCTCTACTTCTCTATTACCAATGCACTTATTAAGAATAAGAGAAGTCTCATCAACTAAATGCACACACTATTATATGGAGTGAATTCCTAAATATTTCAATGCTGGCTCTATATTACATCAATCACATGAAGAATCTTTCCTCTGATTTCTTGTAAATGCCTGAAGATCATGATCCATAATCATCATTCCATCTGAGAAAGAACATCAATAGGAGCATATAATCCTTGCCGGGTTGGGATCTACAACCTACCTGATATAATGAGACTTTTAAGACAACCCACCCGGCTAAAAACATGAAGGAAATGGAAGGGAAACTCGGCAAAGATTTCCTATCCTAGTGGGGACCTAGACCTAACTTGTGACACCAAAACTTCCACTTTGATAGCATGGGAATAGGATGAGAAGTGGGGCAATAGCTGGCTCTGACTAGGGATTTAAGCATTACAATGCTTAAAAGAACTCTAGCAATCTCTTGTTCCGCAAAATAGCCAACAACTTGACAACAAGAGAACTAAAATTTAAGGAAAGCAGCAGTAAAATGAAAAGACAACAACTAAACTATGACATAAAAAGAAACCTACCTAACTAACTACTACGCAGGGATTACCTGCTCTTCAATTATGCATCTGATACAACTTCATGTCCTTCCCATTATAGGAACATGGCAGAGACTCTCTGGAAGGATATGCTAATCTGAATGAATTGTTTTGATTCACCTACACAATCTGAAATGGGCCTTTCCACAAGGACTAGAATTTTGAATGCATTCCCTTAGGTTCATGCCTCTTGTCCCAAAGCTGCACCATATCACCTTCCATAAATTTTCTAGGCCTTGCCCTTTTGTCAAACAACTTCTTGATTCAATTCTGATGTTCAGTGATCTGATCAACCATATCTTCCCTTTCTTCTTGCAACTTTGTCAAATACAAGATCCTCTTTTCCAAACCATCTTTGAAAACATCATCTTCAATTGTAGTCTTTTTATATCTAGCTTCCACTCCATACACCAATTCAAAAGGTGAAATACCAATAGCTCTTTTTGGAGTGGTTATATCTACCCAAAGAGCATCATATATCTTTTTATGCCAATTTCTTTGATTATTAGCAACCAACTTCTTCAAAATATTAATCAAATTTTTATTACTAAACTCAGCCTGCCCATTACCTTGGGGAAAATAATCAGAAGAATGTCCTACTTGAATCCCATGATCATAACAAAAAGAAATAATCTTTGATGATGAAAAGTAAGAGGCATTATCCAAAATTAGTTTAGTAGGAACTCCAAACCTTACCAATATTTGCTCTTTTATGAATTCACACACTACTTCAGATGTAGTCTTCTTCATTGGTTTAGCTTCAACCCATTTGCTGAAGTAATCAGTGGCAGTCAAGATGTATGAATGTCCTTGAATTGAAGGAGGGTTGATAGGCCCTATGAAGTCCAAACCCCACTACTGAAAAGGAGCTTCTATCACCACCGGTCTCAAAGGTAATGCAGCCAACTGAGGTTTTCCTGCAAACATCTTGCACTTTTCACAATTAGCAACCCACTTATATGAATCTTTGAACATGCCGGGCCAGTAATAGCACTATCTCAGAATTTTAGAAAGCTATCACAGTGGATGAGAAATGACCTCCACATGCTTCATCATGAAAAGATTTCAATAACTTTTCTTGCTGTTCCTTATCAACACACCTTAGAAAAGTACCATCAATTGCTTTCTTATATAAAACATCATCATGAATAACATACTTCAAGGCTTTGTTTTTCAAATTCCTCTTTTGTTTAGCAGTCAATCCATCTAGACATTCACCATAGGTCAGATAATATGCAATGTTTGAGAACCAAGGATCTTGTAGACTTACCATGAGCACTATGTGATCATCTTCTTCAACTTGCTGATTCTCTGCTATGGCCTTGCAAAGAGCATTCCCTCTTATTAGCTTTGTTGGTCTAATATCTATATCATACTCCTAGACTTTAGCAATCCAAGCCCCTCTATTATTACAACCAACATCTTGCTGTGTTAGTACACTCTTTACTACAGCATCAGGCATGTGGATTACTGAATGTGAATGCAGAATATAAAATCTGAAATTTTTCAATGATCTCACTACTACATAAGCATGTTTTTCAACTTGAGAATACTTCAGCTCGTGATTCTTCAAGGGCATACTCATGAAGGCAATTGGAGCTTGTATATCTTCTCTATTCTCTTGCATTAATATTGCTGACATAGTATGTGCTGATGTATAACAGTATATGATGAATTCTTTAGTATAATCTGGATGAACAAGGACAAGAGCATTTGCAATGGAACTCTTTATATTCTCAAAAGCTTTCTTTCCAACATTAGTCCACTTAAAATCTTTATTCCCTTTCATCATATCAACTATATTTTTTACAATCTCATAAAAATTAGGGACAAACCTCCTCAAGAAGTTCACTTGCCCAAAGAAAGATTTAACTCCTATCTTACTCAATGGTAGACTTAATTGTTGAATAGCTCTAACTCTATCCAGATCAATTTTAACTCCTTGAGAAACAATGTGACCAAGGAGCTTACCTTTAGTGACACAAAATACCAATTTCTTTGGATTTAATGAGATGCCTTGATATCTACATCTCTGCAGGACCTTTGCCAAATCTCCAAGATGATCTTTCCTCTTCTTAGAAAAAATGGTCAAGTCATCAAGATATATCACAATAATTTTATTTTTTAAATCACCAAAAGATAAATCCATAGCTCTTTGAAAGGTTGCACCTGCATTAATTAATCCAAAAGGCATTCTATTATATGAAAATGTGCCCCATGGTGTTGTGAAGGCTGTTTTGTATTGGTTTGCTTCATCCACCTATATTTGATTATATCCTAAAAATCTGTCTAACATGGACATCATCTCTGATCCTACCACAGTCTGCAACAAATGATCCATGTTAGGTAAAGCAAAATTGTCTTTGAGAGAAGCTTGATTTAGATTTCTAAAATCCATGTAGATTCTTATTTCTCCACTCTTTTTCCTCACAGGAACAATGTTTTCCACCCAGGTAGAATGATGGATGGGATAAATGATCTTAGCTTTCATCATTTTATCTATTTCTTTGAAAATTGCCCCTTCCACCAAAGGATTATAATTTCTCTATTTTTGTTTGATAGGCACTGCTCCAGATTTAAGAGGAATAGTATGCCTGAATTTTCCATCCATAAAATTCTTTAAATCCTCATAATTCCAAGAAAAAACATCTTGGAATTCAATCAATAATTCTTTGACTTTTATTCTTTCCTCGAGAGTGCAGCATTTTCCAATATTAATCATTTTGGGACTGTCCTTAGTTCCTATGTTAATTCTATCAAATTCCCCACATGTTTTTCCTTTTTTATCTCTTTCCTTCTTTATGTAAGGATCGTGTTTATCAAAAAGTTTTTCTAAGGAAACAATATGAGAAGGAATTCTATTTTCTTTCAATTGAATAATACCTAATTTTAATTCTTCTTCATCAATTGATAGTTGCTCCTTCTTTTGATTACTTTCAAAACATAAATCAGCAAAGGGGCCTGTTCCTTCTATAAACTGCTGAATATGTTTATCATCCTCAAATACCTGCCAAGATTCTTCATTATCAGGCACCTTAGGTCTAAATATTACTTCCATTTTGTAAATTTGATCTTTAAAATCAAGATGCGGCAGGAGTAAAGATGCAGACGATGCCAATGAATCAGCTCTAGAATTTTGATCTCTTGGTACTGAAACTATTGAGAAAGCATTCAGACTTTCTATTTCATCCCAAACTTTATTTCTATAATTTTTTAATCTATTATTTTTAATATCATACTAATTTCTTACTTGCCTTACCATCAATTCAGCATCACCTTGGACTTTGAGCAATTTAACTCCCTTTTGTTTGGCTGCCTCTATACCAAGAAGAAGTGCCTCATACTTTGTTGTATTATTAGTGTTTTTAAAGTCCAATTTATAAGCTAGGCAAGTAATTTCTCCATTAGGGGCTATCAAAACTATTCCAGCACCCGAACAAGCTTTAGCGCAGCTTCCATCAAATTCTAATGTCCATAGCTGATTATCCTCTACCTGATCTAATTCTTCATGAACATCAGAGTTGTCATAATATAACATATAATTTCCAAACTGTGTTTCATGATAAATAATTTGTGATCTAGGATCATTTGATTTTAGCACTGTATACTTTGCCTTTCCTTCTGGTTCTAACTTCACCTTTTTATTTCCTGCTACAATAATTGCAGAAGACCAATCTAATTTAATCTCCCCTCCCATGTCTTTGCAGAAACTTCTACTAAGGAGCATCCCATAACTCTTAGGAATATCAGCTACAAGAATAGTGAGTCTCAATCTTTTAGAAGGGTGAGCTGCTAAGGCGACTTGAACATCTTTGATTTGACCAATCAGAGGCACTTGTTTAGCATCCATAGAGTAACACCTACCAAAGACTTTAGTTAAAGGTAGTCCTAAAGTTTTAGCACCTGATGAAGACATTACATTATCTGAAGCTCCCAAATCTATGATGCAATTACTCAATTTATTACCATTAATAAAAAGTGACACATAAAAAGGCTCTGGTTTTAGATTTGAACAGGTAGCATGAATAGTAGATTCTTCTTCTTGAAATAGTCTAGGAATTGAAAAATCTTCGTCAACTGAATTTCCTCCACTAGTACTGGCTTGACTTTTATCATTAACATGAACATTTTATTTATTTCTACAACATTCTACCAATCTCTGAAGTTGATTTGGATTTGATTTTAGATAATCCATAGGAGTTATTTGAATTTTAGTTTCTTCACAAAACTTTACAATATCAAAGGAATTAGATGACTTATCTTTTTGCTCCTTTTGTGAAGAACTTGATGCTGTACTCTTATCTTTATCCACCTTGTAAGAAGGTGCTGGATTCTTAGCAGGAGCAACATTAGAAGCCTAATTTTTAATTTTTTGACCTCTAGTCATCACAGTTAGCTGAGGTCCCTCCAAAGTAGCAAAGCAATCACCTCCATTTTTTGAATCAGATTCATACTCACAGTATAAACTTACGAAGTCACCATGAGGAGAATGATAATCTTCATTTTCTGGACATTCAATGCTTTTCTCTTTTTCTTCTTCCATTTGTAAATGTCTAATCATATCATCACAAGTATTACCATCATGATCTACTCTGAGATGAAAGGCACACGAATTATGTTTCTTTGGAGGAGCTTCAATAGCCAATCTTTGTTGAGCAGCAGGAATTTGTAAATTTTTATTTCCAGCTTGATATCTTGGTCCTTCTTGATAAGGTTGATAAAATGAATGGGCTGGCCTAGTAACCTATTTCTTCAATGCAATTAATTCATTTGATAACTTCTGCAACATAGCCTCTATGCTATTTGATGTGTTGGCTGTACTATTTGTAGAACTAGTGTGAAACTCCTTCTTCCATCTCCCGGAGGCTATCATATCATCTTCCATTTCTATTGCAAGTGTTTGTGCAGCCTGCAAATCTACCACGTTAGCTCTTCTTAACTGATAATTGAGTCCAGGAGGCATAGAGATAATGTAGAATGTTTTCTGGTTATCTCCAGTTGGCGCACTAGCAGCTGGTATTCTTTTAATGAGTTTATTAAATTTTGCATTGAAATCTCTCATGGACATAGACAGTTCCTTTTTTATCTGAGCTAGCTATAATAACAAACTCTAAGCATCTTCAGCACTCTTGTACCTTCCCTCAAATCTCTATTTCATAGCATTCCATCCAATAATGCAGCCTGTGGGTAAGTCTTGAAACCAATATGTAGCATCACTGACAAGAGTGTCTACAAACATTCTAACAACAACATCTTCATGCTAAGGATTTACCATGCTACATGCTTTATGAAAGGCACTTAGATGTTGTTCTATAGATACTGAATCATCACCATTGAATCTTGGGAAATTCTTCCTGGATGCTTTTGGTAAATCATGATTTGCTGCAAGATTCAAAGGTCCAATAGCATTTCCCCAAGGAACAACCATGTTTACTACTCCTGTATTCTATGCAACCACCTGAATTGAAACTAAGAGGGGAAGTGCAATACCATGCAATAACAATGAATTGCAAGTGGTAGAGATAGGAATTCTACCAATAGGAGGAGAGGAAGATTTAGTTCTCTTTGGTCTTAAAGGAACTACTGTAGGTAATTGAAAATCAACAAGCTTCTTAGTTTCAGTTTCCCTTGCCTTTGCTCTTCCTTTCCTGAAAATATCTTCAAGGATAGGGAAATTGACCCCTTTGAGTTCTTCATATACTGGATCAAGCTTTCCCTTTTGTTTTGTACTCCTGGTAAATATGGAATCCAGGATGCCTTAAAATTCTAAGAAAAACTTATTAATATCCTTTTTTTTTCAAAGTCCTCCCCAGTAGAGTCACCAAAAACTATTGGTTAACAGTTTGTCCTCCCTTTAGATTTATAATCTCTGACTATTTAAATGTCCAAGGTGAGAGAACAAAAGGATGTTCACCAACAAATGGGTCAGTGTAGGTTTGCAATCACTGCCCTTTGAATTAATAGGTACAACTCCCTGATTATGTTTGATATTCAATGAATTTGTTTTTATATATCATCAGATACTCTGAGTAATGAAAATATTAACCAAACTACTTGTAGGCACAAGTAATTTAGGCAAGGATAAGAGGTAGATAACCTATAACCTTCAGTAGAATGTTGATCACAGATTATCACAGAATTTTATCACCTAAACTAACTCTATTCTACCTCATTTATAAATGCAGGTCCTAATAGATGAATAGAAGCAAACTTATATAATGAGAGGCAACTGGAATCACCAATACTGTAATTACTTAACATGAAGTAGAATTCAAGAAGGAATTACAATCTCATAATGTAAGTGTACTTTCTACTCAAAGATGCAACTAGATTACTGAGTGAATAGAGGAAGAATTATAAATGAAAGATAACTAGAATTTATCCTACTACAACCTCTGACATGAAATAGCATTCAATAAGAAAATGTAGTCTCACATATAACTGTTCTCTCTATTCACAATGCAAATAAACTATTGATGGAACAACAAACATGAACTCAGCTTAGCAAATAGAATCACTCCTACTTCATTAACAAGTTTTTTGACCCTTGCATTGATTTCCTTTCCAGAATTTATAGAGTTTACAATGTATCATACTCGTAGGGACTGATGACCTTCCAATTTTCATGAATACAAAAAGACAAGGAACAAGCAACTTCAAAAATACAATGGATAGGAAATAATTTGTCTCTGTCCCTTCACCTACCCTTGCTAGACAAGAAGAACTAAATAGACTTCTATCTAATACATATGATTGAGTTTATAATTATCAAACTACTCAATATCAAGTTGAAGATGTATGATAAACACTCACATTCTTACAATTATAATAGAACCAATCACTTCCAATGTCCTTCTTTCGTGACCCATCTTGAAATGTTGGTTATGACACTTTATTGTGTCCAATCCCTTCTCGGTCTCCACACTATGTAGAACCAAAATAATCATGACTTCTATGATAGTCCTGCTAATAGAAGCCTCCATTAACTTGGGAATCAAAATGCAATTCCATTCATGATATTAAATCTCTGTGCTAAGTCCCATACAACTGTTTCTTCATGCCAAATTAAACTTCATATCATTTTGCCTCACTAGATGAACAAAGCCAAGTACTTTTAAATACACCATAAGCCATGATTATAACCGCAAGGACTAATTCAAACAACTTCAATCAACTATATAGATCAATCACGATGAACAATGTTGATTGATATATACTATCGAGCTCAACATAAGTTATAACACTGCTACTTCAACAAGGTGTGGAATGGCACTTTGGCGGAAATCATCAACTTTAGTTGACTGTTAAAAATGCCTTATTCAGCTTTGTCACATTGAAAATTGCATAGCCCGAGTTCTAAAAGAACTCATCTCATCACATACTCATTGTTTTCAATTACTTCCTTGATTTCTTTGAATCTTTCCTGATCCTCTGTTCACCATAGAATGTTTAGTATGCACTTTCTCCTTAATGATGACTTTGGGGCCCACATAGGTTTAGTGGTCACATGATCACAAGACCAAGAAAAATGCCTTGCGATCATGCGACAAAGCATAACGCAAAGTGGGTAGGTGTGGAGGAAGTGCGGAAAGGACAGGGAATATTAGAAAGGTGCCCAGCTGGCATCCATGTCCTCCAATATTAAGCATCACAAAAATTTCAAATGTGGTCATGTGCCAAATTTTTTATTCCCTCATCACCATTCTTTGCATAATATATACCATAGTGAAGTCTTTTGAAGCTACATCTTTATTAGGAAATGTATTCTTAGCTTTAATTATGACACCATACTCTGAACATAATAGTAATCTATTTCCAGCAAGAAACCTCTAAACATTTTGGGAACTTATTTGCAATATTATACCCTTTCACCTCACTATATCAACATTATGAAATCTGGTTTCCTTTGAAATGCATTCAGGAATAGGAAAATAAGATGTGTATGATAAGCTACCTTGTTAGTACTTGCAGAATACAGTCATTTTCTTATTGTAAAGTGAAAGCCAATTTGAAATCAAAGACTGAGGTGGTGACCTTTGATTATTACAATCAGAAGATTCAACCAATTATCCAAAACCAATCTATCAAGCTGTAATTAATGGCTTTCGATGATTATAATCAATAGACTCATCCAATTATATTAGAGGCTGACTGCAAGAGAGGACTGAATTTCCTTTTCCATCATATTGAAACTTGCTCATGAATGAATAACTTCAAAGGGACTTCAATACAATTTAAACTCTGACTATCCATAGTTTTCTTATTAATTAAGATGCATCCCTTTGAAGTAATTTTAACATTCCAAGCCTATGAATCATGTTATTATATGAGATGCAACAATACATTTACCTTTCATTCCACAATCTCTACTTCTCTATTACCAATGCACTTATTAAGAATAAGAGAAGTCTCATCAATTGAATGCACACACTATTATATGGAGTGAATTCCTGAATATTTCAATGTTGGCTCTATATTACATCAATCACATGAAGAATCTTTCCTTTGATTTCTTGTAAATGCCTGAAGATCATGATCCATAATCATCATTCCATCTGAGAAAGAACATCAATAGGAGCATATAATCCTTTCCAGGTTAGGATCTACAACCTACTCGATATAATGAGACTTTTAAGACAACCCACCCGGCTAAAAACATGAAGGCAATGGAGAGGAAACCTGGCAAAGATTTCCTATCCTAGAGGGGACCTAGACCTAGACCTCAACATGACCAGACCTGACTTGTGACACCAAAACTTCCACTTTGACAGCATGGGAATAGGATGAAAAGTGGGGCAACATGTTCACTTACAAGTAGTTTATGCTCCTTCTAGATCCAAGCAATATGATAAGGCTTCAGATGTTTCAATCTCTACATTTGCAACTTGTTAACCATCTCTTCAAATGCCAAATTATCAAAACTTCCACTATCAATGATTACCTTGCAACATTTGTCAGTGATCTTACATCTGGTTCTGAACAAACTTTTCCTCAAAAAAGGTTCCTCATCAGCTTCTTCATTCCACAAGATCCTTCTTAGCATTAGGTTCTCATGATGTTCAGGTTCATTAGACATTTCCTCAACTTCTTCACAAGCCAAATTATTTCTATCATTACCTCCAGTATTCTTTCCAGAGTTAGTACATTCAAAAGCTCTATGTCCTTCTTCACTAGATTTGTAACAAGTACCTTTAAACCAAGTTTTCTCTTCTCTTTTCCCATTATTGTTATTCCTAGACTAACCGGTATAGCTACCTCTAGAGTAGTTACCTCTTTTAGTAGGTTCATCTTTCCATCCTTTATCTTGTGCTACATTGTCAGATCTACTACTTTCTCCATAAGATCTTCCTCTACTTCTCTGAAATCTTCCACCTCTTCCTCTTTGTGTTTGATCATTTCTTTTTGTCAATCTTTCCTCAGCCTTCAAAGAAAATTGGTATGCTTCTTCCACACTATCAATCTTTACATAGCTGATCTCATCTTGAATAGATTTCCTTAGGCCATTTAGATATCTAGCCACTTTCTCAACTTCATCATCCACATGTCCAGATCTGATATCCATTATGTAAAATTCCTTAGTATATTCCTTCACACTCATGTCCTTTTGTCTCATATTTTGCATCTTTCTCATTAGAATAACTTGGTAGTCAGCTGGAAGAAACTCTTCTTCATCTTTCCAAGCATCTTCATCCATGTCTTGATCATTTCTTTTCCTCTCTTTTGTCTCCTAGTTTGCAAATTATCCCACCAAAGAGATGCATGTCCTTTCAACTTTGTGACTGCTATGTTAACCTTCTTATTATCAGGAGTACCTTCATACTCAAAATATTTATCCATCTTAGAGATTCAATCCAAAAGTGCATTAGTCTCAAGTCTTCCATCATAGCAAGAAACATCAATTGTAGGTCTGGATTTAGCCTTAGACAAAACTCTCAAAAGTCTTTCCTCATCTTGTTCAATTTCAAGTTTAGCATTAGGTGCTACTTCTTCTTCTTCATCACTAACATCTTCAAGATGTGTTCCTCTTCTCTGGGCTATCTCTATAGCTTGAAGCCTAGTTGCAATCTTCCTCAACATATCCATGATAGCATTATCATTTCCTCTACCATGAACCATCTTGACAATCAGGTTCCAGCAAGATCATAACCTTCTACAAGTTATAGATCAGATCTTAGATCTGCCACCCTACAACCAATCCAATAAGGTTCTCCACAATCCAATCCATAAGAAAGAACTTTCTCTAATACCACTTGATGCATGGGAGGGATGGAGAATCCAATAATGGATAGTCCAAGCCTACACTGCTAATTATGACAACACCAAGCACAACAGAATATAACAAGATAATGATTCAATACAGAATTTCATTCAACATGGCTAGCTGTAAGGCCTTCTGAGTTTCAGCCTATTACAATGAAATAAAAAAGTATCAGCAAGATCTCACAAGATCCAAGGAACCACCAACTAGTTCAGATCTACAATAGGAAGCCTCTAATAGGAACAACCAACACAAGATCTAAACTTGTGCTTACAAGCCACCAAGCAACCTCTTGTTGTCCTAAGCCCGCAGGCAACTAGTTCTGCTACAAAGTCCCAGATTCACAAATCTACTTCTACTCTACTCTTCCATCATATCACTACACATTCTACATCTTTCCTAATGATCTACCACTATCTCTACATCAACCCAAACTCACAATATATAGCCAACTAAGCCACAAGTTAGCCAGTCAAGCATTTAATTATAATATAGGTCCAGACCAATAAGAGAAATCAAAAATAATGAAAGAATGATAAAAAATTAATGCACCTTAGGATTTAGGTCCACACATGACCCAAAAACATTCCCTTAACCATGAAAGGCCCCATCTCATCACACGGAATTGTGCAAGAAGAAACACTCCATGTTTCACGTGAAAACTGCCAGAAAATAGGTCCTGGGGAAAAATAGTCATAACTTTTGACTCATAATGAATTTGGAGTTTTTCCCTTGGGAAATGGTATTAATTTAGGTCCTCTAAAATTCCTTAAGAGCACAAAGGCTTATTCCATATGGATCACGATCACCACTATGAACAATCAGCACCAAAACTGCAGGAAAACACGGCTCCGACGACAAAGAAAATAGTTGTAACTTTGAAATAGTCCATCCAAAATTTATGTGCTCATAGGAGAAGGTTCCCATATAGGTCCTCAGCATAATGTAATATTCACACACCATGAAACCAAAAAATACAACAATTATAAAGAAAACAACAGCAAATAGGTATAGAAATCAGGAAATGTTTTTGGTTGATGCAAGATTGCTCAAAGACCCAAGATGCTCCTGCATCAGTTAACAGTGACCATGATGGTATCATTTTTGCAAGGATTCATAGGAAAGCCCATGATTAAATCCATCAACATGATATCACATTTCCATGATGGAATGAGATTAGGTTGTAAAAGCCATGTTGGATGTCGATGGTCTAACTTAACCCTTTAGCAGTCTAGACATCTTGTCACAAAATTTAAAATGTCATGCTTCATACTAGACCAGTATGTAGTTTTCAAAGTTTTGCATGCATCTTCTTGATGCCTATATGTGCCAAGTAATATACATGATGAGCCTCAAATAAAATCAATGTATGTATATCATCTGACGGTGGTGCATATATTCATCTCATGTAACATAAAAGACTATCTGACTCCAAAACATAACCTTAAAAACTACCTTCCAAAGGTCTCCTTGACTTAAACTCAATAATCACTTCCTGGCACCAAGTATCTATAGGAAGTTCGTAGAGTATATGACTCCAAAAATATACACCAAGATTCAAAGCTGATATGTCATGCCTCCTATGACTCAAGTAATCAACAATCACATTCTCCTTACCCTAGATGTACTTGACCTTAAATTCATACTCACAAAGAAACTCCATCCATCACCTTTTCCTAGAATCTATATTAGGCTAGGAAAGATACATTACAAACTACGGTGATCACTATGAATCTCAAATCATTGTCCCAATAGAAAATGTCTCCATTAGACTAATGCATCAAATATTGCAGCTAACTCAAGATCATGTGTAGGATATTTCAATTTGTGATCCTTGAGTTTGTGAGATTCATAAGAAATCACATGTCCTTCCTACATAAGGACTACTCCAAGACCTTCTAAAGAAGCGTCAACATGCACCATGAAATCACCAAATGGGTCATATATTGCTAGAATAGGTGCACTAGTCAAACGCTCCTTGAGGTTCTGAAAATCCTTTTCCACTTCTCTATCCAAACATACTTATTCCCTTTCCTTTGAAGACAATTAATATGATATGCTACTCTAGAGAAGTCCTGAACAAACATGTGATCATATCCTACCAAGCCCATGAAACTATGAACCTCAGACACATTGGTGGGCATTGGCCAATCTACTATAGCCTGAATCTTTGAGGAATCTACTAAAATACCCTCACATGTGATCACATGTCCCAAGTACTGAACCTTAGACTGAAAGAGTTCATACTTTAATGCATTGTCTTACAAATAATTGTCAAGAAGACACTACAAAACTAGTCATAGATTTTCTTCATGCTCTTTTATGGATTTAGAATATGGGTATGTGTAGGATCATGGTATACCAAAAAGTGGTGATGTGAAAAAAACCTATTTTAACTCATCCAAAAGCACACAAATAGATTTGTTGACTTTTTAGTAGGTCTCAGTGTCAGTACACCAGGCCAAGCCAAAAGCCAAAGCTGAAGGCTTAATCATATATCTAATATTATCAGATATCTGATAATATCGGATATCCGATATTTGCCAGTAGATATATATCTCTGTAGCCAGCCACGTTCAACATTTTTTCATTGTAAAAACATGAACTCAGCTAGGGTTATCAGATATCAGCTCCCAAATCCCCTATCCGATTTTTCCTAAATTGCCAGGTAAGTGAAAGATTCTAATTTTTATCATTTTAATTGTTTTAATTGTTTTTAAATAGAAATATATAGTTTTTTATATAAAAATTAGGGTAGCAATGAGTTTTTGTATTATTTTTTTAAATTTATTGTAATTATCTATTTGTTTTTTCATTATTATCAAACATGGAATCAAAAAGCCCTCATAATGATCTCGCAAATAATCCAGAACCACCTCCCAACAATCTCCCACCTCCAAAAGATGTACCTTTCACAAGCCCTCACCGTTTAGAAGATCTAATAGGAGATAATCTAAATGAACTTAGAGGATTTCAAACCACATATGCCAATATCCTCACATTGTACCCCATGTTTGTGACATTGAACTTAATTATTGAAAACATGGAGAAACTTACACAACAACGTAGTGTTGCACTTCTTTGGCATGATTCCATGCACACCTAGTTTGATGATGGGTTTGATTATGATCAAGTCATGAACCTAAATATAACAAAACATGACATAGCTAATCTTTTTTATGGATCCTAAAACCAGTCTAAAAGTAGACCCTAAAAAAACCAAGTTGTCAATTAAATGGTGCACAAATAGCGCAATACGTGACAACTTTTGGGACCGTTGGTGGATGGTTTTTGATAGACCACCTCACAAAAATTTGGATATCCCATTTTATTTTATTAAAAAATTGTATGTTGAATTTGTGCTTAGTCACAAGGTGAATTAGTGGAGTATGAGACCGAACCAAGGTGTAGGTTTAGGTGCTTGACAAGATAGGCCATGGGCACAATGGGTGAAATCTCACACATATGTCCCCCCTCCCAAGATTTCACCACCTCCCACAGTGAAGCATCCATACATTATTGTTGAGGCTGGCTCACAGAATATTCGAGCCATTCACACCTTGATTGATCTACTAGTTACATAGATCATGACATTGTTGCCTCCTCATCTTGATGCTTCTAGCACTTCCACATCCTCCATGATCTCACATGTTTGTGTGCCCCACACTTGCATTATATGCAAGAATCTGTGCTTTGGTCCCCTGACTGATAGGGATGCATATAATTTCAACTTTGATGGGGATGATTCTATATAGCACACTATAGGCACTGAAGCAGCTCATTGAGATGTGCATTAGGAGCCTACAGTGCCATGGACTCCCACTTTTATGATAAGGGTAAACTGTTCACTTTTTACATTGTATTTAAATTTTATTGTTCGTATTTTTAGTAGAATTTCCTTATAATAATTTCCCACTTATGTCTTTTTATGTGTTACATATATGTTTAGTTGATGATAGAGGAGGAGATGGCATAGGTGGAAGGGTCCACACTTTCGGCCATATCATTTGGTCTTGACTCTTCCATGGTACATATGTTTTAATGTACTCATTAGTTTCCTTTTAAATTATGATAATAGGATATGTACATTATTTTCTAATTTTTGTGATCATCTTTTACATATTGATGCAAGTGTCACCAGTTGCCACTGGGGGGCAATGTGAGGGGGTGCAGGTGTCAACTGTTGATAAAGGAAAGGTAATTAAGTAATTTAGTTTGTTTATACATACATGTATACTTGTCAGTTGTGCGTACTCATTTTTAATTTACATAGTTTATTTGACAGAGAGTGGCATGTGATGATGTCATGAGACCCTATCGTCATGATAGAGTCACATGCATATCCATTCAGAGTGATAGCCCCACGATATGTACATTTCTAAAGTTATTTGTGTGTATTTTACTATCAAGTATATATAATATGGTCAAGTTATGATAGTATGAAGTATCTATTTGACTTTTATAGGTCACTCCTAGTTTGAGGGAGCCAGAACGCCAAGGGTTTGTATTGTTGATGACTCAACCAATAATCCCAAAAGAAAGTTCAACATAGGTAAGTTTTAATGTTAATTTAGTTATTTTGTAAACATATATTTTCTACCAAGTTTTTAAGATTAAATAGTATAACTCGTAGATCAATGTCATGTTCGCAAACATATACAGGTGGGAGTCGACATTGGTGGCACTATTCCTATGCTACCAAGGACATATATTAGGTCTCCTATCCGCAGGAGGAGACAAAGAAGTGAGGTATATGAGAGTTAAATTTTAGTTTAAATTTTATTTATTATTGTTGACTATGATTCTAAATTTTAACCTAACTTGGGGTTTCACTTTTATGTTTGAATGCAGGATCCATAAGAGCCGAAGAGTACTTCAAAGAGGCTCCATTTTGATGATCCACCAGTAGAATAGGATGTCCTAGAGACATTTTTAGTTGAACTTATTATTTTGAGATGTCATATGACATATTTTGAGATGGTGTATGCCACATTGTATCTAGATATGCTGACATGTAAATATGTACATAATTATTGTTCATTTTGATATATATATGAAACTTGATATTCGATCCAATTTGTTAATTGTGTGTTCATTTATTTATTGTTAGTATGTAAATATGATTGTGTGTATGTACTCATCTATACAATTTATGCCTTAAGTATATTCATGTATATTCAAGTACATTATTCATAACCTAAATTTAAGTGTATGGGCTACATGCATGAATTAAGTGAATTCATGTTGTATGCTTTATAATCTATGTGCTACATATATGCTTCATGAATTAAGAAAATTTATGTGTACGCTTTATGTGCTACATGTGTTCACATGTGTAATTCATCATTTGAGATATATAAGGATATCTATTAAAGTGGTTTCAAGGTTTCTAGACTTAGCCTTTACTCCCAATGGCTAAAAGACTTCAAACTAGCCTAATTACATAATCAAACACCCTTTTGGCCATATCTAAAATATCTCAAATCCAAGTATTGGTCTTTTGGACAAAATATCAGTACTCTACCTGTACCCCTACAAATACACTAGGAATGCCTAAAAACATGGTCTTGTAGTATCTCATAGATCATCGATACCTCTCACGAGGTCTGAGTTATGAGCCTTGAAAGTTTGTTGACCAATCGTGCTTAGTGCACCTTGGGGAAAATTTAGTCTGGTGTGGTTCAAAACATTCTACTAACTCAGTGGTCAAAATGGGGTTTTCCCTAGTGCTTACCCAGCCAACCAAATCTAATGGCATAGTCCATTTGGTGCTGGGATGAATGGTTTGGAAGTAATCTATTGGTGCAACTTTCAATTGACCCTCACTGCAAGTTTTGGCATCGAGCGAGACTAGCGTGCCAAATTAAAACAAATTTGAATCTCCCAAAATGAAGAGATTTTATTATAGTCCTTGGAAACATGGTCGTGTAGCATCTCATGGATTGTCGATACCTCTCACAGGGTCTGAGTTACGAGCCTTGAAAGTTCACTGCCCAATAGTACTTAGTGCACCTTGGGGACACTTTGGTCTAGCATGATTTGGAATGTCCTATTGACTTAGTGGTCAAAATAGGGTTTTCCCTAGTGTTTACCTACCACTCAGACCTAATGGTGTAGTCCATTTGGTGTTGGGATGAACGGTTTAGAAGAAATTCATTGTTGCAACTTTCAACTGACCCTCACTGCAAGTTTTGGCATCGAGTGAGACTAGCGTGCCAAACTCAAATAAATTTGAATCTCCCAGAATAGAGAGAGGTTATTTTAGGCCTCAAAAATTTGGTCCTATAAGATCTCACACATCACTGATACCTCTCATGAGATCTGACTTACAAGCCTCAAAAGTTCTTTGTCCATTCGTGCTTAGTGCACCTTGGGGATACTTTGGTCCAGGGTGGTTCGGAACATTCTAGTGACTCAGTGGTCAAAATAGGGTTGTCCCTAGCATTTACCCACCCAATTGGAGCTAATGGCATAGTCCATTTGGTGCCAAGACTAATGGTTTGGAATAAATCCATTGGTGCAACTTTCAATTGACCCTCACTACAAGTTTTGGCATCAAGCGAGACTCGCGTGCCAAAGTCAAATAAATTTGAATCTCCCAGAATGGAGAAATGTTATTGTAGGCCTCTAAAACATGGTCATGTAGCATCTCATAGATCTCTAGTACCTCTCATGGGGTCTGAGTTATGAGCCTTGAAAGTTCACTCCCTCTCTCCCCTTCCCATTCCCCTTCTCTCTCTCTCTCACCCCTTCACCTTCTCTCACTCTCTCTCTCTCTCTCTCTCTCTCTCTCTCTCTCTCTCTCTCTCTCTTCTAGAGCCATCACCTCCACTTTTTAATGTATATTTAAAGGTTTCATATACCTTTTTGTGGACAATGTACCTTAAATGTTCTTAATCAATTTTTATGCCACTGTTAGTTTCTAGTGTTAGGATTAATAGTCCACAATACAACTGAGAGGGGGGGGTGAATTAGTTGTATGATAGAATATTAAACTTTAAACTTTAAGCTTATCAATATCAGATCCAATGAACACAATGAATGCCAACACAATAACACAATATTTTGGTTATGGGGAAACCCTGTTAAAGGTAAAAACCATGGTGGGAATTAGCACCCACTAATGATGTACTAAGAGTATAGTAATCCTTGTTAGAAGATATAGCCATGTTAGGAGCTTGTTGAAAAATTATAGTAAATAGTCCTTGTTAGAGGATAGACCCTATTAGGAGTCAAGAACAAAGAGGGCTCACTGCCCAAAGAAGGTTAAGTCCACCTTCTAAACTCACTAGTTCACAACAAGTGTATATGAAGAAATACACAATCTTTTGAACTATTTTCTAGCAACTATCTTTGCTTGATCAGTTCTAATGAAGTCCACCAACAATCCTCTACTCTACATACAACTGACATAGGTTTGCAACCTTCTTATGTCACATATATCACATCCATATCTTTTCCAAAGAAAAGACTTTACATTTTACCAAGATCAGGTCGGCCCATAAGGCTTTCCTAATTACAAACAATTACATAAGCCCTTGCTAAGATACACACGGTATCTAAAATTTTTTTACAATGATTACATTCCAACAATTAAGGACTGACATCCTTGAATTATTCTTGTCAAACAAAATGCACGCTTCATTCCCTGAGTCAGCTTTAGAATAAGCCATCACCAAAGCACATGCCCCAGATGATGTCACCAATCATTCCGTATCTTGCACTAACCAATGAACATCCTTCAATACATCTTCCATCATCCTTCAAGATCACATACCTTGAATCCAATCCCTCTGAAATCTATACCAAAAAATCAGAGACTAACTCTATCAATTCTCACTATCACAGTCCAATGACCAGTCTTTACCAAAACAACTGTATCTTCCTTAATATGCATCTATTAATGATGTGATTTTAGATATAAGATCACAACATCCATCTGAACTCTCATTTGAATTCAAAACATCTAAAACATCTGTACACCCACTATACACTATGATTACCAATCTGGTTCCTTTATACAAGCATATGTTGACATCAGTGACAAAACATAAATGACAATAGTATGAGTGCCCATTTAGTAACGTAGTAATTAAACATATTAAATGTCTCAATCACCACCCATGAATTAGTAATATCCAACAATCTCCCCCTTTGGCATTGATGTCAACATATGGGAAAATCTTTATCCCAAAGTTGTATCAACCCAAAAGTCCTTCAACAAAACAATCTCCCCAATCAGTGAGGATTTTCACATAGCAACACTCCCCCTTTGAAAACAATGGAAAAGGGTGCCATAGGGCTTCAAATACCTCCACATATAAAATTTCTCCTATGATCACTCCCCCTGAGGAGTAGATCCCTACATCCAGTCCAGAAAAAGGATAAGGCTCTGAATACTTCTGGACTGATGCATCTCTACATCATTTAGTTCTGACTAGGAGGGGCTTGAACACCTAACACACCTCTAAGATATTCAAAGGTATCTTTTGGTAGTGGCTTTGTGAAGATGTCTAAAATCTTCTCTTTTGTACTGATATATTCTAATTTGATTTCTTTTTGTGCCACCTTGTCTCTCAAGAAGTGATACTTGATAGATATATGTTTAGTTTTAGAATGCATCACCAGATTCTTTGACATGTTTACTGTACTGGTGTTGTCACCATGAATAACCACAGGCTCTTCAAAAGTTATTCTATTGTCTATTAGCATTTGTTTCATCCAAATAATCTGAGTGCAATTTATAGCAGCACCAACATACTCTGATTCAACAGTAGATTGTGCTATAAAATCTTGTTTCTTACTTAACCAAGAAACCAAATTTTTCCCAAGAAAAAATGCACTACCACTTGTACTTTTTTTGTCATGAATATTTCCTGCCCAATCAACATCAATATAAGCATGAAGTTCAAAGTTATCATTCCTATCATACCATAAACCATAGTCTATGGTTCCTCTGAGATACGTCAGTATCCTTTTAACAATAGCTAGATGAGTCTCTTTGGGTTCTGCCTGATATCTAGCAATGACTCCAACAACATTAGCAATATCTGGTCTAGTGTGAGTCAGATATTATAATCCTCCAGCCATTGATCTATACAAAGTCTAAAAAATACATTTTGATTCATCATCAATTGTTAGCTTGTTTCCAGTCACCATAGGTGTTCCTACTGGTTTACAATCTTCCATACCAAATTTCTTAAGTAATTCTTTGAGATACTTGGTCTAAGAAATGAAAATACCATTCTCATTCTGAGTTATTTGTAGTCCAAGGAAGAACTTCATTTCACCTATCATGGACATTTCAAATTCACTCTCCATTTCTTTAGCAAATTTCTTACATAGATCATCATTACATCCAAAGATAACATCATCCACAAATACTTCTACTATTAGGATTCCATCTTCAGTAATTCTCAAATACAAATTACTGTTTGCATTACCTTTTATGAATCCAAGTCCAAGTAGATACTTGTCCAACCTTGCATACCAAGCCCTAGGAGCTTGCTTCAACCCATAAAGGGCTTTCTTCAATTTTCACACCATGTCTTTGTCTTCACATAGAGGAAATCAATTGGGTTGTTCTATGTATACTTCTTCAAGATCTCCATTTAGAAATGCAAATTTAACATGCATCTAATACACTTTGAAGTTTCTATGTGTAGCATAAGATAGGAATAATCTTACTGCCTCTATCCTAGAAATAGGAGCAAATGTTTCTTCAAAGTCTATACCTTCTTGTTGTGAGTATCCTTTACACACTAGTCTTGCTTTGTTCCATACAACTGTTCCTTCTTCATCCATTTTGTTTCTAAAGACCCATTTTGTTCCTATAACATTTTTATTTTTAGGTCTTGGAACCAATTCCCAAGTATTATTTTTCTTTATCTAATCCTATTATTCTTTCATGGCATTTATCCAAGATTCATCTTTAAAGGATTCATCTATATTCTTTGGCTCAACTTGAGAAATTAAACAAATTTCTTCTCTAACTTTAGATATAGTTAGTACTCCCTGACTAGTATTGCCAATAATTTGATTTTTAGGATGGTTATTTTTTACATACCTTGGAGTTTTAGGAGTTTTATTAGTCTTGCTTGTATCATTACAAGCCTCTTTTTCACTTTCTTCCTCAACAAGTTCTTATTCTTTGGCAGCAGAGGTTTCTTTCACTTTTGATATCTGACTGTTGTCATACATTCTTTCTTGTATATGAAATTTCTCATCTATTCTTACATTGTTACTTTCAACCATCTTCCTTAATCTCAGATTGAAAAATTTGTATGCCTTTCTTTTAATAGAGTAACCAAGGAAGATACCTTCATCACTTCTAGCATTGAATTTCCCTATCTCATCATCCCTCTTGTTATAACATTTGCTACCAAAAATTCTAAAATATTTTACAATAGGAGTGCGATCAGACCATAGTTCATAGGGAGTCTTACTTGTGCCATCTATGATTTGAATTTGGTTTAATGTGTACACTATTGTTCCAATAGCCTCTCTCCAATGCACATGAGATACATTTTCTTCAATAATTATTGTCTTGGCAGCATCAAGTATAGTTATGTTTCTTGGCTCTGCTATTCCATTTTGTTGTGGAGTCCTAGGAGTAGATGTTTGTCTTTTTATTCCATGCTCTTCATAGTATGAATTCGATAAATGTGATGTAAACTCTCCACCTCTATCTGATCTTAAACATTTTATTTTCAGTCCTGATTCATTCTCTACCTTTTCTTTAAACAACTTGAATTTGTCAAATGCTTCTGATTTCTCTCTTAAATAGGTAACCCACATCATTCTAGAAAATTCATAAAAAAAGAGTATGAAATACCTTTCACCATAGTATGACTTTGTTCTTGTAGGCCCACATAGTTCTGTATGTACCAGTTCAAACTTTCCTCTTGATGTAAATGTTTTTCTTTTATGATTATTTTTAGTTTTCTTTCCCATAGCACATTCTCTACATACAGTGTTAGAAGGTTTCACAATCTTTGACATATCTCTTACTGCATCAGCCATACTTTCTTTCATAATGTTATCAAAGTTAACATAACAAAATCTTCTATACCATAACCAACTATCATCTACCTTCGCAACAAAATAAGAGGCTCCAAATGTGTTTAGTTCAAATACATTACCTCTAGATCTTGAACCAGTAGCAACCAATTTTCCTTCCTTATTTTTGATAAGGCACTTACCATCAATAAAACTTAACTGAAAGTTTTTATCCATCAACTATCCAACATTCAACAAGTTATGTTTCAGTCCTTCAATAAGTAGTACATTGTACGTATTAGTCTTTCCATCTAGAGTGATAGATCCTACTCCTATGATGGATTTTGGGAGATTGTCCCCAAAGCTTACAACACCTCCATCATAATTTACTAAACAAATTTATTCTTATCACTATTCATGTGATGATAACATCCACTATCAATTATCCATTTAGTTTTCTTGTCAACATGAGATACTGAGGTTTTTTCTTCATGAACGGGTTCATCTTTAAAAGAAACAAATCCAATCTCTTCATTGTCTAAATCATCATCATCATCAGAGATTCCTTCACTAGCATAATAACATTCTTTATCTCTTCTAATCTTTCCATAATCAGGGTTGTATTTAGGAACTCTTGTAGGACATCTAGATGCAAAATGACCTACCTTATTGCATGAAAAACATTTCAAAGGTAATTTGCCTTCAAATTTTCCCTTACCTCTTTTCTCTCTTCTAGCTATCAGTGCAACTAGTTCTCCCATCTTCTTTTTTTCTTCCATTATCTTCTCCCATTCCTCAACATACTCACCAAGCTCTTCTCTTAGGTCTTCTTTGCTTGTGCTCGGAAGTGCAGATGCTTTCTTGTGTGCGGATGCCCTAAATGTAGATTCAACTTTAGGAGCAACTTCTCCTAATTTTGTAGCTTCAAAAGTGGTTAACTTTTCAATCAACATCTCTCTGCTAAAGTTTGGAGTTAGGGGTATAGTTTCTTGAATAGACATTGCCTTGAATTTGTAAGTAGGAGTTAGAGATCTGAGAATCTTTGCAATGACTTATTCTTCATCATAAGTACCTCCATAATTTTTTATTCCAACTATAGCTCTTGTAATGCTTTGAACATAGGCTCTAATTCTTTCATCCTCATTCATTTGTAGCTTCTCCATCTTTGTCTTCCAATTCTACAATTTCTCTTGTTTGGTATATTTGTCTCCTTCATAGAGTGCCTCTAGTCTATTCCAAATATCATGTGCCAAATCTAGATCTTTAATTTCAGTGAACTCACCCTTAGATAGTGCACTGACCAATGCTTCTCTTGCAACAATGTTGCATGAAAATAGTTTCTTTTTATCATCAGTAGCTGATCCTAAGTCATTCTCAGCCTTCAAAGTTTCCTTCTTCTTCACAATCATCTAGTAGTCTATGCCCAAACATAGCAAATGTGTTCACATCTTGTTTTTCCAACATTCAAAGTTTTTAGGATCAAACTTAGGACTATCCTTCCTATAGAATGCCATTTTCCAAGATCACCTTAAGCTGTTAAGCTTTCTCTCTGAGGACCACAAGCTCTGATACCAATTGTTAGGATTAATAGTCCATAATACAACTGAGAGGGGGGGGTGAATCAGTTGTATGATAGAATATTAAACTTTAAACTTTAAGCTTATCAATATTAGATCCAATGAACACAATGAATGCCAACACAATAACACAATATTTTGGTTACGGAGAAACCCTATTAAAGGTAAAAACCTTGGTGGGAATTAGCACCCACTAATGATGTACTGAGAGTATAGTAATCCTTGTTAGAAGATATAGCCATGTTAGGAGCTTGTTGAAACATTATAGTACATAGTCCTTGTTAGAGGATAGACCCTGTTAGGAGTCAAGAACAAAGAGGGCTCACTACCCAAAGAAGGTTAAGTCCACCTTCTAAACTCACTAGTTTGCAACAAGTGTATATGAAGAAATACACAATATTTTTAACTATTTTCCAACAACTGTCTTTGCTTGATCATTTCCAATGAAGTCCACCAAAAATCCTCTACTCTACATACAATAGACATAGGTTCAAAACCTTCTTATGTCACATATATCACATCCATATCTTTTCCAAAGAAAAGACCTTACATTTATACCCTATTACATTTTACCAAGATCAAGTCGACCAATAAGGCTTTCCTAATTAAAAACAATTACATAAGCCCTTGCTAAGATACACATGGTATCTAAAACAAGTTTACAATGATTACATTTTAACAATTAAGGTCTGACATCCTTGAATTATGCTTGTCAAACAAAACACACACTTCATTCCCTAAGTCAGCTTCAGAATAAGCCATCGCCAAAGTACACACCCCAGATGACATCACCAATCAGTTTGTACCTTGCACTAACCAATGAACATCCTTCAGTACATCTTCCATCATCCTTCAAGATCACATATCTTGAATCCAATCCCTCTGAAATCTATACCAAAAACTCAAAGACTAACTCTATCGATTCTCACTATCACAGTCCAGTGACTAGTCTTTACCAAAACAATTGTATCTCCCTTAATATGAATCCATTGATGATGCAATTTTAGATATAAAATCAAAACATCCATCTAAACTGTCATCTGACTTCGTACCATCTAAAACATTCGTACACACGCCGTACATTGTGATTACCAGTCTAGTTCCTTTATACAAGCATATGTTGACATCAATGACAAAACACAAATGACAACAGTATGAGTGCCCATTCAGTAACATAGTAATTAAACATATTAAATGTCTCAATCACCACCCATGCATTAGGAATATCCAACATCTAGAATAGATGATGAGCATACAGTGGTTCTACTTCTGTGTGAAATTTCTTTTCTAGAGTTAAAAAATTAATTTATTGTATTCAATCGAGGGGAAGTCCATTGACATCTACTTATTTAGTATAGTCAGACCGCCCAAATTACAAGGAGTCTGTAGAAAAATCCTGTGCTGGATACTTTCAAGAGGATTTGGGCTGAAACTGTCTGTCCTCAAATCAACTGTGTAGGTATGTTTTTAAAATCATTTTGTATATCAAATAATATAATACATACTAATATAAAAGTTTATATTATAATATTAATGTTATGTTATTATTATTTAATATTAATATTTAAAATTAAATTAATATTAACTTAACAAAAATATAATTTAATATGAAACTTGAATTTTAAAAAAGAGGTGCAACTTTAATTTCAAAAAAGAGGTGTTATTATAATAGTAATGCTCTGCAATGAAACCCTAAAGCTGATCTGTTGCTGGAAGTCTGAAGAAGGATTTGTCTGATAGTCAAAATCTTTTAAGGAGGTCATTAAGATAGGTAAATATTCTAGTTTTGAGTTACCATTATTAAATGCTATGCTATTATTATTTAATATTAATATTAAAAATAATAATTTATAATATATAACTTAAAATTGAAAAAATACTCAATTGAATTAATATTAACATAAAAAGAATACAATTTAATATAACACAATTAATATTACTATTAAAAAAATACATTTATTATGAAACTTGAATTTGGGAAAAGTGGGGCAATTGAAATTTCAAAATAGGTGGGCTTTTTTGAATATTCGATATTATCGGATATTCAAAAATATTGGATATCCGATTAGGCTTGGTATTTGCTTGGGAATTACCAAATGTGGGTGGTCAACCCTTTAGGTGTGTTCCAGGAGATAGTTCTTAATACCAAGACTTCGACCATGCAGCTGACAACTATTTTTTCACCCAAAATTGATGAAACAAAAAGGGTTTCTTAAAGACATTATCAACTTTCCATCAATATAATTGTTGTCAAATTTTGAGTTCAGTAAGTAATTATTACTTATTTTTCAATTGGGTTATCTTTAAAGTCGTAATTGACATACTGATTGAAAAACAACTATAACATTCAAACCGTTTAGCCTTTTTGAAATCCGAAACATGCATCACATTCTATGCTTCAGCTACTATAAGAAAAAAAAAGGTTTGAATTTGGTGAAATTTTGAATTAGTTAAGGTGGTCAGACATGAGAGTTTTTTATTCTAAAAAAGTTGTAGCATAAATTTCATAATTAATTATTTATTTGACCAAAAATTACAAAAAAATATGTGTCACATCTGGGCATGAGTCTACTACTTATATCTAGAATCTTGGGAAAATATATCATCATTTGATTGTGATTAAGGTGGTCAGACATACACATACTCTTTATCTTTTCCCTAAAATTTTTGTAGTATTGCATTGAGATCTAAAATTTTGAACAATTAGACAAAAAAAATTCAAACAAGGGCTAGTAGTTTAGAAACTACATTCAATTTCCTATAGATTCTACTCTTATAACTTTTTCACATAAGTTTCATAAGATGTTCAACCTTTTACGTCAAGTTGACTAACCTTGATTTTTTTATTTTTCATTGCCACTTAAGGCCATAGTTTGGTATACCATGATCTTGCACATACCCATATATCAATATGTCATCTTAGAAGATGAGAAAAAAATGGTCAAGGTAAGAATGAAATACTCCATTCATCAGGCACATGCAAATAGATGGAGCATTTATCAAACCAAAAGGGACTACTGTAAACTCATAATGTCCATAGTGAGTGCAGAATGCAATCTTGCAAATATCTTCATCTTGGATACGCAACTGATGGTATCCTAATTTGAGATCAATCTTTGAGAATACTTTGGCCCCTTTTATCTAATCAAAGAGATCATAAATCCTTCACAAAGGATACATGTTCTTGAGAGTACAAGTTCTCCCCATGGAGAAACACTTAGCCGAATACTACCCTTCACTAAAAGATCCTCTAACTAGAGCTTAAGATCACTCAACTCTTGTGTGGTCATCCGATAAGGAGCTCTAGATATAGGTTGTGCTCCTGGAACAAGATTGATGTGAAAATCTATGTCACACTTTGGTGGCATACCCAAAATCTCACTAGGAAATACATTGGTAAATTACTGAAGAGTGGGATGATCAAGAGACTTCTCTTTAGTTTCAACTTCATCCAGCTCATTCATAGTTACAAATTTTTTTTTACAACCCTTCTGTATTCTTCTCTTGAGTTGCATAGCATAAATCATACAAAGAGATATAGGATGTTGAACTCCCAAAATCTCAAAATTAATGCCAACATCATCCTTGCATTTTATTATCTTTTGTCTACAATTGTTGTTGGATCCACGAGAACCTAACCAATCCATCCCAAGGACAATAACATATGATCCCAAAGGAATCACATGAAGATCAACCAAGGTAGTGAATTTAACCAACTTCAACTCACATTTATGCACTAGAGAGTATGTTGGTGCTCTTGTCCCAGAGGCTAACTCTACTTCAAAAGGAGATATAAAAGAATTCGTAGTCCTGAATCATATAAGATAGAAAGAGAAATACCTCTAGCATCACCTTAAGTTTATACCATAGTGCTCTGGTGCTCTACTTGACGATGATCCAATTGATGAACTACAACTGATTGAATATCTGAGATGAACTAAAGAACTATGATTAGAGATCATTGAGTACTGAAATGATATGTAAGATGATTAAATCAATAATATGTTGTCATTGATGTCAACTAGATTTGACAATACTTATCATGTAATTTATAATCATCTGATCAATCTTTTGATGAGGAAAAGATGAAGAACAAAGTTATCTACATGAGGAAAACATGGATATGATAGAGAAATAAAAGGTAAACATTGGGTATTTATTTGATGAGCCTATGATTGTATATTGTTGACTTGATCATGTTTCATTAACCTATCTTGAAAAAGAGATGAAAAAATGGACAAGTCAATGTGGTCGGTAATTAAAGTTTTCTATATACACCGAGTCAGTGTTGTGTATACCGAGTGATAGTATTAACTGAGCTAGTCTAACTAGTTATCACTGAAGCATTTCTTTGTAAACCAAGTATGGAAGAAAATATTAAATGCTAAGGTTAGCCGACCAAATATGATGTGTTGGATTTTTTATGATTTTGAGGTTAAGGATAAAGTTTGTTTTGAGATCCATGAATGACAAAATTTGAAGAAGATCTAAGAAATTGAATACATCTACCAAGGGATGTTTAAGCGGAAAAAATGGATGAATGAGATTAAGTGAAAAAATCTGATGGTTGAGAAGAAAACATTTTACCTATCTATTTAAGAGACATGAGTTTCATTATTAAAATAATGTCGGAAGAAAGAGACTGCATAGAATTTGCATGAAAGACAAGTTTCATGCATGCTTGATCAAATTGGTTGTTGAAGAACCAAGTTGCAGAGTTATTACCAAGTGTCAGAGAATCATTTACCGAGCAAAGTAAGTTGTGATATTCAAGGAAATGAATTGCTTAGTTATCAGAGGATTATTTCTAAGGGCTTAGCATAGATTTGAATATTTGCAAATTAAATTTTATTTGAATCAGATCATTACTGTATCATTTTAACCATTGACTCAAAAAATCTCTTAACCGAGTGGACTTCATAGTCTTATGTTCAACCCTATGACATTCTACCGAATGTAAAGTGTTATCTTGTTGACCCCATAGTGAATGCTAGTCAAAAGTTAATGGTTAGTGTTAAATCCTCTAACAAGGTCACACCTAATAGTGTGTATTGTAACCTTTAACAGGGTTGGCTCTTCACCGAGCTCACTTTAGAAGAGTGGAATTTTTTGGGTTACTGGTCCCAAGTGATTTTTCCCTTAACAAGTTTTCCATGTTAAATCATTGTGTTATGTGTTTGTTGTTATGATTTTTTTCTATCATACTTTACATATTGCATAATTGATTTAGTCAGTAATCACATTTGGATATTTACTGGTAATCAATAAAGGCATAGAGATAGATAAAGTTTATATGTTACCAAGCTGGATATTTTGTTTAAATTGTTTTGTGAAGTGCATCTTTGTATTTGGGACTAAGGATAACTGATTCACCACCCTCTTAGTTATTCTAACACCAATGTTGTAAATACTCTATGAGATCTTCCACATCTCCTACTGTAGGCTTAGAAGTTGCAGGCCTCTCTCCCGAAAACTATGATGCACACTGAGGGAAATTCACTACAATGTGACCATACTATTCACATGATAAACAACTACTACATCTACCATGACCTCTCCTAGTGGAGGTGCACTAGAATTTTGATAGTTTTCTCTTCTAGAAACTGAATGTGTGCTTTGTGGAGGTTGGATGGGATGGTTGTGCCAATTGCGTAGAAAGTTATGCAAGTTCTTAGATAAAGAACCACCACTCTGTGTTGGAGGGTTCAACTGCTTCTGTTGCTAATTTCAGAAATAGGGAGGAGGTTTTTTGAAGTTCCCATCCCCTTGGCACTAATTACCTCTGTAACTTGAAGGTGTAGGAACACAAGTCTAAACTCCTATATGTCCACCATGACCCAAAGTTAAATTTTTCTCCACTAAGGTATCCTTAATAACCACCTCCTTGAGGGTCTTAGGTTTAAAAACCTTAACTCCCCCAATGATACAACCATTAATACTCCTAATGAAATGTTGCACCATTAGTTGTGACTTATCACTAAAACCTACATAAGGCTTGAGCTTGAAGAAACAATGCTCATAGTCTTGGACAATCATAGATAATTGCCACAACTGTGGAATTCATCTATGTGCTTCTACTACCACTAATCAGATAAGAATTATTCCCAAAATTTCTTGAGAAATACCTCCCAAATGATAGTCTCGATGGTAAGCTTAGGTTTCTTCTCCTCAATCATCCACCAAGAAGCTCCAACATTCAAGATGCATAACAAAACACCTTGCCCTAACATTTGTGTCAAATTTTTGCATATAAAAAAATTGATCCAATGTAATGAGCCATGTCTCTACCTTAGAACTAGTACCAAGACCATTAAAAAGAGGAGTTTGTGATCTTAGGAGGTCTCTCATCTGATTGGCCTTTGCGGCCTCTTGGCCAAGGGTAGTGTCCCTTCTCTTGGGAATCCTGGATCTATGTCTCTCCTCATTATCAGAGTGGTGTCATACTTCCTTCTCATCCTTGTCATGAATAGGTAGACATTTCAGAATATTCTAAAGTTTTTGCATAGAATTAAGCTCTCCTAAATTACCATGATGCTCACCACTATTCTCTTCCCTGCTGTCCTCAACTCTATGAATCATAGGAGGGATATTAAGCCTACTCCTTCCACATCCTCTACTAAGGCCTCTAGCAATAGATGTAGTCTTAGTGACCATCTTTCCTAGAATATCCAAACAAGAAGAATGATATCAAAAATAAGTCAGAAATAATAAAATGTGATATAATCACAAAACAATAGTCTAAAATACAAGAGTGTTATATGTCTAAGTTTTTGTTTCAAGTTTTAACTACTAAACCTCTAATGGGTGTAAAAAAAATTCCAAAGTTTCCGGAGTAGAAACATGAGCTCTGATACCAAGTGTAATGCCCTGCCAGGGAACCCTGGAGAAATTAACCTAAAATATGTTACTAAGTTTACAAAATATTTTTTTTCCTAAAAGTTTACAAACAAATAAATAATAAAGTGGAAGCAATAGCATAAAGTCAATACATACTCATATACACAATCTCATTTATATATTACAAATATTAAGGGTTCGTTGATGTTAAGATTTGTTGATGTAGAAATATGTAAATATAATTTAATCTATTAAGTATAATAACCATATGAATCTTTCACAAAATGAAACTCTAGAAACCTAAATTCATCCTTTTAACATTAATTAAATTTAATTTAATTAATGATCCCAAATAATATTATAGTTAATTTTTTAATTCATTATATTTGTTAAATTAATCTATTTATTTAATTAAATATATTCACTAATTAATAGTATTTGAATTAAATTTAAATACTACATTTCATAATGTATTAAATTTAATTTAATACATGTTCCTCCATAGTCCCATTTTAAATAAATTTTTAATTTATTTAATCCCCTCACATTCTTTATTTCTACTAAACCATGATTAAATTAAATTTTATTTAATTTAATCCTAAATCCAACCTAGATGCTATCCTTCACACATCACTTTCTGTCCAATAAGCCTACTCACTAATTAACTAAGGTTAATTAGGCTAATTTTTGGATTCCTACATCCATTAGTGCTAATTATTTGCTCACACGTGTGAGAAAATTTCAAAAAATGACCTTTTCAAAAAATTGCTAAAATTTGCACAAACAAGGCTTCTTACATTTTATGATACTTCTTACACATTCTAAAATGATGAAAATGGACTTTTTCACTTACACATCTCTTACACACACTTACACATGTACTTGAAGTACACATTGACCTTTCACATCCCAAGTTGCTCACACATGTGTGAGAAAGTCTTGGACTTTCAATGGCTTATGTGTCTCCTTGGTGGCACCTATGTGGATTCCACATAGATGCCACCTCACCCTAGCCCTCCAAAATCCTATAAATAGGACCCTTGTCTCAAGCAAAATTGATTCCATTTTGCATTAGAGTCATTATGCTAGTATATGCTTAGAATTTTTCATAGAGTTTTTACTAACCATTTGGTAGTTGCTAAATTTCTTTCAAGTTTGTAGACTTAGTTTCATCTTAGTGATTTAGCTTCATCCATTTTCATTAGCATACTTGCATTCCATAGAGCTTGAGGATTGATTTCATAGCTCCTCCTTGAGCTTCTTTTGGCCTCATTCATTGAGTGCTTGAGAGTTGCTTCTATAGCTTCTTCTGGAGCATTTCAGTCTTCATTATACTTTTCATTCATAGTGGGATCTATACTTGTGTTGGGAGAGCACACCCACAACATCTCTAAGAGCTTAAATCAAGCAAGTCTTGGGTGGACTTGCTTCATGCTCATCTAAGGTTATGGTGAAAATTAGTATTTTTTATAAGTTTATGAACATGCTAAAATAGATTTGAATATGCTCTTTATCATTAACATTTGCATATTTGAACTTGTTCTTAATAGGTGGATTTGCATCATATACATTTTGGCATGCCCGGTGGGACCCACAATCCTATTTACTAACTATTTCTCTTTATTTTATGAAGGTTTCTTGTGAATTTTCTAGATGGGTGTCTTCGCACAACCAGAGGCGTCTCTACCTAGAAATAGGAATCTCTACACATAGGCGTCTTTGCCTATAAATAGACATCTCTGCACACAGGCGTCTCTACCTGTTAACAGGTGTCTCCGCCTCCAGATAGGCATCTCCACCATAAAGAGTTTTTCTCTCATTTTAGTTTGTTTTAATCAACAAAACTTCTATTTGAAAATCACATTAAGGCTAATGATCTTTAGTAAAACACCTAACTGTATCTACAAATGAATACAAATACATGAAAATAATGAAATCTTTATTTTTGTGCAGATAGGTGTCTCTGCATGCACACAGGTGTCTCTACTAAAAGAGGGAGTTTTCTTTTGTGTTGTTTTTTAAGCTGATTAAGTAAAAAAAAATAACATATTAAGGATAAAAATCACTATATTTTCATCATTAGAAACCTTTATATGCATTTAAGACTTAGTGAGAGGATAAAACTTTCAAACATTGGTGTTTAACTTTTGGTTTTGTGTAGACAAGTGTCTCTGCTTGTACACAGGCATCTTTGCCTATAAACAGGTGTCTCTGAAAAACTTGTTCTTTGCTTGGAAATAGGCATCTCTGACAGATAGGTGTCTATGCCTATAAACAGGTCTCTCTACCTGATTTTTGCATGTTTCTATAGTATCTTACACTTTGAGTTTTTTGATCTGAGTTTTTGGAAGATACTAACATTTTGTGACTTCTAACAGTAATTTTGTAGAATGTTGACCAAGATTTGACCACTCTAAGACTACTAACTTGTTTATTTTGTAGGACGTTGTTAGAAGACCAAACACACTAAACTACTTATCAAAGTTGTTTTGTAGGTTGCCAAGGAGATTCAATCAAACATTGTGTTTTCTTAATGATTTCTTAGGCACCTAGCATTAAATAGGAAGTCTTTTTCTGTAGATAATGATTCATTAGCTAGGGGATTATGCTCTTTTCTCCAAGTGAGAAAACTAGAAACCCAAAACCTTTTGAATTGTTGTCTTGAAGAAAAGACTTGTAATTAATCATTTATTTGGTGTGTTTGGGAGAAAACCTCGTTGGATAGGAGATTATGCTCTTTTCCCCTTAAGGGAAAACTAGAAATCCAGACTCCTTGGGGCCAATCCATGCATTTACTTTCAATCCTTTAGATGGGCCTGCTGGTGAGGTAAAAAGCTCCCGGGAACAGCCCACGTGAGAACAAGGTGTAAGCCCACCACTCCAACTCACGTTAATGAAATTTGATTTTTGGGGTTAAAGCCTCAGAAGTTGGACAAAATTTGAGCTTATACATGGCTCATGCCTAACATTTAGTAGGGCCTCACAATTTGAATCATGTTTATGTGACTACTTGTGCCAAGGTGCTTTGTGGGGCTATATGTCCTAGTTGCGCTTGTGCAGACACAAAGAGTGTGTTCAAATAGAGATCCTTACTAAAATCCATTAGTTAGAAACCACCTGGTTCACCTCTTAAAGATTGATAATTTGTGTGCAAGGAGAATAGTAATCTCCCCAAGACACTCACCATATCGAGCCCCCTTCAATGTTAATACTATGATAATACAACATCATGGAGCCATTGCATGCTTAGTGATGGCTGTATTCTAAGGAGTTGTTGGGTGTGTTCCTAAGTTAGTGAGAAAAGGTTTTTAATCTCATCCAACTTCCTTCTAGGGATAAAGAGTGTTCTTGTTACTTTTATTGTGAAAAAACAAATCTGTACACTTGAATCCTGCAAGGTTGATTTGTCCCTTGTAGGACTATTTTTGACAAATGTACTTGTAACCCAAATGTTTGATGTATGTATGAAATTATTTTTTTCCAAGAACATCCTTTGATCTATCAAGATATTATCCTCAAGTCATGACAAATAGTGTTAAACATAAGAAAGCAAAACTCCCAGTTACACGAGCCCATAAAGAGAAGAAAATTGTCGATCAAAGGATTAAAGCCAACCAATCTTATAGGAAACCCATTTGAGAATTTCTAGAGGCTGTTGAGAAAGTAGATAAAATCATTTACAACAATTGGGTTGCTAATTTTGTTTCCAAGAACAAAGTTAACATGGCCTTTGTCACTTGGGAATCCTATGACTAAGTACCTTTGACCTTCATTCCTCATCTTCTTTAAGTCATTCATCCCTTTCTCATCTTTTAACATCCCTTTCATCATCCACATCCCAAAACATTAGGAGCATTAATAAGAATCTTGGAATTTAAACCAAAATCAGATCAATCCATCTTTCACACCTTCATCAAGCCATAGGGTGAAAGAATCATTCCAATAGTGTCCCATAGACCTTAATTCCAAAGCAAACATTAATCCCTTACTACTTTGAGAACTGAGTCTTTCTCTAGTAGTCCTAATCTAGTCCTATTTTGTTTGTGGATCATACGTCTATCACCCATACACAAGAAGACTTTAAATCAAAACCAATCCTATGTTTGCATAATCACAAGGTCTTGTTTCACTTAGGTTTGTTCCAAACCTTTAAATCCAATCAATGAGGATTAGTCCCTCTTTAATCCAATTTCATCAATCAATCCAATTAATCATCAAGACCTAATCATTAGTCCAAGTTGCTCCTAGTTCACCAAATCCTTTTCTTTTCATACCTCATCAACTATTCACCCTTCTTCAATTCAACCATCCTAAGGTCACTTGTACATGGTACTTACTCAATCCCAAGCAAATCTAAGACAAGAATCTCTCATCATGGATAACAATTAGGAAACTATCTATCAAGAAGACTTTAATGATGAGGAAGAACCCTAGACAGAATCTGACACAATAATACCTGAAAGTGTCAGTGCCAATCCATGAGCTAAAGAATTTTTTGAGGATCCTAACAACTTAAGCTTAGTAGAAGACCTAATCCAAGACAATAGTGCCAATATCTTCATGAATCTTGTCCAAAGAGGTGTTACCCTCCCTGATAATTTTGATGAAAATTTTCTTTAGAACAACTTGATTCGAACCAACAAAAGCAAAGTAGTGCCATCAACATTTGATAACACAACTCAACCTCCTCTTGATACACTTGAGTTAATCTAACAACTCCTAAACAATCCTAACTCAAAGAATGGGGTGAGTAACGATGGTTCAAATGTGGGCTGTGTACCCAAACAACAACTAGGGTCCTCAAGACGATGCTCTTCTTCTATTTTCTTGAAGCCTAGTGGAGTCCTAAAAAATACCAATTAGAGACATAACACCAATCTTCCCCCTCCAGGGGGACATAATGCATCATTAGGAGGAGGAACACTTCAAGCCCATATGATCACTAGTAATCCTCCTAAATTAGTCCAACAAATTGATGAGCTCAAAGGCATGATGTTGGCTATGCAGAAAGGCGAGAAGAAGGAATTTTATTTTGCAAAAATATGTCCTTATCCTTTTGACAAATCAATCACTCTCCAACCATTCCCTGCCAATTTTGAAATGCCAAAGTTTGATAAATACAAGGGAGACTCATGCCCTACACAACATATCAAGGAATTTTATGTAGCAGCACAAGAAGTTTTCCACAATGATCATCTTATCCTAAGACTCTTCACTAGGAGTCTTGGAGGACCAACCTTAGAGTGGTTATTGAACCTCCCTCCAAGTTCCATTTCCACCTTCCATGATCTCGCTAAAAAATTTGTCACACAATATTCTTATAACATGGAACATCAAGCATCCCTCAGTGATTTGTGTAACATGAAACAAAGAAATGGAGAAACCTTTGCCAATTTTCTCCAAAGGTGGCGACATCTCACCAATCGCATGCCTTGGAAAATCCCAGATTCATATCTAGTTGATATCTTTACTAAGAATCTAGTTACAAAAATGTCATTTCAGATGAAGATGGCTGCCCTAGATTCCTTCGAGGCACTCATTAAAAAGGGGAAGTCTATTGAAGATGGACTTTTGATGAAAGGAGCAATTAAACACTACACCCCTAATTCATCTAATAATACTAGTGATAAACCCAAGTTCTGGTCTAAGAACAAAGGTGTTGTTAATGATGGAGTGACTGATGCTAAACATGTCCAAAATGTTCAAGCATCCAACAATAGTAACCAAGGAAATTGCAACAACAATGACCAAAAAAATCACAACAATAATCAAACCAATTCGAATAACCAAAACAATTAGAACAGTTCAAATAACTAGAATCAAAATCAAGGATCTGGTTATCGTGGCTCTCTATTCTCATGATATAATCGCAATAACAACAACAACAATTGACAAGAACCATGACAACAATTTACACAGCTGGCAGATTTCCTTGATGTGATCTTCTGACGTCTAGTTGACCAAGGGATGATGGTTTATCCTAACACCAGGCCTTTCTATGAAAATCCACCTAAACCCAGTTGGTATAAGGATAATGAATACTATGATTATCATCACATAAAAGGGCATGAGATTAAAAAATACATGAAGTTTTATCATTTTGTGCAAGATTTAATCGATGATGGTAAAATTGAAGTAGAAGGACAAAATGCCTCTACTTCTAACACCTAGTTAAAAATGTATTCTAAACCTTTTCCAAAACATATTAAAAACAATGCATCCACATCCAAGGGCTTTTCTTATGATTATTCAACAAACAAAATCTTAGGAGATGAATGCACTTATGGAAAATTAGTTGAAAATGATGTCTATAGCTTTGACTCACTGTGTGGCCATATTGAACAATCTAAAACCACTGTAAACACATTGACCTTAAAGAGCGTAGATTGCAATGTCACTACTCACTGCCCTTGTGTAACTGTACAAGCTACTGTCAATCCACCTATTGTGGATCCACCTGCTACACCATCTACCTTGACATGACCTGCATCATGTTATGACTTTCTTTCCCAACTAAAGAAGACCCCTACATAGATATCCATACTAGAGCTTTTGCATACATCCCCCATTCACAAAAAGGTCCTTGAGAATTCCCTAACTAAGTCTTGCGTCTCAGAAAATATCAATGCCTCTCAATTCCAAGCAATGATCAGAAATTTAGCTACCCAACAACACCTGGTGTTCACTGACAAAGATTTCTAAGGTCCTGACCCTCATCATAATAAACCCCTACATATCCAAGTCACCATCCATAGTACCTGAATCAAAAGAGTCCTTATAGACACTAGATCTGGTTTGAATCTTTGTACTTTAAGCATGATCCACAATATCATTCTTTCTGAGGATCTCATTGATGTAAATAAGAGAATAAAAATAAAAGCATATGATGATAGAGAAAGGTTGAGTAAAGGTCTCATTGCACTCCCCTTACAAATGGGTCCAGCCCTTATTGAAACTTGGTCAAGTGCTTGACTTGGATCTAACCTAAAATATCCTTTTGGGTAGATCATGGATACATGCTATCTCAGGTTTCCCATCTACATTTCACTAGTGTTTGAAATTCCCACATCATGGAAATGAAATAACTATTCCCGAAGATCATGAACCCTTTCAATATTGCAAGAGGTTGGAAGGAAAAAAATCAAACTACCACCCATTGAATGAATTTTTTTATCCACCTTCACCAGAGATTCCCATCCAGCACACTTCTTCTAAAGAATAGTTGTCTAAGAAAACCAAGGGAAAAGAAAAGGTTACCCAAGAAAAGAATATTGAGCCTGAAAAGAAAGTTAGATTCACCGATCAAGGCCTAGGGGAATACAATTTTGAAAATGCCCTATGCATTGGTCAACTCCCCCTCTCTCCTAGGTCTTATGGAAAACCTTCACAACTCTTCCCTAAGGAAAATAAAGAAACTATCAAGTGTAAACAAACTACATTTGAACATTGAGGATCTCTCTTAGATGAACATTTAGAGCATAATGTTCTTTCCTGACTTTTTCATGAAGAAGAAGATAAACCTACAGACATTCCTAAAGGGAAGTATATAAATGCCACACCCATTGTTGAAAGAATGGAATATCACAACACTAGCCTTAGAGAAAATGAAAGTGGAAGAAAAACTCTCATAAAAGCAACTGGATACCCTCGAGGATGAGGACTGGGTTCCATAGAAACTAAGAAAACCTTTTCCAATGAATATTGTTTGATTAAATTTGATTCAGACACCGGGGGAGATTTTTTTGAAGTCCCTTTCCAATATATTTAAAATGACCTTGATACCCGTGTCCTCCATATCACCCACTCTGACCTTTCCTCACCTGAACTTCCCCTTACCAATCTTGAACTAATCGATTGGGACCAACAAGATTCACCACCTACCTTAGACATATGTGATTCAGATGAGGCACTTCTAGCACTTTTTGGACTAAGAAATATCCAAGACAATGAAAATTAGATTCCCTACAGTGAGCAAGCCTGCTTCAATAGCCAAGTCAACTCCCTTAGTCACAAAAATGAAGAAAAGAAAATCAAAAAACTGGTAAAACATCCTTGGGTAAAAACCTTTCTGAGGCACCTTTGGATGGAGAAAAAGAAAAAATAAAGGATGTATCCTCTAGTGAAAACCTCTCTAAGGTGCTAGAGGAGGGGGAAGTTGACTTTCCCTTCATGTCATTACCATCAAAGAAATCTTTTATCCTCATAGAAGAAACAATTGCAGTTAATCTGGGCACAGAAGTAGATCCTAAGATCACCTACATTGCAGCCTCTCTAGATGAGATAGAACAAGAGTCCATGACTACATTCCTTAAGAAAGCCTACATTAACTTTTCATGGAAATATAAGGATATGCTAGGACTTGACACTGACCTAGTTGTACATCATCTTTTTATGGGTCCTAAAGTCAAACCTGTCAAGCAAAAATTATGCAAGATGCATCCACAAGTAGCACTCCTGGTTAAAGTTGAATTGCAAAAGATGCTAGATGTAGAATTCATCAGACCAATAGACTATCTTGAATGGGTCTCAAATATTGTACCAATAGGTAAACCCTCTGGGGGCATCTGGATTTGTACTGATTTCAGAGATCTTAATCTTGCCTGCCCTAAGGATGATTTTCCACTTCCAAACATTGACATCATAGTGGATTTGACTGTTGGGCACAAGATGTTGTCCCTCATGGATGGTTTTTCTGGATATAATCAGATTCACATAGTAGTGGAAGACTAGCATAAAACTACATTCACTACACCATGGGGTACATTTTGTTATCAGGTCATGCCCTTTCATCTCAAGAATGCAGGTGCCACATACCAGAGAGCCATGATGACCATCTTTCATGACCTTCATGTGATCATGGAAGATTACATGGATGATATCTCAAGAAAATCCAAGACACAAGAATCACACATTGATATTCTCACTACAATCTTTGACAGACTAGAAAAGTATAAGGTTCAATTGAATCCCAAGAAATGTATCTTTGGTGTGCAATCAGGTAAGCTCTTAGGCTACATTGTGTCTCACAGAGGAATAGAAGTGGATCCTAAGAAGGTGAAAGCCATTTTGGAGATGCCACCTCCTAAAACTTTGAAACAATTAAGGAGCTTGCAAGGAAGACTTCAATCCATCCAGAGATTTGTGTCACAACTAGTAGATAAGGTGCATCCTTTCTCTCACCTGCTAAGAAAGGATATTAAATTCATTTGGGACTACTTGTGTCAAAAGGGTTTTAAATAGCTCAAGGTATATCTAGCTAATCCACCAGTTTTGGTCCCACCTGTTCTAGGAAGACCCTTGGTTCTCTACATCTCTACAATGATAGTAGCACTGGGTACTCTCCTAGCATAGTTAGATAACAGTGGAAAAGAGTGTGCCATATATTATCTTAGCAAGACTTTAGTAGGTTATGAGCTCAACTATACAGCTATTGAGAGATCTTTCCTAGCTGTAGTCTTTTGTATGTAGAAGCTATAACATTATATGCTTAATCACAAAGTACAGTTGATAGCAAAGATTGACCCACTTAAGTACTTTTTATCTAAAGCTGCTTTGACAAGTCACACAATAAAATGGGTCATGATCCTTAGTGAATATGATATTGCGTACATAGAATGCAAAGCCATCAAAGGGAAAGTAATAGCATATCAACTTGCAGAGGCTCTCATTCTTGGAGATCATCCTATTGTCATAGACTTTCCTGATGAGACTATCATGACTGTCACTCCTAGCATTCAATGGAAGCTTTATTTTGATGGATCTTTTACCCAGAAAGGATCAAGGGTAGGAATTCTATTTGTGACACCACAAGGGGATCTTATCCCTAAATCCTATAAACTTACATTTTCTTGCACAAACAACATAGCAGTTTACGAGGCCTTGGTCATAGGGCTTCACCAAGCTGTCAGATAGAAGATCACAAGTTTGCTTATTTTTGGTGACTCCCAATTAGTTATCAAACAAGTCAATGATGAATTTCACACCAAGGATGACAAGTTTCTCCCTTAGCGACACATGGTTGAAGACCTCAAACAACATTTTGTAAGCATCATTTTCTAGAAAATCCCAAGAGCGAACAATAAAGAAGTAGATGTCATGGCTACCGTTGCTTCACTAATATATATGCTAGAAACAAGTACACAATGTGAATTTCTTGTCGAGAATCTTATGGTCCCTACCTATGACCAACCAGATTATGAAATGGTATGTGAAATTGTTGGTCCTGAATCACCTTGGTATCAGGAAATCCTCACCTATCTTCATGATAAAACCATTCCTCTCATGCTTATGTCTAACCAACAAAAAACCTTCGTTCGCCACACTTCTCATTACACAATCCTTGGAGACACTCTTTTTCATAAACACTTTGATGGAACTCTTCTTTGATGTTTGAATTCAGAGGAAGCACACACAACCTTGGAAGAGGTACATCAAGGAATCTGTGGAGCCCATTCTAGTGGTCTTACTTTAGTAAAGAAGTTGCTCTGCATTGGATACTATTGGTCGATAATGGAGCAGGATGCCTATCATTATGTGAAGAAATGTGTTCCTTGCCAGCAACATGGAAATTCGATACATGCTCCCGCTCAATCCCTCCAACCCACCATCACACCTTGGCCTTTCTCCCGCTAGGGTTTTGACCTTGTATGACAAATATTTCCAAACTCTATTGATGGTCACAAGTATATCCTAGCTACCACTAAATACTTTATCAAATGGGTCGAAGCAATCCCCCTCACCTATACAATTGGTAAGAAAATTTCCAAGTTTATCTTAAATTATATCATTTTTTGCTATGGTATTCCCAAATATCTCCATACTAATAATGGAACACCCTTCAAGAATCAGGATGTCTCTGACCTTTGTAAGAAATTTGGCATTACCCAGCATTGTTCTTCCAAGTAATTCCCATAGGGCAATGGTCAAGCTGAGGCTATGAATAAAACCATCTTAAAAATCCTCAAAAAGACTATCGATGATGTTGGCCATGATTGGCACCTACAACTCAATCCTCCCCTCTAGGCTTACCACACCTCCATTCATACTCCTACTAGTGCCACTCCATTTTCCCTTGTCTATGGTTCTGAGGTTGCCTTACCCATTGAAATTGAGCTCCCTTCCTGAGGATTTCTCTCAAGAACCTAATGTCCAAAGAAGAATATAGGTTTTCCCACTTGTAAGAGCTACAAATCCTTGATGAGAGATGCCTCAATACCCTTAACCACCTTCATGTGTATCAAAATCACCTTTTCTTACATTTCAACAAGAAGATCAAACTCTGTGAGTTTGATGTAGGTGATTTGGTCCTACAGCATAACATGAAGAATCTCCAAAACTAAGAAAAGAAAGGGAAGTTTGAACCCAATTGGTTAAACCCATTTTTTATTACTGCTAAATTCGGTTCTAGGGCATATCAGATTGTAAAACTTGAGGGAGATCCACTCCCTGATCCTATAAATATCCTACATTTGAAACACTTTTATGCATAACTCAGCCTTTAGTTCCTATATAGTGTTATTCAGCAAAAAATCCTAAAACTCAGAAAGAGATCCTAAAAAATCCCTAAAAACTAGAAAGAAGTCCTGAAGAAATCCCTAAAAATCATAAAAGCAGAAAATGTTCCTGAAAAAAAAAAACAAAAAAACATTCGTCCAATAGTGAAAACTTGGCAAACAAGAACTCTAGGAAAGTATTATGGTGAAAAGCTATCTCAGGCACCATGATAGCAAACTTGGATCCATTGTCTCCCTGTCCCATGTACATATCCATCCTCATCCTAGTCCTAGTTTTCAGTCATTGCTTCCACCATAACCATAAAGATCTAACCTCAATTACCAATAAGCTAAGCTTAACCCCATCACACTGAACTTTTCCTAGACACAGTGATCACAAAAGTGCTTCTCAAAATAAACATCAAAATCAAATCTCTAAGTTATTATTCCTTTCAAATCTATTGTCAACGAATATCCATTTTTGTCAATCAAAATTTTCCCTACAGGATGCGTCCTTCCTCAATCAGCTCAAATCAATCTCATCAATCCTATCTCATTCATGGAAAGAACTATGGACCGAATGACCACTTGGTCAGGAGGCCTTCTTTGTTGATTTTATCTTTTTGTATCAGTAGATCCTATTCATGATTATCTTGATCTTCCATATCTTGGTATATTATGACTAGTGAAATCTGATGCAAGTGTTGATTGCGGTATGATCTATTTGTGGATACTTTAGGAATATTTTGTTGGTTTCTTAATTATGATTATGTGTATCCTAATGGGGGAAATGGGTTAGCATACTTATGTCCCTTAAAAGACCTAAGTGTGCCCAGATCTCTCCACTAAATATATGTCATAGGTTCTATCATAGTCAAGAAATCTACATCTCTATTTCTACAGCATCTAAGAGTCTAGTCCACGTAATGGAACAATGTCATCTATGCTTTTATAACATATGATGCATTACTCCTATTGCAATATCAAACTAGGGTGTGCTCTCCAACATGAACATAAGTGATCCCACTAAATCATGTAGTCAAGTTGCATTTCAGTTTGTTTCTTTTCTGCATCTTTGTTTGAGACAAGGGTCTTGTTTATTCATCATTCTCCTTCTCTAGTGGTTTAATTGATCCTATTGGTTATATTGGATACACAAACAAAAACATCATAATAATAAATTGATACTAGATCAGTCCATTAAATTCTACTCCATATAGTTAAGATTGTTTAGCTACACATTGCATGTCAAATATATCTCATTATTCATTAAATATTAAATACAAATTGCATGTCAAATATATCTCACTATTCATTAATCATTAACTACACATTGTATGTCAAATATATCTACTTAACCATTAATCATTATCTCAGCATTTCACATTCATAAACATCACATATGCATAATAAAACATCCATTCATATAAACTTTTCACATCATATAGTACACATTTCACACACATCCTTCATAACACATGTTAGTATCATAATTTAGTACTATGCATCATCTCATAATCCATCAAATAAACTCATGAAATAACACCACAAAAATATCTGTATATATATATCATAACATCATGGTATTATAAAAAAACATGATACATCAGGCACCTCAGTGTTGCTATGCATATGCATCTCATCTAAAATCCACAAAAAAATGTATCCTGTATAATCAACTAGATCTCATAACCACTGGAAGATGTCCCTGTCATCCTATATCCCCCATATCCACCCCATGAGTAGATCTCTCTGCTCATCTCCCACTTTCACCACCCATCGTCCTCTCTCTTAGTGTCCTGACTACTAATCTTGATGACACCCCTCGACTCCTCTCTGATATCCCTCACTTTGAATAAGGAAGCTATCTCTACTCTAGAGGTACTGCCTGATGATAAAGGCCCATATAATAGGCCACCTCTCTCCCCATCCTTGATGCCTCTCACTACGCATCCATCATGCCTATCACTAACTTCCCTATCTCAATAACTCCTACTCCCCTCAGTAATTCTCTACCCATCTCTACCATGTTTTCATGTCCTCTATCAGTTGTTGGGTGCAAATGTCTACCTATCTCTACATCTCCTCCATCTGACCCAACAATCGGGCTACCTCCCCCATCATCCCCTCTATCTAGGTGTTAACTCTTGTCCCAGTAACCTACCCTGTACCCACTCAACTCTACAATATGCTCAACTCTCATCACATAGCCTCCATCTAAGCCCATGTTCTCTCTCTCTGCCACCCTAGCCATCTCTACCCTAGCTGCTCTATCCCTTTGCACTGCCACCAAAACCTCTAACCATCTCACCTCTGCCTGTAAGGTGTCTCCCTGCTCCTGATCACCCTACCTCTCATCTCCTCCTGATCCTCCTAGCCCCATCTCCTCATCCTCTGGCAATGGTTCTTAGGCTGCCTCCTCTCGCTCCCTCCGCACCGCCTGTGCAGGGCCACCTGTCACTAGTCTCTGTACTATCCATCTCTGACATTGTGTCACCTACCTCTCTACCTCAAATTTAACTCCTAACACTACTACTAGTCTCTCCTCATCCTCCGCATCATCATCCTCCTCATCTTCCTCCCTTTCCTCCTCAAACTCTATCTCTAACTCTATCATCTCTATAGCCTCTCCTATTCCTGGCTCTGTCAGCCTTGCTGGCCTCTGCCTCTCCCACCAGGCTGTATACTTAGCTATCACCCCTACATCTACCACCTCTCCCTAGGCTATTGTCCATGGTACTGGCTACATACCTCTCTAGCTAATCCTGGCATTCCGGAGATCTACTCTGATGCCCCATACTGACCCAATCTCCCTCGAGATGATCAGATGTGGATAACTATCTGGCACTATACCCTACCTTAGGCCAAATTGTCTACATACTTGAGAAGGCATGTATCTCACTATTTGAAAAATTGTCCTCCTAATCATCCAACAATCTATTTGCACATATCCTAAGTACTCTACATCTAGATTTCCATCCTCTCTTTCTGCCTACTCATCCCAGTACCCCCATGCCTCACACCCTTTGTACGATGTCCACTTGAACCATATCATTTCATTTAATATCCTCCACCAAGTCTCCACTAATCTCACATATCCATATGTGAAGGGAGATCAATAATGACATTGAAAAGGCTTGCAACACTTTCGTCAACCCTCTCCTTGCAGTAGTCATACCACTGCAATATGCTTCCATGCCTAGACTAGCAGCAGTGTAACCCCTAGTCCCTTCGTCCACTGAGTATGGTATACACATATATGAAGGTCATAATATACCTATGCTAAAATCGTATATCCCTAGAAAAAATCTATACCATCCTCCTCCAGCATCTAGCTCAGCACCCTCACCCATCCAATTAGAAATCCATGGGTTGAGTGGTCCAAAATTAGTCTCCCTCATACCAATCTAGCTAAGTACAATGCTAGCCAAGGCAATCTTGCCTCCATCCCCCTCACCATGACATCCATTGTTGGTCAATTGGTAGCTAGTCTGCCCATCATCTAAAGCTCTCCTCCATAAACTGCTTTGCCCTCTCCAACTGATACTCAACCATCTCTCCTCGAATCAGTATCTGTAGAATCCTCCACACGTCCAACATCATTATTGCCTCCCCGGTCAGAAAATGGAAACTCGATGTATTTGAGTGTCATCTCTCAATCAATGTTGTCATCAGTGCATTATGGGCTCTCAGGCATGGCCACTCATGCACATGTTGTAGGCCACATAATCTCACCTGTCCTCATTCTGCCTCAGTTAGCTCCTCTCGCAGCATCATCATGTCTAGCCATCGCTCTTTCAAGCAAATCCAATAGTCTGACTCCTGCATTAGAGTTATCCAGCACACATTTGTTAGTCTCCATTTTTCCTCCATCCCTGCCCTTAAATTGCCCCCTCTTCCATAACCTTGACTTTTGTCCCATCCACACAGGCTCCCACACCTTTTAGCGAGTAGCTGCCCTTTGTCAGGTCTCCCCCCCCCTCTTTTTCGGTGGGTGGATCCCCCTGCCCTTGTCCTTAGATAGCGGAGCTACCCGTCTATAGATGGGCAATTGTGCCCACTTGTGGGCAGCAAAGCCACCCATCCCTTGATGGGCGGCTATGCCCCCTTGAGTAGCAGAGCTGTTAGTTAGGTAACAGGTGACTACGACTAGGATCCCTAGGTAGCTATGCCTACAATTCCCAGGTGGAGCCACCCATCTGAGGATGGGTGGTTACGCCCAAGTCTCCCAGGTAGAGCCACCCATCTAGTGACTGGCGGCTATGCCCAGTGGATGGAGCCACCCGTTAGCCGACAGGCGGCACCGCCTTTAAGTGGTGGTGCTCCCCTAGCAAGTAGGCAGAGTCGTCAATCGGCACCACCACCTCACCTTTTTTCCCACCCAAAAACCCCAAAAAAAACATACCAATCAATTTCAAAACACTAAAAATTATAAAGACAGGCTCAGGCACTCACCGAATCACCCCTGTCAACTGCTCGCTAATAGACCCACACCCACTCCCCCAATAGCATTCTATCTCGTCATCCAACCATTCTTCCTTCTCCTCTCTTCTCCTCTTTTTTCCTTCTCCTTAGGGGTAAAAATGAATCACTTTTCCCCTTTTCTCCCCTTTTATAAAGGGTCCCTTTTTCAAAAAAGGGAGAGGGTCTTTTTGACCTTTCTTTTTCTTTCTTTTTTCCCTCTTTTTTAAAGTCATGCAAAGTCCTTTTTTGCCCTTTTTTCATGAAAATTGACCAAATTTTTTATTTTTGGCCTATTTTCCCGAAGGGGCACATCCTCCTACTGACTTTTCTTCTGGGGCATTTATGTTTTCTTTCTTTTGACACAATGTCATTTTTGACACCACATCAAAGAGGGGCAAAATGTAGACACCTAAATTCATCCTTTTAACATTAATTAAATTAAATTTAATTAATGATCCTAAATAACATTATAGTTAATTTTTTAATTAATTATATTTATTAAATTCAGTTATTTATTTAATTAGATTTATTTAATTAAATAAATTCACTAATTAATAGTATTTGAATTAAATTTAAATACTACCTTTCATAATGTATTAATTTTAATTTAATACATGTTCCTCCATAGTCCCATTTTAAATAAATTTTTAATTTATTTAATCCCCTCACATTCTTTATTTCTACTAAACCATGATTAAATTAAATTTTATTTAATTTAATCTTAAATCCAACCTAGATGCTATCATACACACATCACTTTCTATCTAATAAGCCTACTCACTAATTAACTAAGGTTAATTAGGCTAATTTTTAGATTCCTACATCCATTAGTGCTAATTATTTGCTCACACGTGTGAGAAATTTTTCAAAAATGACCTTTTCAAAAAATTGCTAAAATTTACACAAACAAAGCTTCTTACATTTTATGACACTTCTTACACATTCTAAAATGGTGAAAATGAACTTTTTCACTTACACATCTCTTACACACGCTTACACATGTACTTGAAGTACACATTGACCTTTCACATCCCAAGTTGCTCACACATGTGTGAGCAAGTCTTGGACTTTACATGGCTTATGTCTCTCCTTGGTGGCACCTATGTGGATTCCACATAGATGTCACCTCACCCCAGCCCTCCAAAATATTATAAATAGGACCCTTGTCTCAAGCAAAATTTATTCCATGTTGCATTAGAGTCATTATGCTAGTATATGCTTAGAGATTTTTTTTTTTACAAACCATTTGCTAGTTGCTAAATTGCTTTCAATTTTGAAGACTTAGTTTCATCTTAATGATTTAGCTTCATCCATTTTCATTAGCATACTTGCATGCCATAGAGCTTGAGGATTGCTTTCATAGCTCCTCCTTGAGCTTCTTTTGGTCTCATGCATTGAGTGCAACCTCTCTAAGAGCTTAAATCAAGCAAGTCTTGGGTGCACTTACTTCATGCTCATCTGAGGTTATGGTGAAAATTAGTATTTTTTATAAGTTTATGAACATGCTAAAATAGATTTGAATATGCTCTTTATCATTAACATTTGCATATTTGAACTTGTTCTTAATAGGTGGATTTTCATCATATACAGAAACTAAAGTACATCATCTCATAAAGAATAAATAATACACATCTGAACCATAAGGTATACATGATATTCCACATCCACTACACAAGTCGTAGTATATGTATATATAATCCAATACGAAGTCCAAATACAATAAAAAAGAAGAATATCATGAACAAAACTCCAAGGATCAAGAATTTCCATAAGGTTGGGTTATAAAAAAGTTGAATGTCATACAAGTATGCAAGACAAACAAACATAACACAATTTCCCTAGCCCCACCTCTAGTAACAATCGTAAAAGGATGATGCAAAAAAATTCATTCTTAACCCTCAATTATAAAAGGAAAAACAATCATAAGAATGTGCTGCTAATAAACTAATTTTTAAATCACCATTATAGAAATTAATTCATTAAAATAATCACTAAAACAACTATAATTATATTCCTAAATTAAATTCTTCTTTATGCATGAAAATTAATTTATATAAAGAATTAAATAAATTGATTTCAAATCAATAATTACTAAGTCCATATGATTACAATAATATTGATAACAATTCTTCAATAAACTCACACTAAAATAACAATTAATAATATTATTTAATAAATATAAATCTTAATTTAATAAATATTAGTATTAATTTAATTAATATCAAAATTCATTATAGGCAAGAGCCTACAATACAGCAACAAGTTGTGAGCCTCTCATCTAGGAGGTCTTGAATTCGAGTCTATATGAGCTTAACACATAATAATAATTGATCTCAACAAATAATAATAATAGTAATTAATCTAGGCATTGACCCATTACCTATCAAAAAAACATATATTAACATTCATTATTAATAATTATTAACAAATTAATAAAGTAAAAGTTAATTTTAATAAACTTTAAAAAATAAAACTTATAAAATAAAATATTTTATTATTATTTATTTCTATTTTAACATATATATTTTTTAATAAAAAAAATAACAATAAATAAAAGGTAGGGGCGGCATGTGGACCTACCCCCCACACTGCTTCATCAACCACAACTGTCATCTGGCAGTAGTACACTATTGTCTGGTAGCACTGTTGCCTCGGCAGTGATAATCCGTCATCCGACAGTGCTGGTACCTCAATAGGTACCTTGTTGTGGGTGGGGCAGTGGGGTCCCCACCCACCAATATTAATTTACTTAAAAAAACTTAACAAAAAAAATATTTGTTTGTTATTTTTATTTATTTTTTTAAACTATCAGAGATTTTCTCTGATACAAAACTGCAAACCCCTATATTTTTAATTTGTTTTTTTAAAAAGAATTTACCATACACACACACATATTATAGGACAAATCGAAAGGGATTCCAAAGGCTAATTGAAATTTTTCTAGATCTACAAGGTGAATATAGCTATATGGAAAAATTACAAAGATGTTTTAATTTGACTCAAACCCTAGGGTTTTCAACAACGAAATTAGACAAACCCTAACTAATTCAAAACAAGATCTTTCTATAATATCTTTCAACTAGAAATTACCAGTTATTCACAATACCAGATTCATTCAAATAAAAGCTTTCACAACATAAATTTGTACAAGAGAAGAATTCAAAAACAATTATCAATAAAAATCTTGTAGGCGCGGAGTAAACAAAGTTTCTTTAAAAAGAATCAGATCTACAAGGGTTTCAAACCCTTCCTCAAACTTCCAATTGATAAAAACCATGAAGAACAATCAAAACCCTAAAAAGTTCCAAGTTTTCACAATGTTCCTCCAATTCAACCTCAGAGCCAAAACTTGCAAATCTATGTGTGAAGAATAATGGCCAAATCCTCCCCTTAAAGGAAAAGAATTTGGAACTAGAACTCAACCATGCAAACCTGAAACGCAACTTAACTGCTAAATTTTTGTTATTATCAATTTTCCTTTTTGCATGATTATTCTATTTTTTAAAATTTAATAACGTAATGCACTTTCACTTAATTCTAATTTAATTAATTTTAATTGAATATGCAACTAATTGCATATCAATTATAACTAAAGAATATTATTTTGATCATATTAAATTATTTATCCAATTGATAATTTATTATCAATAAATAAATTTTATCTTTAATTAAAATTTTAAATTTAATAATTAATTAAATCCTTAAATTTTACAACAATTACACTAACCACATAACCGACCAAGGAACAAAAAAACCAACTGAACCTAATAAAATAATAATCATGCTCTTGATGAAAAACACTCATGAATTCACATCACCTAGACGAATTCGGAGAGGAAATAAATCATAAACTTGTCCACTATTTCAAGACAATAAAATAACTTAGGTTGGGATTCAAACCTAAATGTTATCTCCCCTCTCTTACCATTGAGACATTGCGATAAGGCATGCTCATCCTGACAATCCAGTGAAGTCGATGTCCAGTACCTACAAAGCTACATAAAAGACAAGCATGTGGGTGAACCCACAATAGTGGGTTACACTTTTTTGTCTAAATGGACACTAAACTCTACATTTTGAAAAAAACTTTTAGATTTGGATGCATATTGTCGTTGAACCATTTGAAATCAGAGGATGAAGTAAATTAGAGTATTTTAGGATCTTCTGTATAGATTCTAAATATATATCTTTTTTATTTTTTTTGAATTTATTTGAATACTTTTTTTATTTCTCCCACGAAAACTGGTATGGTGCTGAAAACTTCATTTTCAAATAGTAACATTGTTTTCATAGAGCATAACATTTTTTTAAAAATAGATGTGAATATGATTCTTTCAAATTTAGTTTCGTAACATTCATACAGAGGGCATGCAATTGGTTTGATGACATTATCATGATTATTGCATTTTTTTATTAAGGTTTGAAGTTGACTAAACCATAATTTTGACATACCTTAACTACATAGCTTATAACTTGTGTATTTATCGAATTTCAAAAAAATATTTGATAAAAAGTAGACTCGAAGATGGAGGGCACTGTTATTTTTCAAATTAAAAAAACCCTTTTTTTACTATTTTTCATTGAATGTCAAACTTGGAGGTTTATATTTGATAAAAAACCTACATTCCATTAACATAAAAAACCATACACATAATAAATTAAAAAATAGTCGAATATATAATCGTTAGAAAGCTAGTTCCAACTACTTGTTGTATGTAAAAGGATGTCTTCTTATTATTCCATTTGATCACTGCACTTGAGGCCCAAAGCCATGAAATTATTAGAATGTATTCATAGCTTGCAAACATGGCCTAAACCAGGTACTTTCGATCAAAACTTTTGAGTTTTGATTGAAACTACTTGTAATACCCTAAAATTGGCACCTATAATTTCAATCAATTTTGGTGCATTTTTTTCAATTTTACATCATTAAAGTTCTATTTTACTAGGTAATTTTCTCTCTCCTACCTGACTTTATTTGACTTGATGTCAATTGTAAAAGACCTAAATTTACATTAATCTCACATTATAATTAATTTCTAAGTATTTGATTTTATTAGCTAAATAATCTCTTTGATAAATTAATTTAATTCTAAAGTCCTAAGTGCTTTAAATTAAATTGAAATCCACCCCCTTTAGCTAATAAACATAAAGGAATTAATATTACTTGGTTATTTGAATGGATTATCTTATTTGGATTTAATAATTCAAATTACTCGAAGGGTCACCCATATGTGGCAGTAATTCATTCTTTAATTAAGTAATTCCTCAATATTTGTCTCAATTGGGAATGAAGAATCAACCATTTTATTTCAAGAAATTCTTCATTTCTCTCTGCAGGCTTGTCTATATTTGAACCTTCTTCCTCATTCGAAAAGGAGGCAATTGTGAGAGTATCCAAACTATAGCCAATTTTAGTCTCAATTTTCATGCTTTCAAGCTTTATTGCATAATTAGATTACTTTCTCATTCTAGTTTAATGGCATTTTGCATATTAATTAGTTTTCTTATATGTTTTTAGATTAATTCTCATATCTCATTTCAAGTTTTCTTAGCTTAAACTACACTTTCATTCTTAGTTTAACTTGCATTCTCATATAGTTTAATTGCTCATTTTTATCATTTCAAGCTTTCAAATCCTCCCTCCTAGTTTGGTCTAACGGTTGTTGGCTCTCCAATCTGAGAGTAATTTAAACACTCTAACTAATTAGGAGGCAACAGGTCGATTCACTATGAATCTGCAAATTGGGTAATTTATACTTATTTTCATAATTCAATTTGTGAGAAATGACTATGTTGTGTCTATGGCTGGATTAGAGGTCCATGTTCAACTATAACATTTTGGCACCCACCGTGGGGCAGAAAAATTGATTTTTGACCTCACTCTTGAATTTTTCTGATAAAGAATTTGTACTCTATCGTGCATTCATACTTCTCTATGTATGGAATTTTGTGCGAGATTCCAGTGTACCGTGCAAAGATTTGCTCCCAGTAGCATTTTTTCATGTGAAGAAACACTTTCTCGTGAAAGCCCTTGTACTTTCTCGCGTGCAGCGCAATACTTCCTCGTGTGAAGTTTTGATGTTAGTCAAATTGAATTTTCTAGATTCTGCAATTTACTGTTACTTTTTCTGACATTTACTTTTTGCTATTGATTTCCTATCTCTGTTTTCTACAATAGCATAACAGTGGTCTACAAGTCGCTTGTCCAAGATCATCAAAACCTTCTAATAGTTTTCTTGTAGGATGGTTGTCGAAGATCATTTAAAAATGTTGTGCTTGTTTACTATTTTTCATTCACATAGTCTAACTAGGGCTCCGTTAAAATTTCTTAAGGGTCCTGATAGAAAAGTAGGGGAATAGGCTCTTCATTACATGGAGGTGATGTCCATGAATGAAACTGAGACCTAGATGTTACTAGAATGATGGATACCTGGGGAAGTAGAGAAAGGTAGTGAATCTTTAGCACTTCTACTTGTTAGGGGATTATGCTCTTCTTTCTTTGAGAGAACCAGAAACCCAAAAGCTTGTAGATTTGGTGCAGTGAAACTAACTTGATGATGAATATGCTTGATGTGTTTTGGTAAGGTGAAGAGGTAGAGAAGTATTCTCTTCTCTCTTTGAGAGAATTAGAAAATCTGACCCTCAAATCCAAACCAAGTTGTGTCACCTTTAGAGAGCCTGCTGGAAGTTGAACCTCCGGGAATGACCGAAGTGAGTACACACCTATCACTGGTGATTCCACCTCACTATAATAAAGAATGCTTTGTTGAGTCTAAAGACTCCAAATCCATGTTAGCTTCCTTCTCATGATTTTGACTATCATCTTTAGAAGGCCTTGTTTGTTGTATTGAGCGATGCCACTCCTAGCCCTGCTTGCGGGGGTGTATGACTTTTAAGTGTTGGTGTGGCTATGAGGCCCTAGCCTTGTATTGGGGGCACCAAAGTTTAGTGTGAATAGAATCCCACTAAAAACTTTCCCTAGTTAGTTGCCTACTCAGATCACCTCTGAAAGGAGTTATAATCTTTGTGCAGGGAGGGGGAAGAATCTCTCCCATAGATTCCCACCATAGGCATGCACCTGGATGTTTGAAGGTGGTATATGACACTGGCCCCTACCTCAAGGGTAACCTTTGAACATATACTATTGAGTCTTTGGAAACATCAAAAACATGGGTGCCCTCTAGGAGGTGACACAGCTATGTGAGGTGCACGCATGTGCATAAGCAGTGGGGCAAAGGTTTTGTCTTCTCACCATTTTTTTTGTAGGGATAACTATGTGTTTGTTATCGAGTCTTAAACTTTTCCATCATGATTAAACAAATACTCCCACAATACTACCATGTTTCTTTGTCCTATATAGGTTTGTTTGCGACTACTTCTTGTGTCACCATTGCTTGATCAAACCTTCATGCTTGTAAACGAATGCTTGAAACATTCAAACTGAGATTGTTGATTAAACTGTCCTTCAAACCTATTTGGAAACTAGATTTTCTATCTAAGAACCATTTACGCTATGTTTCGAAACCTATCTTTTATCTCGAAATCTACGTTGATCTGTCGAAGACTGGTCTTTTCCCGCGTGAAGTTTCATAAACTAAGCATTTCCTTGTGTGATATTTCATTCTCTCATGTGAAGCCTAGCATTTTCTTGTGTGACCTTGCACTTTCTTGCATGAACCTGTACCATGTTTTCAAAAACATAGAGCTTATTCCTGTTGACTAGTCAAACTTCTACCCAATCTGGTTTTTGTCTACATTTTCCCCTGTCGTTCATTGTCAGAAACTAAGTATATCAAGCTAAGAACCGATCAATTATTACTTTGACTCATTTTGTCTATCCTTTTTTTATCTTATCTCTTTGTGCTTTTGTACCTCATGTCATGATAGTCTTATCTTAGCTATTCTAGCCATTCTCTTGAGGATTCGTGCCAGGTCCATCTCGCATCTTGGCTATTCTAGCCATTTATCTCCTTTTTGCTATCTTAGAGATAGAGTTTTAGCATTATCCTGAGTCTTCTCTTGTCACATCTTCATCTATGACTATCATGACTAGAAGTGGCAACACCTATCCCATTAAGAATACTGGTCAAGGTAGAGGCAAACCTCATAATTAAGAAGTAGATCATCCTGAATCTGTCATGAAATTTGAGCTTTGTGAGGGATCCTCAAGTTCTTTGTTGAGTACTTTGAAAGATAGTCCATCTCAATCATCACCTCCGATGTTCCAAGAGTTTTTTAATCCATTGTTTCAAGCACAACTTGGTTTCTCATTTCAAGAATAGGACAATTCATTCTTCCAAGACAACTCATTATTTCATAACTTTAGAAGACCACTTCCTCAGACTGCTCCTATTATTGAATCTATCTACCCTACTGAAGATAGTGACTCATTTGAACTTGTTGACCTCTTGATCCTATTCACGCACCAAAAGTTACCTTTGTTGTGCCCTTTCAACATCGTTCATATCATTTTACTAAGGCTTCACTTGTTGCACAGTCATACATTGACAAGATGGGAGATCCATTTGACTTCTAACCAGACAAATATAGCCAAACTCATAATCAATCTCAGAACAACCAGTATCATGGTCAATCTTCTAGTGACTAGCGTCATGCTCATACTTGAAATGAGCAACATCATGGTCAATCTCAACATGATCAAAATCAGTCCCACAATTATGATCAATCTCAAAAAAAACCTCAAGGCGATCGACAACCAACATACCTCTATCATCCTCCTCCATACAATCAAAACCAAGATGATCAACAACAAGACCAAATCCTGAGCATTTATGAGATTCTTGGTAATGAAGATGATGTAATAACTCAAAATGATATAGCTGCTACTAAAGCTAATAAGAGTCTCATCAAAATGATGGAAATCATCCTTTTAGAGGAAAAGGAAAAGTACTTTCTTGAGTTGGCCCAACAAGGGGCCAAGTTACCTCCAAACTATCAAGTTGAAATGCTTGTGGCTAAAGAGCAAGTGACTAAAACCACTAAGCTACAAAAGATGATTCAAAATATGCAAGATCAAATTAGTCAACTTTTTGACAAGAGTATTTGCATGCCTCCTTTTCCAAAAGGAGTGGAGTTGCCCAAATATGACAAGTACATGGGTACAACCAATCCATAAGACCATCTAAGGGAGTTTGGTGCTTTGCCCATGGAATTTATACATGATCAAACTTATCTTATGAGACTCTTTCCCCGTAGCTTGGATGGGTCAGCTATGGAGTGGTTTTGCTGATTACCCCCTGGGATTAATACTTTTGACAAGATCGCTAATCTATTCCTCCAACATTATTCACATAACATCCAACACCCTATCAACATCCACGATTTGTGTAATCTGAAAAAATGACATGGAGAGCCTTTCTTGTCTTTTCTCCAAAGTTGGACACAACTTTGCATAAGTATCCTCACAAATTACCTGAGTCTGAGAAACTTGACATCTTTTTGGACAATCTTGTCCTAGACTTTGGATATCAGGTGCAACTATAAGGTCCTTTGACTTTTGACAATATGATCAAGTAGGCTATGAGGATAGAGGCCTTTATGGTTAAGAAAGGAGAATTAACTTTGAATAAGGATAATAAGAAAGGGTTCTCCATGAACAAGGATAAAGGAAAGACTATCAACAAAAATAGGGATGTTGTAAATGATGGAGTGGTTGATAATGTCACTGTGAAGCCTTCAATGCCTATTTTTAATTTTACTTCCAGTATACAAGGGGCTAAGGTTGTTGAAAAGACTACAACAAATGATCAGCAAACTTCAAGATTTTCTAAGAACAAACCTTGGGCCTCTTGACCCAAGTGTGAATTCACTTCTTTGGGAGAGCCTCTTGATGTGTTCTATAAAAAATCTTGTGTAGAATTTGGTACTCACTCCTTTAGAAAAATGTCCTTATGACCCACAACCATGACCTCATTGGTGGAATGACAATGCATACTTTGACTATCACCAAAACATTGTTCATAAGACTTCTACTTGTCTCTAGCTGAAGCATAAGGTTCAAGATCTCATTGACAATGGTGACATTCTTGTGGACAACCATAACAAGAATTTGGATCATCAGGTATTTAAGGATCCTTTCCCTCCTCATGAGAAAGGTGAGTCTTCCACATCTAAGAATACCAATGCCAAGGTTAACTATACATATACTACCAATGACAATGTCATCAACATGATTGAACCTGTTGAAGTTGAGTATTGTGATGTGATCACTTTCAAGGGGAGTGGTGATGCTCCCAAACCTAAGAATCCTTTCATCTTGCATAGTTTTACATCTCATTCATCTGAATCTAAACAAACTCAAGATTGTGCCAATGTTGTTACTTGATCACATGGAAGGGTTGTTTTGAAAGGTCCTGATCCTCCTGTATCTACTCCAAAAAAAACTATGGATAAGACAATTGTTGGTCCTACCAACAAAGCCTTGAAATAAATCCCTATGCCTAGCACTACTAGTTATAGCATCTTAGATAAGCTCCAGTGAACCAATGCTCAGATCACCATTTTTGAGTTGTTGAAGATCTTTCCTGCTCACAGGTAGATTCTAGATAAAGCCCTCACTAAGGAAAACATCCCCAAAGATCTTGATCTCAACCGGTTCCAATCTATGGTGGGTCATTTGACCTCACCTCATTATTTGTCCTTCTCTGAAGAAGATGATCACTCACTAAGCCATCCGCATAATGCTCCCTTGTATATAGAAGTCATGATAGGCCCTAAGCATATCCATTGCATGCTCATAGACAATGGTGCTGGTCTCAATATCTATTCTACTAAGTTGCTTACCCAGCTAGGTTAGGATGAGGATTGTGTAGATTCCCATAAGAAAATTATTATCAAAGCTTATGATGAAGAGGAACACAAATCCTAAGGCTTAGTTTTTCTACCTATCTACATAGGACCTGCTGAGAGAGATGTTACTTTTCAAGTCCTTGATATTCCTCTTGCATACAACATCTTTTTGGGTAGACCATGGATTCATGAGATGCAGGCTATTCTATCTACATACCATCAATGCATCAAGTTTCCATTCCATGGAGTGAAATTCAATGTGCCTGCTAATACCAACTACTCTTGCAATACCCTTGTGCAATATGCAGATAGTTTGGTTCCAATTAATAGAGAATCCACTGAGTTCTATGACACTAAGCTTAAAGAAATGGAACAAACTATGAAACTCAAGGATATAGGCATGGAGGGCTATCAAATTGAACTTGTGCTATCATTAGCAACTCTACCTCCATCTCCACATTCTTATGGGAGGCCTTCTGAGAATTAAAAATTTGTTGCTAGCTCTCCCTAGATATTTTATGATGGTGCCTTTGTCAAGGCTACAACACCCCTAGAGGATGAGGAAGAAGAAAGAGTTGTTATAGCTTGGATCTATAAAGGGAAAAAAACATTTGAAATGACTACTCCACCTCTAGATTTAGAACAAGAGTGCTATAGTGAAGCCTTCAAGATCATGAAGCACTTTGGATACAAAGGGAGTGGTCCTATAGGAATGAATGACAATGGTTTGCTAAAACCCATTGAAGCTACAGGTCATCGCACAAAAGATACTACTGGCTTGGGCTTCAAAAAGATCCCCTTTCATTTAGGGAAAAAGAAATTTGTGCCAAAACCTAAACCTGAACCAGAACCTAAATTTGAAGATACTAGCCTAGAGATAAATCCAAAGGCCAGCTCTGATGAGGATACTTTCCCATATCCTATTCCTCCAGAACTTGCTACACTCTTTGCAGAACCAAATGAGCCTATCATACCTGTCCATATGGTAGAGACTAATACAGAATCTGATGACACTGCTTTAGTGCATCAATTCACATATGATCAATGGAAGGAAACACTAATTGATAGTCCTAGTTTTCAAGGTGAACAATATAGGCTCCCACATTTCCAAAAGTGATTTGAACAAGAATGACTTCAGCAAACCATTAACGCCACAAGGAATGAAGATGAGTCAGGTGATATAGCCAGTGCTGATGGAATTCCCATGTCAAGTGTCACTGACTCACATGAGTATGAGTTTAACTCTCTATCTGACACTACTTTTGATGTAGACATAGATGTTTTTCATGTATATGAAAACCTCCTTGAAGTAGGTGAAGGGTCTAGTGTTAGGATGCACAAATTAGATGCCATTGGTGTTAACTTGTCCTCTACTTTTGATGTAGGGTCTCATAGGGATTCAAATGCTCTTTTGGATGAGATTTCTCTAGGTCTTGACTTGTTCATCCATGCTTTTGATGATTATACCATGAATGCAATTGAACTAGCCACTACTTCTCTCTCACTCAAAAATCCTGAGCTGATAAACTGGAACTCCCCTTCCTCATCCAATGAAGTCCTAATGTTCTAGAATGATTATTCTCTAGCCTGTTACCTCCATGCTATTGAACCTATAATATCCTCCACTAGCAAAGGTAGAGTCAACATGACAGAGGCAGATATCAAGTATCTTAGTGAAAAAATTAAAAGAATAAAAGATAGATGCTTTGATGGTGAAAACCACATTGTCGCAGTATCAAAGCCAAAAATACTAAAAATAAAAGATGTATCCAAAGGTGAAACCCTCTTTGAGGTGCCCAAGGATGAGGTACTTGATATGCTCCTAAGCCATTTTCAAGAGAGATCATCAGTATTGATTGAGCTCACACAACTAGTGAATTTGGGTACTGAGGCTGCTCCACAAATTATTCATCTAGCACAGTCATTATCTGCAAAAGAAAAGGAAGAGTTCACTAGATTCTTTCAAAGAAAGAAAATAAACTTTGCATGGACCTACTTTGATATGCCTAGATTGGATCCCAATCTAATCATGCACCAGGTATTAAACCTATCAAATAGAAGCTTCTAAATATGCATCCACACATGGCACTTTTAGTCAAAGCAGAACTGGAAAAGCTTCTTAAGGCTGGTTTCATAAGAACTATTGACTATGTAGAGTGGATTTCAAATATTGTTCTAGTCACCAAACATGATAAATCCATTCGTGTGTGCACAGACTTCCAAGATCTAAATAAGGCATGTCCCAAAGATGATTTCCCACTACCCAATATTGACATGATAGTAGATATGACAACAAGATATGAAATGTATTCCTTGATGGATGGATTTTTTGGCTATAATCAAATAAAAATTTCACCAAAAGATCAAGAAAAGACTACTTTCATGTGTGCCTGGGGTACCTTTTGCTGGAATGTCATGCCCTTTGGGCTTAAGAACACTGGAGCAACATATCAGAGAGCTGTCACTACCATTTTCCATGATATGATGCATAAAACAATGGAATATTACGTGGATGACACTTTGGAATATTACGTGGATGACACTTTGGCCAAGAGCATGTAGTAAAAAACTCATCTTACAAATTTGGGTCCCATACTTGACTGCATGCAACAATTTAGTCTCAGACTTAATCCCAAAAAATGTGCATTCGGTGTTACTTTTGGGAAACTCTTGGGTTACATCATTTCAGCTAAAGGCGTAGAAGTTGATCTATAAAAAGTTCAAGCTATTATGGAAATTCCTCCACCTAAGAACATTAGTCAGATGAGAGGACTTCAAGGAAGACTACAATCTATTCGGCACTTCATTTCATAGTTGGCTAACAAGTCACAACCATTTACTAAAACTTTGCATAAGGGTGTGACTTATGAATGGAATGAAGAATGTGACAGGGGACTCACTCAAATAAAATATTATCTTACTAATCCACCTATATTAATGCCCCCTATTCATCGGAAGCCACTCATACTATACATCTTGGCCATGAACACATCTTTGGGTGCTCTCCTAGCTCAAGAGGATCATAACAATAAAGAGAGAGTCATTTATTATATCAATAGAACATTGGTCTCTTAGGAGATGAACTATTCTGTCATTGAAAAAGCTTGTCTAGCAGTAGTGTTTGCTTCACAAAAATTGCAGCATTATATGTTGGCTTGCACTACAAGGCTCATTGCAAAAATTGATCCACTAAAGTACTTACTGAGCAAGGCTTCCCTCACGGGTAGATTAGAAAAATGGGTTATGATACTCAATGAATTTGACATTGAGTATGTGGAAATAAAAGCTATTAAAGGACAAGCAATTGCTGATCAATTGGCAAAGGCTCCTTTGAAAGATCACCAACCTTTAAACATTGAATTCCTAGATGAATCCATCATGCTTCTCACACATTAGTCTTGGAGCGTGTTCTTTGATGGATCATTTACTCAGCAAGGATCAGGTGCAAGCATTCTATTTATAACACCTCAAAGATATTCATTTCCCAAAGCTTATAAAATGTTATTTCCCTGCACAAACAACATAGCTAAATATGAAGCTCTCATCAATGATATGAAGATAGCCATTGAAAGGCGTGTGGATGAGCTCAAGGTCTTTGGAGACTCTCAGTTAATCATCAACCAAGTTAATGATGTCTATCAAACAAAAGATGACAAGCTAGTGCCTTACAAATGAATGGTGGATGATCTCAAACTGTATTTTGAACACATTTCTTTCCAACAAGTTCCAAGGGTAGATAATAAAGTAGCTGATGCTATGGCCACTCTTGTCTCAATGTTATAGATGCCAGAAAATGACTTCAGACATGAATTCCTAGTGGAGACATTACACTACCTAGCCTATGAAATTCCTGAATCTAGGATGATCTATTTAGTCATTGGACATGATTCATCTCACTACCACCATATCTATTCCTACCTCTGTGACCAAATCATTCCAGACACCTATACCTAGAATGAAAAATGTCACCTAATTCATAATGTTTCACGATATGTTATCATAGCCAATGACTTTTATAGACGGGGTCTAGACGGTACCCTCCTTAGGTATCTAGAACCCGATGAGTCCAAACATGCGTTAGCTCAGGTACATGAAGGTATCTATGGGTCTCATTCAAGTGGTCTGACGTTAGCTTGTAAACTTATTAGAGTTGGTTACTACTAGCCAGATATGTAGAAAGAAGCTGTTCAATATGCCAAAGCTTGTAAATAGTGCCAATTTCACAGAAATCTAATCCATGCTCCTGCTAAAGAGCTTATTCCTTTCATTAGTTTTTGGCCATTTCAGCAATGGGCCTTTGACTTGGTGGGTCAGATACATCCTTCTTCTTCAAGAGGACATAAGTTTATCATCATAGCTATAGACTATTTTACTAAATGGGTTGAGGCAGTCCCTCTGACTATAGCTAATGGCAAGTCTATGGCTATGTTTATACTAAACTATATCATCTGTAGATATGTTGTACCCTCATCCATAATCACTAACAATGAGGGACAATTCAAGAACAAGGACCTGAAAGAGTTGTGTACCAAATTTAGGATCATTCAGCATTGGTCGTCTATCTATTATCCCCAGGGTAATGGACAAGCAGAAGCTTTTGATAAGACAATACTCAAAATCTTGCCCAAAATAGTTCATAAATCTAGTAGAGATTGGCACCTCCAGATTAATTCGGCTTTATGGGCCTATAGAACAAGCATTCGAACACCAATAGGGGCCACACCCTTTGCCTTGGTTTATTGGGAAGATGTGGTATTGTCGATTGAGGTTAAGATTCCTACATTGCAAGTCTCTTTGAGGGGCCTCATTACTGATGAAGACATCAGAATATCATGGCTACAAGAGCTAGAGTTACTGGATGAATGTTGGAAGGTGACATTTGATCATCTTCCAGCATACCAAAAGAGAATGTCTAAAGCCTAAAATAAGAAAGTTAGACAAAGGGAATTCCAAGTGGGTGATCTCGTCCTAAGAGAAAACCCTAAAAATTAGCAACAACAGGTCCAAAAAGGAAAGTTTGAACCAAACTGGCTTGGTCCATACATTATTACTGCAGCATTTGGGTCTAGTGCTTACCAACTCTCTACCACCGAAGGAGAGAAACTCAAGGATCCTATCAATGCTCTTCATCTAAAAAAGTTCTATAGCTGAGACATTCTCTATGTGCTCATGTACATACTTATTGATCCTAAAAAAATCCTAAAAATGGTATATTGTCAAAATCCTAAAATTTGCAAAATGTCCTGAAAAAATGATCATTTTAGTGAAAACCTGGTAAACAGATGCTTTGATGTATCTATTATCCTGGTGAAAACCTAGTAAATAGGCACCTTGATAATACTCAAAAAAATAGAAAATTTGAAAAAATACAAAAAAATTAAATCAAAAGGTGAAAAATACCAAAAAAAAATGAAATATTCAAAAATTTAAAAAAATTTTAAAAAAAGAAAAGAAAAAAAAAATTGAAAAAGAAGAAAAATGTGCCATTGATGAAAACTTGCCAAATAGGTGTCATGGTAGCACAAATAGAATCTTTGCCAAGATGGTGAAAACCTGGTAAATAGGCACCTCTTGTTTCCTAAAGCTATATCTCATCTCAGCATCACTTGGCTCTTAGTTTCCTACTTTAGTTTGCATTCTCCCTTTCCTACTTTAGTTTGTTTCCTGCTTTAGTCTATTTCCTGCTTTAGTTTTCTATCTCATGCATTCTCTTTTAGTTATCTTCAAGATTTTCCTTGACTCTTCATGGATTGGAACTGGTCACACTTGGGGGCATCTTCTTGGTCTAGGGGGTATTGTCCTATCACTTTCAAAAGTTTTGTTTGTGCATTAGTCACTAGTGATTCTCACTGCATCTACCTGCTAATGCCTAGCTACCTTTTAGATTTCTCTCCTTGAGGATCTCTCATGTATCAGTCACCAGTGGTTCTCACTGTGCCCATGTACTAATACCTAGCTCTCATTTGACCCCTTCATTTTCAGGATCTCTTCCTTACATCAGTCACCAGTGGTTCTCAATGTGTTTGCATGTTGATGTTTCATTTGTACTTAGTTCTCCCTCTCGAGAATCTTCCTTGTATCGGTCACCACTATTTCTCATTGTGTTCACCTACTAATACTTGGTTCATGCTCTAATATCTTCTTGAGACTTTATCTCTCGCGATGGTCACCAATTGTTCTTACTGCGTCTACCTACTGTCACTATCCCATTGAGACTTCGAACGTTGTACGTTTCAAATTCAACTTCAATCTACTTGAATACAAACTTAAACTAAAACTAAAATTCAATTTGTGTTTCTTTGAAGTGTGTTGAGATTTTCCTTTGAGTGCTTGTTTTGTTTCTTTATTATTTCCCCTCAAGAAAATCTAAGACGTCTTTCTTGACTGAGAAACATGAAGACTAGGCGCATGATATTTTCTTTGCTTTCTGTTTGTTGGTTTAGTTCCAATGATCCAATGAATCTATCTAAGAGGGGTGTCCACTATGAGAGCCTTCATCTTGTGTTGGATGGCCATGTGTACCTCGACTCCTTTTATATGGACACTTTGGTGAGGTTGGTTCTTCTCCTTGTCTATTTTGAGCGACTTCTTTCTTCTACAAGTGAAATCATAAAAGCTTGTCCTGCTAAGTGAACGTAAAGGTCACTGCTAGCATTATTTGGCAAAAGAAGGAACTCCCACGTGTCTAGTGTGTTTATTCACAAGCAACATTCAGGTCATTCTATAAATTATGCTTTGATGCTTATGTTAACTTGCTAAATCAAAAGGAATAGGTGTTTAGGTCATTCTGGTTTCTTGTGCCTTAATGCCTACATCTCATTCCGACAAATCTAAGACTTATGTCATATTCATATTCTCATGATTGCAATGTTGGTGAGGATTGTGTGGCATCTTGTGAATGTCCATTGCTAAAAACTCTATGATGATAATATGATGAGTCCAACAACCAAGTCCTAGGGTTGCATCTAGTTTAGGCTTGCATTGAGACAGTATTTTGGTGCTCTCTTGATTGTCTTATATTCATCAAAGGTTCTCATCTTTTGTCTTGGGTTCATCTTGGCTGTACAAGTGTCCAGTCCTCACTCTCAATCTTCAAAACATTCTTTTGGTTAGTACCTATCATGTATTGCTACATCCTGCATGAGATGATTAGTACCATTTCCATTGCATTTCATTACATCTCCATATACATATAGTATTCATATGCATATCCATATACATGTGCATCCATTATAAGCATAAATTAAATCATACATTACATTTTTCATTTCACATTTTATCCATTATATGCATACATTCTACATCATCATATCCATCTGTCATCTATCATCACATTTAAACATGTGCATATCCCATCATCAAAGAAAGCATGTACATCTCATATTCATATCTAATCCATACATCTAAATCGTCTAGGTAACATCTCATAAAACATGAACATCAAAGCAATATATAAACAAGTACAATGATATCAAAATAGTGATCTCATATATATATCTTGGTCGAATCAATGTGATGTATAAAACAATGGTGCTACTCGAGCATAGTATAAAAAATGGGCTACAATATATAAATCAAGATAATATAACTCTATCCATCACCACCTGGAGGAGGTAGTGGTAGTGGTTCCTATGTTGGTGCCTATGGAGGTGACATCAGTCTTTGAGGAGGAGGCATCGTTCATTGCAAAGGTGCTTGTGGTGGTGCCTATGGAGGTGCCTACAGTGGAGGTCCTTGTGGTGCTCTGACGTACTCAGAAAATGGAGGCACCTACTCTAACAAATTTGGAACAACTTTGACATATGCCACATAGTAATAGGCTGCCTAAGCAGACTCATATCTGGCCTCTAGCCATACCCTCGCTAGCTCCTCATAGAGCTCTCTGACCTCTCTCTCCCTCTCAACTACTTGTATCTCCTGGATGATGACCTGCATGTGATAGTAATCTCTCTCATGCTGCACCTACCTCACCCTCTCTCAGATCTTCCTAAGAGCCTCCTGAACCCATGCCAGCTATGGTGGCCCCTATGTGGCCTGATCTACCATATCCACATCCTTGACTTGTCATGTGATGAGTCCCCTATCCTCTTCCTAGTGGACCTCGACTGGGTCCCACTGCTTTGAGCCCCTACATCTAATCCCATGGTCCTAAGAGGGATGTCCACCTCTCCTATCTGAGGCCTCAATGCTCTATGCCCAGGCTGCTATAGTGGTATCTATTTCTGGGAAGGTACCTGTTGTTGCTGCTACTATTGTCTCTGTGGCTGTTGTATAGGCTACTATTATGCAGACTACTGCTATGCTGGCTGCTGTTGTGCTCCCTGACCCATGCCGATAGGATCTGTGAACCTAGGGAATGGATGTGCCAAGAAGTAATCTCTATATGCAGGTGTCATCCTTGCATTGGTGACATCCACCATATAGTCCCATCATGCTGTAGGTACTTGTGCCTCTATGGTACATCTCCCCTGGTCTAGTTTGGGCTACCAGCCCTTCTTTATCTCATCAACAAAGTGAGCATATGTGGCATACTCCTACGAGAGGTCATGCTACCTCCCGAACTACCTCATGACATGTATGAGAAAGAATTACTCAATGATAGAGATAGTGCATCCGATCAGTGGATGTGAGACAAACATATGTGGTAACTCATGTTGAGCATCATCCCATGGCTCAGTAGCAACCCAAGGTCTCCAAACAACTGCTACCATGTCATCAAGCTATCCTCACCACTGCTTTGTCTTACCCAGTGTGGGCTAGGTCATTAGACCTATGTATCTATATATATAAGGCTCGAGGGCCTACCGTGTATCATGGAATATTGGCCTGCAAATAGGGAGATGCACCTAGGCCCAAATCTATAGAATGAAAACTCCAGCCACCATAGTCTTGGCCCCCTGATACACTACCTCGTGCATCTCATGACACATCTGTGTGAGCATACACTCACCCCATCTAAATCTAGTGGCTAGCTATCCAGCATTCTCTGCAACATGCAACCCTAGCCGCACTTGAATCCATGTTTTCCCCTATCTAGAACCTAATAGCAGCTCAGGAACATGGCCAAAATTATTGGTAACCAATGACCACTACCATATCTACTGACCAACTTGTCCCATGAGATGGCCTGACCCCTCACTAACTCATCTCAAAAAATGTTCCTCAGTACCAGTGTGCCTACCCTTAGCTGAATGTCATACTCAACTTGGGTGTCATGGAAAGGTATCTACTATATCTTGTAGACATCTTCAGGAGTGACTATCATCTCCCCCAGTGGCAAGTGAAACATGTTCATCTCCAAATGGAAACACTCAACAAGTGCACCTAAGAGACTGTGGTTTACCTGAATGTCAGGTATATCAAGCAAGTATCCTAATCCTAGCCTATCAATGTGGGCACTCTTAGCATCTTTCAATCTCTATACCAATGTGGTGATGATAGGATGGTGTGACCAGAACATGACATCTGGAAAGCCAACCTACAAAGCAAGAGACATTGGATTAGTATCTCGACATGATGGTTTTCAAAGCAACAACAACAAATACAACAATGCATCTATCCTAGACACAACTCTATGGTGCTCTACTTGGCTGATTTCATGCAAATTTGGCAAATTTTGGTGAAGATTTTATGAAACTACAACAGCATTTCATGTGAGATAGGACCTTTTTTCACGTGAGATTTCATCACCTAGATGAAATTCGCGCGGGATCCTCTAGTAGCTCGTGCAAGAACACAGAGCCACCCAGTGCAAAGATCCCCTAGCCCCTATGAGGAAACCATTTCCTCATGTGAGGGGCAACTGAGGTCGATGTGAGGAAATTGTTTCCTCATGCGAGACTTGGAGAACTAGCCCTAAAAGTTGCTAAATCTAGCCTAAAATGACCTAGAAAGTGCTAAAAATTGAAATGAAGGAAGGTTTATCATCTACTCATAGGTGCATCATACTCTAGTGGCTAGGCATGTCATTGTGAGTGCTCAAATCGATGTCTATGCACTAGAATGCCCTCCATTCTCTCTCTCAAAGCTCAAATTGATAGAAGACAAAGTGAATAATGATTTGAAAATGACCCCTCCGGGCCTTATATAGCTTTTGACCTAATTTTCAAAAATGCTCTATTTTGTATGAAAATTGTACCCTTGGCTAAATCGACTACTCTTAATCCATTTTTAGGATCAAAATCAAAATCTGACATCTCTAGGTAGCTCAAAATCACATTTTAAATTTTGGGATCCTTTGGGATTGGACACTTGTACAGTTAGCCTTCTGGCATCATTTTCCTGCCAGATTCTCATCTCCTCATCATTTTCTTGAGATCTTCAATCTTTTCATCAAAGTCAACTCTAGTCAAATTTGGTCAACCATGGTCCACTATGGTCAAACTTGGTCAACAGGACCTCCCAATCACTCAAAATTGCTTCTGCAACTTCTTGAATCTAGTTTGATTGCCTCTATTCTGTAACCTCTTGTTGTCAATCATCCTTCTGATATGTCATCTTTTGATTTTGCTCCTGAGGGGGTAGGATGATTGCATCATTTGAATCTTGTCAAACCAATCTCATATCAATCTGATCTAAATCAAAGTCCTCACCGCTTGGGGCATCTCATCTCTAGGGGTATCTTCGTGCCTCGCATCTTATCATCTATCTTTTAGGTATCTGAGAAATCTAACTCGGATCCTCAAGGATCAAGCTTCATTCTAGATATGGTTCTCAAAATCTTCTAGTTATTGGGGCAATCTAACCCTAATTCCTAGGAGTCAAGCTTCATTCTAAAGATGGCTCTTGAAATCTCTTTTAGACCGTTACTTGGGCAATCTAACCTGGGTCTTAGAGGGCTAAGCTTTGTATTGGGGCAATCTAACCCTGATTTTGGAAATTAGTCCTAGTTCTAAATCTGTCATCATTCGATCAATTAGTATTGGGGAAATCTAACCTTGATTTTGGTCTCCTCTCAAGTTGTCATTTAGACTATTATCTTTGCAATCTAACTTAGACTTCGGAGAATCATGCCTCATTCTAGAGGTGGTTCTACAATTCAATCTATTTCGGTGTCTTGGCATCCTAACCTTGACTTCTGAGGGTTAAGCTCCGTTCTAGGAATAATTCTAAAACCTCATCTGTCACATTAGACTATTCTTTGAATCAACGCACTGCTCGCACATCAATTCAAAGAGGGGAAAATGTAATACCCCAAAATTGGCACCTTTAATTTCAATCAATTTTGGTGCATTTTCTTCAATTTTACATCATTCAAAGTCCTATTTTACTAGGCAATTTTCTCTCTCCTACCTAACTTTATTTGACTTGACGTCAATTGCAAAAGACCTAAATTTTCATTAATCTCACATTATAATTAATTCCTAAGTATTCGACTTTATTAGCTAAATAATCCCTATGATAAATTAATTTAATTCTAAAGTCCTAAGTGCTTTAAATTAAATTGAAATCCACCCCCTTTAGCTAATACACATAAAGGAATTAATATTACTTGGTTATTTGAATGGATTATCTTATTTGGATTTAATAATTCAAATTACTCAAAGGGCCACCCATATGTGGCAATAATTCATTCTTTAATTGAGTAATTCCTCGATATTTGTCTCAATTGGGAATGAAGAGTCAACTATTTCATTTCAAGAAACTCTTCATTCCTCTCTTCGAGCTTGTCTATATTATGAACCTTCTTCTGCATTCGAAAAGGAGGCAATTGTGAGAGTATCCAAACTATAGCCAATTTTAGTCTCAATTTTCATGCTCTCAAGCTTTATTTCATAATTAGATTACTTTCTCATTCTAGTTTAATGGCATTTTTCATATTAATTAGTTTTCTTATATGTTTTTAGATTAATTCTCATATCTCATTTCAAGTTTTCTTAGCTTAAACTACACTTTCATTCTGAGTTTAACTTGCATTCTCATATAGTTTAATTGCTCATTTTGATCATTCCAAGCTTTCAAATCCTTCGTCTTATTTTAGTCTAATGGTTGTTGGCTCTCCAATCTGAGAGTAATTTAAACACCCCAACTAATTAGGAGGCAACAGGTCAATTCACTATGAATCTGCGAATTGGGTAATTCATATTCATTTTCACAATTCAATTTGTGAGCAATGACTATGTTGTTTCTATGGCTAGATTAGAGGTCCACGTTTAGCTATAAACACTACTTCCTATCGAAAGTGCTTTCAAGTTTAATGCAATTTTTAACCATCACTAACTTACTTTCGATATAAATTAAATGACTTTCAATAGAAAGTCAACTTTCACTTTCGATCAAAACCCAGGTCAGCCTATTTGGTATCATTTTAGGTTATTAATGATTACATATAAATAAATGTATATTTTTCTCATTTCATTAATCTGAAAGTTGTAAAATAATTTTCATTTAGGAGAAGGGATACATTTTGGCATGGAACAATTTTGTAAGTTGTGATGGGAAATAAAAAAGAGAAGGCTAAACAAGAGTACATGACATTATTCAAAAGAGGTTGAAGAAAGACTACGTGAATAATCATGAAAAAGATATTATCATAGGAAACAAGGTATGTCTAATTTATCTCTCTCTAGATATTTTAATTTGATGGTTATGACTTGTCTTAATGTTCATCATGTAAATGTGATATTGTAATACCTAATTTTAGAGCTAATTAGACCTAATAAGACTAATTATTAGCAATTAGGACCTATTTTGACCAATTAGAGGTCTAACTAGACCTAACTAGACCCTTTAGGACCAAGTATACCTAACTAGGACCTATTAGGACCAATTAGACCTAATTTGACTTAATTAAACCGATTGGGACCTAATTAGACTCAATTCTAGACCAATTGGGACCAATTATGACCCAATTAGACCCAATTAGACCTATTAGAACTAATTAGGACCAATTAGACCTATTTGGACAAATTAGACCAATTAGGACCTAATTAGACTCAATTCTAGACTAATTAGGACCTATTATGACCCAATTAGACCAATTAGAACCAATTAGGACCTAATTAGACTTAATTCTAGACTAATTCTAGACCAATTAGGACATAATTAGACTTAATTCTAGACCAATTAGACCAATTAGGACCAATTAGGACCTAATTAGACTCAATTAGACCAATTAGGACCTAATTAGACTCAATTAGACCAATTAGGACCTAATTAGACTCAATTAGACCAATTAGGAGCTATTATGATCAATTAGGACCAATTAGGGCCAATTAGGACCTATTTATATACCTAATTAGACTTAATTAGACCAATTAAGACCTAATTTGACTTAATTAGACTCAACTAGGACCTAACTAGACTCTATTCTAGACCAATTAGGACCTATTAGGACCCAACTAGACCCAATTAGACATATTAGGACCAATTAGACCAATTAGGACCTAATTAGACTCAATTCTAGACCAATTAGGACCTATTAGGACTCAATTAGACCTATTAAGACCAATTAGCACTAATTAGGACCAATTGGACTAATTAGGACCTAATTAGACTTAATTATAGACTAATTAGACCAATTAGGACCTAATTAGACTTAATTCTAGACCAATTAGGACCTAATTAGACTCAAGTAGACAAATTAGGACCTAATCCTAGACTTAATTATGGACCAATTAGGACCTATTTATACCTAATTAGACTTAATTAGACCAATTAAGACCTAATTTGACTTAATTAGACCAATTAGTGTTGGAAATATATTGGGAAATGTGATACTGAGAGGGCGGGTGAATCAAATATCACCTATTAATCCATTTTAACATTAATTGAAAACTTGCATAGCATTACCACAAACTTTATTAATGGAATGAAACTAATAAACTAAACATCATTCATGAAAGTACTCATAACAGAATAATTTTGGTTACCCAGAAACCCTTGAGAGGTAAAACTGGGGTGGGGATGACACCCACAAATCTTCACTACTACAGTATAAAGTTTTCCTATTAGGGCTACAAATTTGATCATAAAATATGATCTACCCTCTGAGGGGTATGCCCTATTAAGAGCTTAAAGACTTATATAATCTACCTTTCAAAAGGATTTAAGACTTACAACTAAGTAAGCACTCAGTTAAGAGATTAAATAAGGTCTATTAAAACCACTCTGTTAAGAGATTTACCATGATACACTTGTTAGAATGTTTCAGTACCTAATCCTTTAGTCTGCACTGTATGCTAATTACAGATCTTCTCCTTCCAGTATTGATTTTATCTTATCTATCAAGTATATCTCTTATGTCCTTCACTTCTTTACTCTGTTTCACTCAGTCACTGAACTCTATTAGAATAATTCACTGATCTGAATATATTCTCTCTTTTCTTTTCATTCCTCGCATACACTCTCTTTCTTAGGGTTCAGATCTCATCTTATATAGACAATTGAATTCCTCCAGGATTTGAGATCTATGATCCAGATTAACTCATTTTAAAAATTAACCTTTCCTAATTCTGATTGGCTCCATGTGTTGTATAGGGATCAATGATTACAAAATAGAAGCGTAATCACCTTCGTGATTTCCTTAACAAACAGTAAACAAAATATGAATGTCAGCCAAATTTTCTTACCTTACTATTTGTTGCATAATAAACACATATGTTAATTATGGCTTGCTTAGCATTTGATGTCTCTAGCACTCAACAGTCACTGATCTTTATACTTTGGTGCTTGGCATTGTCTTCTTTACATAACTCAGCAAAAGTTGGCTTGGCTAATACAAAAGTACTCGGTGACCATTGGTTTACTTGACAGTGACTACTACTCAGTAAATGTACATACATGACTTAGCCTATACATGATGACTCGGTCACAGTGATGACCGACCAACATTTCCTAGATAATGACTAAGTGTAAGACACTAATAGACAACAAAACTGTAGGGATCTACAATCTCCCCCTTTGACATTAGTGGCAAAAACACTTTGTCATGACATTTAAAATACATTTACAAGAGTACTTAGTACTAACATAATACTCCTACTAAAACATATATACATATAAAAAACTAAGTATATCATACCATTTTGTTACCTCCCTATATGACTTGACATGTCATGCTATCATTTCCCCCTTATTTTTGGCATTTTTAAGTTCTTTGTTGGTAGGGATCTTGAAATGTTTCTCTAAAAATGGTTTGTGAAGAATCATAACCATGTGCAATACAGAGTCCCAACCAGATGTTGCAACTTTTAGAACCTCTGATTGAACTTCTAGCTCAGAAGCTAGGTTGATTAGGCTCTCAGTAGTAGAAAGATGAGGATCTTTATTTATTAGTTCCCTAGCCTTTGCTAACTCTCTTTGGATGACCTCCAGGTGAGGTGTCAACATTGTTTGAATAGAGAGTAGATGAACCCTTATCTTACCATCATTAGTCATCAACTCGGCTATCCTTCCATGACTATGTAGAAGCTTGGCATAGTGTATAGAGTTGGAACTTGCATCCAAACTCAATGAGTGACCAGTAGACTTTATATCTAGTTGCAGTCTATCTATCAGCATCTGGTTATCCTTGGTAAATTCTTCTACATTACACAGTGTCTTGTACAAAGATTGTGCATTAAGTACAACTCCTTCTAAATCTAATATTTGGGTAGAAAGTTCTACTTACTTCACTGCTATCTTGGCAGAGACCTTATTTAGTACCTTTATCTCAAATTTCCTTTCTAAAAACTGCAACAACTTATCATTTTCTTCGCTTTCATCATCTATCACTTTCTTGACTATGTGGACAAGTTGTTCCACTATGGGGTCAGAGTCATTAAAATTAGTTATGTCAAAAGCATCAATGAATATACCTTTTATCTCATGAAGAACTTGCTTTTGTTGATGTTCCCTTCTCAATTCTTCATGTCTTCTTTTCTTCTTCAGTAAGTCTTGCAATATATGCATATGTTCATATGATAGGTTATTTGTGTCCCATTTTGGAATCACAATAAATTCTTCGAGTGTCACCTCAAGTGTAGAAGTTTTCACCTTCTTTTTATGTTCCTTCTTCTTCAGTGTATTCCCACTCGGCATTTGTACAAGAGCTTTTATTGCATCATGATCCTTGGGCTCTTGGTTGTCGATATATGTTACCTTCTCTTCTTTTCCCTTATCCTCCACATGAGGATTTATAATCACTAGTTCAAGTTGATCTACTTTTTCTTTCTGAATCTCCTCGGTAGATATAGACTAAAGTGCAGTTGTTGACTAGTCTTGTTCCTTGGTAGTACCAATACCAGCTAGTATGTCAACTATAAATACTTGATAATTATCAGGGGTTATGTTGATAGTTGATGTGTCATCAATTTTTGGATAATCCTTGACTTGTAATAGCACAATATTACTGCCCAGCAAGGATGTAGCATGTGCCACCTCAGCTTGTATGTCTTCCTCAGTCAATACCTAATTTTTCTCTAGGGTATCCTTAGTGATATCAACTATAGTTATTTCAGGTAACTTTTGACATTTCTCTTCCTTGGGAGCTTCTTTATCCTAAATATGTGGATCATTTACATCTTCTTTATCATCTAGCTTAGCACCCTTAGATGTGCTAGCTTCATGTGGTGCACTCTTGTCAATTATTAGACCCAAAAATAATCTTCCAAATCCTAAGACTTTTTTGAACAACATCCTCAACCTTGTTTTGAAGGATAGATAAGCTCGGATCTTAGGAATGAATTTATTCCTATACGGTTCCATAACTTCCTAAATGCTAGCAGGGGAAAGTTTTGGTGCAACTTGAGCTAAAGTGGCTTCCATTATCTATTTCTTGATCATTAGGGAAAATTCCCATTTCTGTACTCTCTTGTATAACTCATTAGGGATCAAGTTCCCCATTTGTATTGGTAGCATCTTGAATGTGCAGAGCATCTCAAGTATAGCATCTTCAATTTTCTCATCTTCTATGCTCAACCTCTTAAATCTTATTTGTTTCAAACCTGCAAGTCCAACAGAGCTCTTGATGGTGTGGTAAATCTCATCCATAGTTGGTATTTTTCTCTGTAATAGTGACTTCTTCTTAATCTCCTCATCACTCTCTATTTCCTCATCATATTTCTCCAAATTGAGTTTCCTCCTAGGCTTCTCCCTTGTCTAGCTCGACACTACCCTAGGCTGAACAATTTTTCTTTTCCTTGATGCAGGGGTTTTCTTTTGTGGCTCGATAGCTATAGCTGTAGATACTGACCTTGTTCATGGCCTAAGAGTAGGTAATGAAATAGCCTTAGGTTTTTGCATTTTCTTACTCATAGGCCCTATAATTACTACCTTCTTACCTTCCTTCTCCACTACTTTCTCCTCTTCTTCACTTTCACTGGATTCACTTGATTTGTCTTCACCCAATCCTTGAGTCAATTCAAGAGGTGCATCTACCTCTCTCTCTCCTATCATTTTCAATAGATTCTTTACTATCTTTTTCCTCTTTCTCTCCATGGTAGAAGACTTCAATCCCATGGATATCTTGGTCTTAGCCTCCTCATATGTTCCAAAGTAGGGAGCCTTCTTATCAACTTCCTCAGCTAACAAGGTTATGATTTTTGTTGTGGTCTCATCAATATTAACCTCATAAGGTAATGGCATTAGCCATGATACCCTTGGTATAGTATCTTGTGCATATGTGAAGTTAGTATCTACTAAGAAACAAATTTCCTAATTGTACTTCTCAACTAGAGATACAAAAATCCTACTTCTCTTCCTCATTTTCTTCTTGAATTCTACAAAGTAGTTTTCCATCACACCCTCAAAATTCTCTCCTATTTGACTGATAAAATCATTAATTTGAACTGTGATTGGCCTATTCTTATCCTAGACTACTCCACCAATAGTAGGAAAACACTTCTGAATGTAAAAGAATAGACAAAAAAGTAGGGAACCAAACTTACACATCAAATTCTTCACTTTCTGGATAGAAGTAAGGTTCTCAGAAAGTTGAGTCAGTTGGAGCTTGACGAGGTCATAGGTATGGCCCTTCTTAATGATTTTCCAAGCCTGGTCCACTGACATGCATGGGACATTGTCCAAACGAATAGACTGATAGAATTTGTGATCAATTACTCTCACTGCAAATTCAATCTCTAGATCAGTGATAGTAGAGATTGTTATTGCACGCTTATTCTATATTGCCTGAGTGTTTTTCTAAATCTCCTCCTTGCTTAGACATCTCATTGTTTTCTTACCAGGGAGTTTAGGGTATCCAGTTACACAGTGAATCATTTCTTTTGTGATCTGAATTGGTCCATCTTCCAGCCAAATTTGCATGTCATGTACTCTACTCAGTACAATTTTAATCCAATCCACTTTGAAATTTTGTGGAAAGTCAAGAGAATGAACTAACCCTTGCTCGGAAAACTTCTAGTGTTTCAACTTCAACACCCCATTGTTGCACAATTTGTCATATGCTTCCCTAATTTCATAGTCACCAATCTCTTCAATTTTGCACATGTAGCATGACCTAATATCATTTACCATTACAACATTTTTTAGAACCGATGACAGAGCTCCATTAAGATCTCCCATGATCGTGCTCTCTGGGACTGCCTGAAACTTTTGTGGCTTACACACCTCATTCATTACTTATTGAACATTAAAAACTTCATTTCCTTGTTTCTTCATTGCAACTGATGAAGATGATGCCATTTATCATAGCTAAAAATTCTCAAAAAATATTTTACTCAGAAAGGTACCTTTGCACTAGTGTTCTACAGATGATTTGTCGATGGCACATTGTGAAGATTTTTGAAATTTCCCCTAAGCTCTAAGACAGAAAAGTTACACACTCTTTGAATCACTCAAAGAAATTTTCAATTTTCTAGCGTGTTGCCTGACTTTCAGTCACCCATCTTCTTCTTTTTTTTCACAATGTTAAGCTATGGTCAAGTCTGGTCTGGTTCGTGTCGAGGTCTAAGTCCTTCATAGGTAGGACATCCTTGTCGGGTTTTCCTCTTTCTTGCCTCCTCATTCATAAGATGGGTGGGTTGGTTTAAGTGTTGTCATTATTTGGGTAGGTGATAGTACCTAATCCGGCAAGGATATTATGATTTTCATTGATGATCTTCTCAGATAAGGATAGTTGTAAAGCTGTGGTTTCTAGGCATATATGTGGACTTTGATGGAAATTTTCTAACATGGTTGTTGCAATTCTCACCTTGGCATCTGAAGTTTCAAAATTTCATTCCGTGGGGCAGGGAAGGTGCATTTCAGTTGACAAGATATGTTCTACCATTCTAATGTAAACAATGGCTATGAAGATGGAGCAATCAAGTGGAAATTGTTTGATTGTATTAAAACTATGCAAATTGGGAAGAGTTCAACATATGTTTCAGGTGATTGTAAAAGTGGAGATAATTAAAGCATCATCCGGATATCATGTTATTCAAGGCTAATAATGTAAGGGGCTTCTTTTCAAATGATGATTAAGTGATGCATGAAAGTCTAACCTTTTGAAGGACTTTCACAACATGGCTTTGAAGAATGGTGCTTTGGGTGAAAAAGAAATTAAGCTCATATGGAAATTTAAATATCATGGACTGCTGCAAGTATCACAGTGATGATGGTGATTGAGATTACATCATATGAAGGCTTTGTGATTTGGGAATGAGGTTTCCAAATTATGATGAAATATAAGACAATGCTGACGTTTGGCAAAGGTATTATTAGAACAGTGAGAAAAGTGATATGATTCTAAAATGTGGACAGAGCATGCATCAACAAAGGTCTCATTTTAAAGCATAGTTCTAGCCTTGGTTCGAGTCTAAGTGCACATTTTATCTCCAAGTATCTTCATATTAATAGCATGGAATTTTTGAAGATGATAGTAGAATAATTGTTTATTAACAAATGATATGCCTAATACAATTTTTCAAAGCTATAACGGTCATATATGGTGAAGTTTCGGCTAATTACATTGTTGTAATGTAATTGATCATTTCTCAGAGGTCTTTGAGGTTAGAATGGTTTGATATGAGCTCATAATAGTTTCTAAGCCTCTGAAAGTTTAAAGTTTAAAAGTCTTAATCAGATGCGGGTGAAGAATTGGCCATTAAAAGGCGTTACACAATTGGATAAGGCGTGATCTGCAAATCATAAGAGTTGATGCTTTCTACAAAATGAAGCTATGTATCGATTCCCTGAGTCGTCACAAAGTCATTGAAAGAAACGGCTTATAAAATGATGAAGAAATGTGAGAGAAAATGCCAAGCGGGTTTTCGAAAACCAGCTACTACATTGCAATGGCGCACTTGTTTCTTCAAATCCCGCCAACTCCATTTTCGATGATTTTTGAGTTATTTTCAAAAACCAAGGATCTGGGTCCTCTTCAAATGTGTCAAGGAAGAATTTATCTTTATAAAGTTTTGTCTAAAAATGCCCAGAGATAGGCAAAGAAGAAAATCCAAAATTCAGTGCTCCATGGCCATTTTCGCACTTACAAAGGCAAAAGTTCGCCAATGGATTTTTGGCTGGATTTGACTTGTTTTTAGAAATGAATCACATGGGTCCTCTTAAAATTCCTTGGAAAACATTTTGTCTATAGAAAGTTTTGTCTGAAAGTGTTTGCAAAGGGGTTAGGCGGAAATCCTAAAATCTGCTACGCAATGACATTTTCGCCCCTTAGATTCAAAATCCCGCCGGCTAATATGTTGAAGATTTTGATCTCTTTTAAAAAATGGTGCATCTGGGTAGTCTTTGAATGTCTCCAAGAATGTTTTATGTTTAGAAAGCATGGTCTCAAAATGTGCCTAATGTCCAGGGCGATAATTCACATTTTGAGTACTCCAACGTGCATAAACTACAATACCAGAGGTTGTGATAGCATAGAAACATTAAGATGCCAATAATATTGTTTCGTATGTCATAGTCCAAGGCCAAAACATGATCTGGTGATTAAAAATGCACTGATATATGGCACGATTCTGTCAAAATGAAGAAATCTGTGGCCTCCTCTGAAGATAGCTGTCACGATTTTGCAGAGAGTGATTGTTACATGGTGTGGTTTTACATTTCATGAATAAAGATTATTGAATAAGCAGAGATTACTGGATTGATCTAGGAATAAGTTCCCGGCATATTTAGGATGTGATGGTTGCATTTGAGCAGTGAACATCGATGCATATAAGAAGGGAAGAATAACAGTCCTATGTGTTATTCATGGCATGATAAGGAGTATATGTGTAAATGAATTTCAAAGTGAGTTGCGATTAGAAGCACAGTGTTTGTAATGCAAGAATTGAAGGCCCATAGCATCTCACAAGAGGCGAACTTGCAAATTATTTTAAAGAAAGTGTCATTATTATCAAATAGTATATTTGTCAAATGATATGTTTAAAAGTCTGTGTTGATTGAATTCTGGAGAAAGCTATGTTTAAATACAGTGTCAAACACTCTTTATATATCACAGAAAGAATGGCAGTTTAAATATGCAATTCGTGGCAAAGGGAGGTTGATCTTTTAAGAAATTGAGAAATAGAATTGGTGCATTGAGATAAATGAACTTCCAAAGATAATGATCCAGTTTTTATGCTATTCAAACAAATCAGAAATAGGAATGTTGGCAATGGTTGATTCCATTATGCAATTGCCATTCAGTATTCTAGGATTAAGTCGATTGAAGCAGTATTCTAGGATTAAGTCGATTGAAGAAGCCTGTTCCTTTCATATTCTCAAAGGTAGGTCACAGGAAGAGATAGATGAAAGGTCATGGCCTCTTGGCTTTCTGTTTGTAATTTTTGAAAGTAGTCTTTAGAATCTTTTCAAATTCTGAATTTGAAACACTTCATGTTTTTATGAAGATGTTATCTTGTAATTCTATATAAGCTGTTGAAAAGGATGTAAGCGGGGTCGGCAAATTGTTGGCATGAAGGGAGGTTGCAGAGACAATCATGCTTGGTGTCAATTCTTTACTGTCCAGGTGCTTTACTTTTCTACATACAGTCAGAGAGCTGGAGTGGAGGAGAGGGCATGTTTTATTTCTGTAATTTCATTCATGTATTGAGATTAATGTTCAGTCTTTGTAATAGATTTGGCTACATTATGCAAGAAAATATGATCAGAGTATTGTATCTGTGTGTTTAAAACAAAGAAGGGTTTTGTTATAAATCAGAGTATTTGAACAACACTTTTCTGATTATTTTCAATCGGAGTATTGTTATGGTCAGTTTTGAGCACTTTCTTGTATTCTTGGTCAAATGGTGATTGGGAGATAGATCAGAGTACTGTCAACTGATCCTATTGTAGAAATTTGAATTTTCAATCTTCATTTTTCATCTCATGTCATTACATTTGCATAACAAACAACATTCTTGCATCACCAATGTTGGGAAGTCATAGGATGTGTGAGTTCCTGAAATTGGATAGGATTAGAATCTAAATCTGCCTGAGTTAGTCCTGGATAGGATTAGCTTGGTTTAGCCTCTCGTGCTCTCAGGTTAAGAGCATACCTGGATTAGATTTAGGAACCAAACATAATTCCTTGAAAATCATTTACATAGGGAGCTGTACCTACAAATTCAGAGAAAAGCCAGTCATCAGAGGATGGTTTTTCAACTGTTGTAAGAGGGTTTTGTTCATCATTCAGGCATCAATAGTCATATTGTCACAAGGAATAAAAAAGGACAAATCTGTTTACTAACAGATTTTTGGCGACTCTACTGGGGAGTTGGAAAAGAAGATCAGTGCTAGAGATTGTATTTCTAGTTTTATTATTATTATCTCTGCTGGAGATTGGCGACTCTATGTTTCTAAAGAATTCTATTTCATATCAGATTTTGAAGGATTTGAAAGTTCTTATCACTCGGGTTCCCAGCTTGTGTTTTGGTGACTAAGAGGAAGAATATATTCATTTTTCAAGCTTCATTTACATTGCTTCCTGAGCAATTGGTGACTCCGTTCTCAAAAGAACCTCATTTACAAGGTTTTCAATTGCAGAGCCTTGGTGTTTAATTGAAATTTCAGAAGACTAGTGCTCATTATTAGTTGCTTCACCTATCATGAGGGGAAAAGGTGCAACGTCATGAAGATATAATTTTGATTGCAGAAGAGCTAGTAAAGTTTTGGAAGGAAAACTAGCTGGAAAGTTGGTCGCTGTGGTACAAAGGCAAGTCCAGAAATTAGAGGCTGACTCAAGCACCAATTTAAAATGCTCAGTGACCCATGAAATCAAGGTAACATCATTATCTTTCTCATCAATTTGATGAATTTCTATACAAATTTCTGTCACTATAGTCTCAGAAAATGCATTGAGATTAGAATCCTCTAAGAGATAAATAGGACATGGCTATCAACCAGCCGTGGGGGCAAAACATAGGGCCTCTAAATCTAGGTATTAATCCTGCACCTTTACCCAAAGGAGCTGCTAAATTATTACCTAAGTTCAGTGGGGATGGAAGAGTTTCAGCAGATGATCATATGAGTGCTTTTCTTTTAGCTTGTGCCATTATAAGTCCTTCTACTCAAGAATTAGCAGTGAGGTCATTTGTCCTGACATTAACTGAGGCCGCTGCTGATTGGTTTAATTACTTGCCCCATCATTCCATCTCTAGCTGGGATGATATGAAAAATGCGTTTGAAGATAGATTGAAGACTCCCGAAAATGAATATACTTTGTTTTCTCAACTCACACAGATTAAAAAAGAGACACGTGAGTCTATGAGAGAGTTTGTTGCAAATTTCAATAAATTGATTCAAAATATTCTTGTATCATATAGACCTACAACAAGTAACCTGAAAAAAAATTTCATCGGTGCTATGCCTCCTGACATAGGCTTTGAAATGAGAAGATCTAAACCTGCAGATTTGGAGGCAGCTCAAAGAATGGCTGTGGAATTGGAAGACAATATGTTTGTTGCAGGAATATGGAAATATGAAAATCATGATAGAGCTGGCATTAATAAGACTACTTCAAAAGAAGAGATGATTAAGAGGATGTCCAATAAGCTGGTTGCTTTAAAAAGATAGCTCTCGAACTTTAGGAACCCAGGGCAGAGAAGTTGTTCAGAGCAGGCTAGTAAATGTAACAACAAACCTTTGCAAAGATTAGCAATTTGCAATGATGCTGATTCATACTCCAATGGCAACCTTGGAAATTTGTTTTTAGAATATAAATCAGACTTGGAGAGTGAGGAATTAATGAGTAAAGCTGAAGATGATTGTTTCGCTACTGTGAAAAAACCTCAGCCAACTGTAGGACAGAAGGTTAATGTTGCTCCTGCTAGAGATCAAGTGTTTTCTTACAAGGAGGATGACAATAACAATGGATTACCTTGGATAAATGATCAGCAGGAAGAACGTTTCCAGCCTTTGGAGATTCTCGAAGTTCAAAAAGAAAAGGTAAACAAAATAAAAAATATGTCTATGTTTCCTTTTCATGATGTTGCTGAAAATTGTAGATTGGATGAGAGGAATGAGGATAAAATATTAAATTGTTTTTCTTCTAAAGAGCATCCTAAGGCTGATGAATTATTTAAAAAGGAGACTCCTGATGTTATTGAAGAATTTAATGAAGTTGATCCTACATTCATGGTAGCTGATGAAAATCAGACATCAGAAACATTACACGTTGATGACAATATAATACTAGATGTCCCTGATCAAATAAGTATAGATGAAGGGGCTATATGTTCTGATAATTATCTTACTGAAAATATTGATAAAAAAATGGATGCAACAACAGAGGTTGAAAAAGAAGTGATTTCAATAACTAATGAGACTTTGCAGCATCATCTAGAAGGTAGCAAGTTTGATCATAGTTCTTCTGATCTTGAAAAGAAAATAGATCAAGCCACATGTGAGTACTCTTCCACGATTAACCCAGATATTGAAGTTATGAATTCAAATGAACATCTTGCAGCAGAAAATAAAGAAGATGTCTTAGTTTGGATGGAACATGTAGCGAATGAAGAGTCCTCCAATTTCAATCCCATTTTTGAAATCTGAAGTTGCTCATAATAAAGCTTCTGATTGGTATGATGTTATTTCATTTTCAGAAGTTTTTTAATTTTCTGATTATATTCATCCTGATTTGAAAGATGATATCTTTGCTAAGAATGATAACAGAGTAAATGGATGTGAGTGTTTTCAAGCAGTGCTGCCAGAATTTTCTGAAATTCTTCATCGCAGTTTTAATGCAGATATTTCTACTAAAGGTAATAGTATCAATAGACATGATTATGTTCTAGCAGTACATTTAGAATTACCTGAATTTCCTAATTTTGCTGGTCCGGATTTGAATGTTGATATCTTTGTTAAAAGTGACAAGGTTGAGAAGAATAGATGCAAGTATGACTTAATGATATTCTCAGAATCCAGTGAGTTTCTTTCTTCTTCATGAAATATGATAGAGCATGTGAAAGATAGTATGCAAATAAGTACAAAGGAAATAGAAGTATTTGATGAGGCATGGCTGTTTGGCAAACTTCTATGGGTCACTATGATACAGATTGCTCTTGGACTCAAGTTCAATAGTGAAGGATTTGCCAGAGGATATCTATGTTGTAGCAGGCTGGTGAAGCATTCTCCTCTGTGTCGGAAAGGTCCATACTTCTCTCTGCCTGTAAATGGACATGTATGATTCCTCCTTGCTCTCTGTTCTGCTAGTGAGATTTCCTCACCTTTTGTAAATAAGTTGTCTCTCCAATTTTGGTGTGTTTTGCTTAGCTATCCTACTTCCTTTGTCATTAGTTGTTTTCCTATTTGTGTGTTCAGTTTCCTGTATCCCTCCGCTTTCTCTGTATGCAACTTCTTGTTATTTCTTTGGTCTAGACTCCGCAACCCAATGTTGAAGGCACTTGTCTAACCAGAGATGCTGGAATCTCTATGCACTTTACAGTACATAATCCCTAGTCGGAGCCAGTTGTTGCCTAACTTTCAGTCACCAATCTTTTTTCTTTTTTTTCACAATGTTAAGCTATGGTCAAGTCTGGTCTGGTTTGTGTCTAGGTCTAAGTCCTTCATAGGTAGGACATCCTTGTCGGGTTTTCCTCTTTCTTGCCTCCTCGTTCATAAGCCAGGTGGGTTGGTTTAAGTGTTGTCATTATTTGGGTAGGTGATAGTACCTAATCCGGCAAGGATATTATGATTTTCATTGATGATCTTCTCAGATAAGGATAGTTGTAAAGCTGTGGTTTCTAGGCATATATGTGGACTCTGATGGAAATTTTCTAACATGGTTGATGCAATTCTCACCTTGGCATCTGAAGTTTCAAAATTTCATTCTATGGGGTAGGGAAGGTGCATTTCAGTTGACAAGATATGTTCTACCATTCTAATGTAAACAATGGCTATGAAGATGGAGCAATCAAGTGGAAATTGTTTGATTGTATTAAAACTATGCAAATTGGGAAGAGTTCAACATATGTTTCAGGTGATTGTAAAAGTGGAGATAATTAAAGCATCATCCTGATATCATGTTATTCAAGGCTAATAATGTAAGGGGCTTCTTTTCAAATGATGATTAAGTGATGCATGAAAGTCTAACCTTTTGAAGGACTTTCACAACATGGCTTTGAAGAATGGTGCTTTGGGTGAAAAAGAAATTAAGCTCATATGGCAATTTAAATATCATGGACTGCTGAAAGTATCACAGTGATGATGGTGATTGAGATTACATCATATGAAGGCTTTGTGATTTGGGAATGAGGTTTCCAAATTATGATGAAATATAAGACAATGCTGACGTTTGGCAAAGGTATTATTAGAACAGTGAGAAAAGTGATATGATTCTAAAATGTGGACAGAGCATGCATCAACAAAGGTCTCATTTTAAAGCATAGTTCCAGCCTTGGTTTGAGTCTAAGTGCACATTTTATCTCCAAGTATCTTCATATTAATAGCATGGAATTTTTGAAGATGACAGTAGAATAATTGTTTATTAACAAATGATATGCCTAATGCAATTTTTCAAAGCTATAACGGTCATATATGGTGAAGTTTCGGCTAATTACATTGTTGTAATGTAATTGATCATTTCTCAGAGGTCTTTGAGGTTAGAACGGTTTGATATGAGCTCATAATAGTTTCTAAGCCTCTGAAAGTTTGAAGTTTAAAAGTCTTAATCAGATGCGGGTGAAGAATTGGCCATTAACAAGCGTTACACAATTGGATAAGGTGTGATCTGCAAATCATAAGAGTTGATGCTTTCTGCAAAATGAAGCTATGTATCGATTCCCTAAGTCGTCACGAAGTCATTGAAAGAAACGGTGCATAAAATGATGAAGAAATGTGAGAGAAAATGCCAAGCGGGTTTTTGAAAACCGGCTACTACATTGCAATGGCGCACTTGTTTCTTCAAATCCCACCAACTCCATTTTTTATGATTTTTGAGTTATTTTCAAAAACCAAGGATCTGGGTCCTCTTCAAATGTATCAAGGAAGAATTCATCTTTATAAAGTTTTGTATAAAAATTCCCAGAGATAGGCAAAGCGGAAAATCCAAAATTCAGTGCTCCATGGCCATTTTCGCACTTACAGAGGCAAAAGTTCGCCAATGGATTTCTGGCTAGATTTGACTTGTTTTTAGAAATGAATCACATGGGTCCTCTTAAAATTCCTTGGAGAACATTTCGTCTATAGAAAGTTTTATCTGAAAGTGTTTGCAAAGGGGTTAGGTGGAAATCCTAAAATCTGCTATGCAATGACATTTTCGCCCCTCAGATTCAAAATCCTGCCTGCTAATATGTTGAAGATTTTGATCTCTTTTCAAAAATGACGCATCTGGGTAGTCTTTGAATGTCTCCAAGAATGTTTTATGTTTAGAAAGCATGGTCTCAAAATGTGCCTAATGTCTAGGGCGAGAATTCACATTTTGAGTACTCCAACGTGCATAAACTACAATACCAGATGTTGTGATAGCATAGAAACATTAAGATGCCAATAATATTTTTTCGTATGTCATAGTCCAAGGCCAAAACATGATCTGGTGATTAAAAATGCATTGATATATGGCACGATTCTGTCAAAATGAAGAAATCTGTGGCCTCCTCTGAAGATAGCTGTCACGATTTTGCAGAGAGTGATTGTTACATGGTGTGGTTTTACATTTCATGAATAAAGATTATTGAATAAGCAGAGATTACTGGATTGATCTAGGAATAAGTTCCCAGCATATTTAGGATGTGATGGTCGCATTTGAGTAGAGAACATCGATGCATATAAGAAGGGAAGAATAACAGTCCTATGTGTTATTCATGGCATGATAAGGAGTATATGTGTAAATGAATTTCAAAGTGAGTTGCGATTAGAAGCAGAGTGTTTGTAATGCAGGAATTGAAGGCCCGTAGCATCTCACAAGAGGTGGACTTGCAAATTATTTTAAAGAAAGTGTCATTATTATCAAACAGTATATTTTTCAAATGATATGTTTAAAAGTCTGTGTTGATTGAATTCTGGAGAAAGCTATGTTTAAATACAGTGTCAAACGCTCTTTATATATCCCAGAAAGAATGGCAGTTTAAATATGCAATTCGCGGCAAAGGGAGGTTGATCTTTTAAGAAACAAAGAAATAGAATTGGTGCATTGAGATAAATGAACTTCCAAAGATAATGATCCAGTTTTTATGCTATTCAAACAAATCAGAAATAGGAACGTTGGCAATGGTTGATTCCATTATGCAATTGCCATTCAGTATTCTAGGATTAAGTCGATTGAAGAAGCCTGTTCCTTTCATATTCTCAAAGGTAGTTCACAGGAAGAGATAGATGAAAGGTCATGGCCTCTTGGCTTTCTATTTGTAATTTTTGAAAGTAGTCTTTAGAATCTTTTCAAATTTTGAATTTGAAACATTTCATGTTTTTATGAAGATGTTATCTTGTAATTCTATATAAGCTGTTGAAAAGGATGTAAGCGGGGTCGGCAAATTGTTGGCATGAAGGGAGGTTGCAGAGACAATCATGCTTGGTGTCAATTCTTTACTGTCCAAGTGCTTTACTTTTCTACATATAGTCAGAGAGCTGGAGTGGAGGAGAGGGCATGTTTTATTTCTGTAATTTCATTCATGTATTGAGATTAATGTTCAGTCTTTGTAATAGATTTGGCTACAGTATGCAAGAAAATATGATCAGAGTATTGTATCTGTGTGTTTAAAACAAAGAAGGGTTTTGTTATAAATCAGAGTATTTGAACAACACTTTTCTGATTATTTTCAATCGGAGTATTGTTATGGTCAGGTTTGAGCACTTTCTTGTATTCTTGGTCAAATGGTGATTGGGAGATAGATCAGAGTACTGTCAACTGATCCTATTGCAGAAATTTGAATGTTCAATCTTCATTTTTCATCTCATGTCATTGCATTTGCATAACAAACAACATTCTTGCATCACCAATGTTGGGAAGTCATAGGATGTGTGAGTTCCTGAAATTGGATAGGATTAGAATCTAAATCTGCCTGAGTTAGTCCTGGATAGGATTAGCTTGGTTTAGCCTCTCGTGCTCTCAAGTTAAGAGCATACTTGGATTAGATTTAGGAACCAAACATAATTCCTTGAAAATCATTTACATAGGGAGCTGTACCTACAAATTCAGAGAAAAGCCAGTCATTAGAGGATGGTTTTTCAACTGTTGTAACCGGGTTTTGTTCATCATTCGGGCATCAAGAGTCATATTGTCACAAGGAATAAAAAAGGACAAATCTATTTACTAACATAGCAAAATGAAATGAATGGTAACATCCTACTTTATAGATTTCAAACAGTCAGATTAGGGCTTCATAAATGTTTAGTACACATTCTAGGTGAGATACAGTTCTCTTGAAAATCTTATGTTAAGCTCAACTAATACAAGCTCGGTCGATACAACCATTTGGTTATAGTTTAGTGTACATCACATCTTGACTGTCACAGATGCTTGGCATACATTGATAACTTGGTCATTTTAGACTAAAAACATTGATGCTCGGCATCAAAAATGAATTGTTCCACTTTTCTCAAATATGTCCTAATGCATCTCTATTTATGCAGATATGGAATTTTTCTCAACATATGTTAGGAACTGATATAAGACAAAACATTGTAAGACTCAGCTCCATACATACCTACTTTTCTTAGTTCAAAGTAGTGTGATCACCCGATCCATCGGATTGGGTGACCTCAGGTACACTAATTTCACTAGTTCTTCCTTCTTTCTTCTTTCATGTTTTGTTCATCTAATTTCTCAATTGCTCAATGATATCTTCATTCTTTCTTTGATCATTGATTGGTATGGGTGATCTATAGTCTTTCTTTAGATGACCTATCTTGTTACATTTGTAGCATACCATACTTCCATTCATCCAACTTTTAGATTTCCCTCTAAAATGAGTCTTCAGACAATTTGCTCCAATTTGCCCATATTTTCCACAATAATGACAATTGTACCAAGTGTTATAATCCCAGTTGTATGTATTACCCTTCTTAGGTGACTTAGTCTATTCATTTGATGACCACTTAGGTTTTGATCTGAATTCAAATGCTCTATGTCCATACTTCTGATAATTGAAACAGTGTCCTTGAAATTTTGGTGAGGTTGGTGGATTGTTGACCTTGGACCTTCATTCTTGTGCCTAATGTCCAAGTTTCTTATAGTTAAAACAATGTCCATTAAATTTAAGTTTAGGATTATAATTACCATGTTTTCTTCTGCAGATGTTAGTTGTATGTCTTGGTTTTCTACAGTGATGGCATGTAGGCTTGTTGCTCTTTGGTTTAGCATTCCTTTTCTCTCCACTCTTTGATGATTCTCCTTCATCAGTGGATGGTGATTGCTCATTAAGTCCAAGTCCAGATGTATCACTAGATCTTCTAGGTGACCTTAACAGTTCTTCAAAGTATTTTACAGATTCATTAGGTTTGTTCATCCTTTCATTTATTTCCTTTTTAGATCTCATTTTATTCTTGAGTTGATTATTTTTTGATCTCAGATTGGTGAGTTCCACATCTTTCCTACCCAATTCTTTATTAACCAGTAATAGTTGATTTACCATGTCTATTTTATTGTTAGTCAACCTTTTCATGTCACTTGTCCTTTCATTAAGTCTTATTGATATTTGTCTTTTGTCTTCTTCAGCCATTATCTTGTCTTCTTCAACTTTCTTTTTCTGTTCAACTACTTCACAGAGTCTAACAGATTGAATTTCTTGTTCTCTCTTCAAATTTATGATGTCCTCATTTAGTATGTTATTTTTCTCTAGTAGCTCTTTTATGGCTTTTTCACTTTCTACAGAGTTCCCACTATTAAATAGTCCAGTAGTATCTTCTTCTTGATATTGTGATTCATTTTGCTGAATAGAAATTTCTCTTCTTTTGCTTAAGGATTTCTTCAGTTCTCCTTTGGCCACCTCAAGTTGTTGTAATGAAATTTGAACATCAATCTTTTGATTCTCTATAATTTTTCCCAACTTACAAACCTCCATCTCAAGATCTTTGTCTCACAAGTGGTTAGACTTTCTATAAGAAACTTAGCTCTGATACCAATTGTTGGAAATATATTGGGAAATGTGATACTAAGAGGGGGAGGTGAATCATATATCACCTATTAATCCATTTTAACATTAACTAAAAAATTGCATAGCATTACCATAAACTTTATCAATGGAATGAAATTGATAAACTAAACACCATTCATGAAAGTACTCATAACACAGTAATTTTGGTTACCCAAAAACCCTTGAGAGGTAAAACTGGGGTAGGGATGACACCCACAAATCTTCACTACTACAGTATAAAATTTTCCTATTAGGGATACAAATTTGATCACAAAATATGATCTATCCTATGAGGGGTCTGCCCTGTTAAGAGCTTAAAGACTTATACAATCTACCTTGCAAAAGGATTTAAGACTTACAACTAAGTAAGCACTTGGTTAAGAGATTAAATAAGGTCTGTTAAAACCACTATGTTAAGAGATTTACCTTGATACACTTGTTAGAATGTTTTAGTACCTGATCTTTCAATTTGCACTATATGCTAATTACAGATCTTCTCCTTCCAGTATTGATTTGATCTTATCTATCAAGTATATCTATTTTGGCCTTCACTGCTTTACTTTGTTTCACTTGGTCACTAAACTCTATCAGAATAACTCATTGATCTAAAGATATTCTCACTTTTCTTTTCATTCCTCACATACCCTCTCTCTTTATTAGGGTTTAGATTTGATCTTATATAGACAACTGAATTCCTCCAAGATTTGAGCTCTATGATCCTCTATGATCTAGATTAACTCATTTTGTTGCTTAACCTTTCCTAATTCTGATTGGCTCCATGTATTGCATAGGGGTCAATGATTACAAAATAGAAGTGTAATCACCTCCATGATTTCCTCAACAAATAGTAAACAAAATATGAATGTCATCCAAAATATTTTACCTAAGTGTTTGTGCCATAAGAAACACATATGTTAATTCTGGCTTGCTCGACATTCGATGTCTCTTGCACTCGGCATTCGCTGATCTTTATACTCTAGCACTTGGCATTGTCTTCTTTACATAACTCAGCAAAAGCTGACTCGGATAATACAAAAGTACTCGGTGACCATTGGTTTACATGGCAGTGACTATTGCTCGGTAAATGTACATACATGTCTTAGCCTATACATGATGACTCGATCGCGATGATGACCGACCAACATTGCCTAGATAATGACTAAGTGTAAGATACTAATAGACAACAAAACTATAGGGATCTATAGTTAAGACCTAATTAGACTCAATTATAGACCAATTAGGACCTATTAGGACCCAATTAGACCCAATTAGAGCTATTAGGACCAATTAGACCAATTAGGACCTAATTAGACTCAATTCTAGACCAATTAGACCTATTAGGACTAACTACGACCAATTACGACCAATTAGACCAATTAGGACCTAATTAGACTTAATTCTAGGCCAATTAGACCAATTAAGACCTAATTAGACTCAATTAGACTAATTCAAACCAATTAGGACCTAATATGAACCTATATAATACCTATTAGGACCTATTAGGACCTATTAGAACCAATTAAGACAATATAAACCTATCAGGACCTATTAGGACCCAATTAGACTTAATTAGACCGATTAGGACCTAATTAGACATAGTATGAACCTATTAGGACCTATTAGGACCCAATTAGACTTAATTAGACCAATTAGGACCTAATTAGACATAATATGAACCTATTAGAACCTAATATGACCTATTAGGACCTAATATGACATATTAGTAACTAATTAGACTCAATTAGACCAATTAGGACCTAATTAGACTTAATTCTAGACTAATTAGACCTATTAGGATCAATTAGACCTAATTAGGACTAATGAGGACCAGTTAGACCCAATTAGGACCAATTAGGACCTAATTAGACTCAATTAAACCAATTAGGACCTAATTAGACTTAATTCTAGACTAGTTAGGACTTATTAGGACCAATTAGACCCAATTAAGACTAATTAGGACCAATTAAACCAATTAGGACTAATTAGGACCAATTAGACCCAATTAGGACTAATTAGGACCAATTAAACCAATTACGACTAATTAGGACCAATTAGACCCAATTAGGACCAATTAGACCCAATTCTAGACCAATTAGGACCAATGAGACCCAATTAGGACCAATGAGGACCAATTAGGACCAATTATGACTAATCAGGACTAATTGTTAGAGATTTTCCAGCAAGCCAGTGCTGATTGTATGTTTGTCATTGATGACAACATATGATAAGTAGCATGTGTGGAAGTCGTATGTAGTGAGCTTTCAGTATATGTAGCCTGGACATGTTATCGGCATGATATCATGGATGCAGAGGTTAATTATTAGTACAGATAGTTATATAGCAACTTGTGTCAATAGTGTTCCTGATAGAGTTACAGGTAGTATTCTGTGAGTGATTATTTGTACAATTATCATGGAGCCTTGCACGTTTGAATATGTAATGGACCATGTTACTGATGTTACATTCATGGATGTAGAGTTTGAGGTGTATTAGAAGTGAATTTATGCAGTCGCTATTCACCAGTAATAGTTTCCTATGTTTATCTAGAAGAGCTGATAGAGATTATATTGGTATAGGAGTTGTACCTATCATTATGGTATGTGTGCTTGGATGAGTGATTGGAGAAGAGTTAAGGATGCTTGGTTAAGAGCACATGATGTAATTTATCTTGAGGAGAAAGTTTCAGTTAGTTTGGTTGAGCTGACAGTGTGTAGCGTGCGTCTACACTTATTGATTTGGATAGTTCCCAGTTTGTGTTGTGTGCTTATTAAAGCTAACAAAAATGTTATTGGAGAGTGTTATTGTTTCTCTAATATGATTTATGTAATACCCCAAAAATGGGCTATAAGTTCATTAATCTCCTACATCTTCAATTCGAACGAAATCAACATCAAAGTCCTAATCTAAGGCACATCTAAACATCATCGAATCATAATTGATTATCTTAAATTCTGCGTCGGGGAATATTCCTAGTAATATTCCTAATCATCATAATTATCTTTAATTTTATAATTATTTGGCAATAAATCACATTTATCCTAAAAGTTTGATTAATTGAATATTTTCATATTTAATTAATTAGATTTAATATTTGTCACTTAATTATGTAATTAAATTTAATTCTATCTATTATTAATTGTATTATTTAATTTTGACAAGAAATCTAATATCATATGAATAATTGATTAAATTCTTATTTAATTAATTAAAGCATGTTGTCATTATTTAATAATATAGTTTTTAATAAAAGTTTGATTAAATAATTGATTAACCCATAAATCAATTGTTTTATTTTCAAAAATCAGTTAAGTTGAGCATAAATCAATTTATTATTAAATTAATTCATAAATAAAACATGCACAATCATAAAAGCAGACAACTATCAATTATCAATTAAAGCTAAACTCTATTTTGAGTTAAAACTTAGCTTTTGCATGTTTTTGTGAGTTAATTATCCTTTATTTAAAAATAACTCAAAAATCAACCTGAGTTATTTGAGTGATTTATGGCTTTTTTTCATGCACCTCCAAAGCCTTGGATTTCTATAAAAACAAGTCTCATCTCTTCATAATTGATCTCTCAATCATCTCTCAAATTTGCATCCACAGAATCCACAAATTTGCACAATCACGCTCGAGAATTGGAATTGGGAGAATCAAAGCTCTTGCGAATCAACATCTTTGTGAGATCAATCTTTTTTTTTTTGCATATCATTCTTAGATAGTTTCATATCAAGTTTTTCATCTAGCATAGTTTCATATCAATTTTTCATTCTTATTGCATAGAAAATCCAAAAAAATAGATTAATTGCATTCAATTCATATCTAGATCAATTGCATTCAAATCCTTCATTTAGGTGTCATCTAGGTCATTGATCTCGATTACAATCTAAGAACATCAATCTCGCACCTATTAGAAGGCAGTAAATCACTTGGTTAGATTAGATTTCAATTTTGCATGATTTTGATTATAGCTAACCTCTAATGTTTTACTGAGTGTTGTGTCTACAGATCGGGTACAATTTTCACACACACATTTCTAGCAACCCTTTTGTGCTTTTAGGAACTCACTTGTTTTCTAAGTTGTGGACTCATTTTCAGCTTGTGTGAGGTGTTAAGTGTTCCACCTTGTGGACTCATCTCATATTTGCTTTAAGCGTTAAGTGTTCCTCTTTCTACTTTTTGGATGCTTTTGGTAGATTTACTTTCAGACCATACATCTGTGCTCACATAGTAATTAGGCCCTATGAACACTATTCATGATTCTTGAGAGATTGGATTCCTAGCAAAATCTTTCTTGATGATAGAATCCTTGTAGGTAGGGAGGATACTTAGTGTGTTTCACATTCAACTTGGTTAGTGTGTCTTCTCTTATTGATCGACACATTCTCTCTCCGGAGAAGTTGATAGATCACGTGGGGTTGATATCACGAGCTTTAGTGAATCAAAATTGGTTAGTGCATCTTCTCTTATTGATTGATACATTCTCTCCCCAGAGAGGTTGATAGATCACGTGGAGTTCATATCACAGACCTTGGTGGAACAAAACTTTGTCTTAGCATGTCGGATTAATCTGCTTGCTTTGTTTGGGTTAAAAGTGAAAAGGTGTCAAAAACCTTGGATCTGGAGCCAAGTCCCCTTGTGGTATAAATCTATGAGTCACCTTTAGAGAGGGTTAACCATAGCGGATGATCCCTTCATAGGGAAAACTGCATTGACGAAACCTCAAGCGGTCATAGCCATTTCAGACGTGGTAGTGACAGCCGCTATATAAATGTCCTTGTGGAAGAAATCTCCACGGGTATGGTTCATTGTTGGGTTGTCAGATCTCCCTAGCAGCTCTTGAAGATTAAGTTCTCGGACTATGTCAAAACCCTGGTGCACCAGGATTGAAGTTCACCAATTTGAATCATAAAAGTTGCTAAGTCAAACCATTACTAAAAACCCTAGAGAGGCCAATTTTTCATTCTCAGGTATATGTGTGTTATTGCAAAACTTTTCAGAACATACACAATTAGTACTCTCAGGGATTACCACAATTTGGTCACTTGATTGTTCATGCACAAGGTTGCTTTTGCCCTTGTTCATTGTTTTTAGACGTGCTTGGAATCACTTGCTTGCTGTTCTGCGCGCTTGTTTATCTGCTTGGCTATTAAAAATGATCAAATCTAGTATAACCTTCAAAATCTGGACAGTACAATTTGCAAACAATCCAAAATTGAAAACCTTAAGTTTTGCAAAATTTGATGTAAAATTCTTTCTGGAGTCAAAAGTCATTTCAAGAAGTCAAAAGTCATACGAGTTTTGTCAAGTGTCATTTCAGTATTGCCCATTTGTCATATGATTGAGAACCCAGTGTCATACGAGTTTTCAAACCAGCAAATTCAAGAAAGTCAAAACCCTGTTAGCAACTGTCGTACGAGTTTTGTCAATTGTCATTTCATTGCTACCCAATTGTCGTACGAGTTTAGAAACTGTCATTTATAGACTACCCAGTGTCGTACGAGTCTACAGAGTGTCATTTGGAAAAATTTGAGAGAGTTGTCAGAAATTGTCAAATTGCAAGATATCCAATGTTTCCAGCCTAGTTCCAGAATCTGTCAAAAATATCAGTGTCAAGAACAAAGCAATAGCTATTGAGAATCAGTACACATGTCTCAAATAATCAGTACACAAGAGGAAGAAGCTCTAATCACCGCTATGATGAAGTAGTTGCAAGCTATGTAAGTTGAACTTAACAATCTTAAGAAAGAAAAGGAACACAAGGAATTCTCTAGGGAAGCTCTATGCCCTTTTCCATTTGATAAAGACTTGTACATGTCACCATGCCCCCGGATAGAATTGGAGCAACGTGATAACCCTTATGATACCTCTTCCAGAGAGAGTGACACATCTAGCTTTGGAGACTATGATGACTATGATGACAGACAATATAATGATACCTATGACACCTCTGCTCCTAAGAGTCCTCCTCATCATTCGTTCCTGCTTACTACAAATGGGCCATCACATTGGATAGATCATGATGGTGATCCATATGATTTTGATTATGAAAGAGATTTTGATGGATATTGTGGACAATACCTTGATGATGATCCATCTACTACTACTGAGGACTATAAAATGCATCGTGCCAGCTTGAAACATCAATACTATAAGGATCTCTCCTCTAAGAACTCTCGGGCTAAAAATAAAGATTACACTCTCAAGAAAGATCATGTTAATGCTGAACCTTTATCTTGTGATGGTTCCCTTCCATCCCCTACTTCCTCCAATACCCATACATTTCCTAAAGCTTCTGAGTCTTTCAAATGTTTCACAGAACCTTCATCTGACACAAGCCCTGATACTTTTCATGCAGTTCCCTATAGTTATCCTCCAAGGCTACCTCTTAAAGAAACTCAAGCTAACCTTCACTTGGCTGCAAATACTTTCAATAATGCTAAACCTAAAGAGCCTAATCCTTCATACGCTACAATGCCTACTTCAACTAGTCCTCCACCATCTCTTCCAAAGTCATCCATACAATCCCAACATGCTTCCTTGTCCTTAGAAGTCGCTCCATGTCAAGAGGACTCTAAAAATGATGAAGAAAAGAACATAAAGAAAGATCAAGATCAAGAACCCTCCATGTCATCCACTCCTTTTCCCGATGTCTCTTATCTGATACATGGTTCTTTTGATCTTGTACACCCTTTTTCATGCATTCCACCATGTCTTAAGTCTTCTCCTAAGAAAGATCAATCTACCACTTACACCATTGAGCTTATTGACAATCAAAATAACCTTACCCCACTTCCAATTTCCAAAGATGATACTTCCATTAAGGTTATTGAAAATGGTGTTGTTACTTCCAATGTTAAGCCTATTGAAAATCAAGAGAAAAATTATGAGCTTATGCTATCCAAAGATCATTGTCAAGATCAAAGTCTTCCATCTTCTTATTCTACCACTCCATGTTCACTTCCACTATCTACTCTTCCTAAGTCTTTGCAAGCTTTGAACAATCCTATCAAAGAAGGTGCTCATATTCAAGATGTACTTGATTCTATTGAAAATTCTAATGCTCACTCTAAAGATGCTGATATCCTTGGTTGTCATATAGATGCTGATGAACTTATTGATTATCTTTTTGCGTCTTCCACTTCCATCCTTGGACCTCTTCCACCACTACTAAGAGCTTCACGTCTGCCTTCCATCTTGGGTCCTTATGTCCCTTCACTTTCCCCTCCTAACTATCCTAATTCACCATCCATCTTGGGTCCCTCCATCTCCTATCTTTCCTCAAGATCAACATAGATGCATACCCTTGAATCCTTTTCATCCACCCACCCATCTAAACCAGTCATATCCTCCTTCTTCCACAAGTCCCAAGTCCTTTGGAAGTAACTTGAATGTTCAATACAAGAAAATGAAGCAATACAAGAATCCATCAAAAAAAGATCACCATGTCTCCTCTAAACGACATGGATGCATAAAGTCAAAAGAGATATCTAAGAAGAAAACTACAAGACAATTATGGGTTCCAAAATCCATCATTAAAGATATTCTCTCCAAATTACCAAAAGGAAATGAAAAGCCTACGGCTATATGGATTCCAAAGTCTCTCTTGAAAGAGTCTGGTGTTGAGCAAAAAGTGAATTGACATTCAAGCTTCCAAAGGCTTCCACTTCATTTCCCTCCAAAAATATTCTTTCATTCCATGCGCCTGAACCTCAACCTCTACTATCCATTCGCCATATTCCTTCACGTATTCCTTCATTCATGATTCCTCCATCCTCTTGCCACCCTTCAAGGTATGTGTTGATATTGAGATTTCCTTCCTTTCCATTTACCCTTTCATAGTCCTTCCATTCATTATCCTTCTACCTTCTATCCTTTTTCCTCATTTGCCTATTCCTCCTATCTTCCAACCTCACTCGCTTTACATAAAACTTTATCCTCCATTTTTCTCTTCCATCTCCCTTTCCCTATCAGCATCTTTGAGTGTATCATTTTGAATCCTTGGCATATCATGGTTTATCCTTTCAAGGGGCATTATCTAAAAAGCTTGCCTTCTAAAAAAAAAAAAGAAATGAAAGAAAATTGAAAATGTGCCATAGTGAAAACCTGGAAACAGGCGCCTTGGTAGCAAAAGTAAAGAGAAATAAATTCATCCTATGGTGAAAACCACTCCCTTGTGGCACCTTGGATAAGTACCGCAATGAAAACCTGACAATCAGGCTGTTGGGAATATTCTTAATTTTTTGAGGTTTTTGTCCAATTGATGGGTTAATCCCCTGGTCTGTAAAGTTTCCTAGGTCCAGGTGTCGGGAGTTCTTCAAAATTTGTCATAACCCACTTCAAAAATCTTTACTCTAGGTCCTATCTTTGAATAATGTTGAATTCATGCAAAAATTCTCATGTTTGGCCTCTTATTTTTCTTTTATTGTTACCTTTTTAAGTCACTTGAGTGGATTAAATCATGCACGTGCTTAATTTTTGTGTTTGCTGAATCGGAAAAGGTCATAGCATGTCTCATATATTATTCAGTGATTCAGCAAACAAGTCAATCTTATGTTAAGCGTCAATTTAGTCGCGTGATCTCTAAGTATCCCGGTTAACACCTCAGTTATTCAGCAAACTGGAGAATGTGTTAAAAATGTTAAGTGTCAACTTTGTTCGCATAGTCTCCAAATATCCGGTGGTTATCAGAAAACATCTGGCGATTCGGTGAATGCATTATCTCCAATTCACGTATTCCTTGGCGGTTCTTTGCAAATATTTCAGTGACTTGGCGACAACGGTTATCGCTCATTCTCTGAATCTAGCGGTTAAAGGCAAAATAACCTAGCGACTTGGCGAATACCATAGATCATTGTCAGGATCGATGGTTGTGGTTTAATCTCAGGTATTGTTGGGTCCTACATGTTTCATTTGGCGAATAAGCGAATGTATAAAGACTTCAAAGTTTGGCGGCCCCGATAGTTTGGTATGGAGAATTTCACGGAAGGGGTGTTTTAAAGTGTTTGCTTGTTCTCAGAATAAGTTAGTAAGAAGCTAAATGATTTAGCGATTCAGTGATTCATGTGGTCGCGGGTTCTCTAAAAGGAAAAGGTAAAGGGTGTAATCATTTGGTGAATGCACGAATAACGAGATTGGCTAAGTTTTTGACTTTTTAGTTGCTTAATCGCGGATTGAAATATTCAGTGTTTAATATGATCTGGCAATTCAACGAACCCTTTGTTCACTGAATCTCATAATCAAATGACCAATGATCAAATATTTCAGTGAACTGGTGATAGCCGTAGATCATCAACAGGATCAACAGTTCATTCAGAATCTTAGAGTTAAAGGTGATGGTCAAGAAAGATTCAGCGATTTAGAGATTGAAGGCTTCACCAGTTCTCCGAGTAATTTAGTGGTTAGGTGATCCATTTAGTGAATGTGCGAACCCTTTGTTCGCTGAATCTCCAAAAGATTTAACAGTTAGCCGCAACATTAAGAGAATGCGAGATGGTTTTGTTCACTGGTTCGCTGAATAATAACTGCAGTTAAGTGCTCAAAGGGTGTTACCGTGTTCGCTAATTCATGAAAAGTATCATGAGTTAAGGGTTGCATTTCGAGAACCCACAGAGGCTTTGGTTGCTAGTTCTTTGAATATATGCTAGGGTTAACATTGCATTCATGGATTCACTAAATGGGCCCAGTTGGAAAAGGTAATAAAAAAAGGGAAAGGGACCATTGCCTGCGTGGATAAAGTACAATATCAAGCTGGAAAGTGAACTAATGAGCCATGCAATCAGTTTCAAAGGAAGATTGCATGACGTAAATAGGTTTAAAGTGCAGGATCTTAATCATTTGCCTCTTTGCCTTGTTTTCAAGTTTTTTAAAATCTATCTGTCAACATTTGTACATCGGCTAGCTCCATTTTAAAAAATTGGTGACATGTGAAATTGAATGTGGGAGCAGTTAAGGAGATTTACAATGATTGTGGTAGTTGTACAAACTTGTCTGCATTGATAAATAAGTTAAGCCTCATTGTTTCCTGTGTCCAAAATCATTCGAAGAGAATTGTGTCACTCTGAAGCGATTTTCGAAGGCCAAGTGAATCCATTTTGCAGAGATTGAAGATAATTCTTAAGCCAAGATGAGTCAACCTGAGAGAAGTGCAGCATCTTCCAGTAGTGAAGCAAAGGCTAAAAGTGGTGAAGATAAGGGCAAGCCTAATTATTCAGATGAGTTTTTGAAGTTGCTACCTGGTTCCAGTCAAAACAAAAGAGCTCCTGATGATGTTCTAGGGTTTTGCAGAGATCCTATCACACCAAATACCATAGTTTATACTATCTTCAATTTCTTTTATAAAAATAGAGATAGTCATATCCCTATATGTAATGGTTGGGCTTTGGGGTTAGGGAAATTAGTAGTGCCTAATGTATTCCTGGATGCAGATTTAATTTTTGCTCTAGCTAGATGCTACGACCCTATTTCTAAGACTATTAGGAAAGAGGACCAATAAGCTTTGGTTACTCTTGATAGGGGTTTGTTCATGAAGGCTTTTAATGTTTATACATCCATGTCTACTGAAATTGATTTGAGCAAAGAAAAGGAGAGGTATAAGAAGAATATAGGGATAGTGAAGGACCAAATAACGAAGCATATCCTGAAACAAGATAAGTATATAGCTCCCCTCCCTACTCACATGAATTCCCCTTACCAATTTAAGTCCCTTTAGCATTACATGAAGCAAACTTGTTATGGGTTGTGTAGGGTTTTGGGAATTGATGGAGATGCAGAGTTTTTACCAGCTGACCTTTTGATGATTATCCTGGACATCCAGAATTCTTTGGTTAACACTGACTATGATTATATCCAGTACATCATTGATAGAATGCATGAGGGTCTGATTTCTATCAAGGATAGTAAGAGCCCAATTAAGTTCATGCATTATTCTTTGCTAATGCACTTAATTTTGTTCTTCAATATTAGTAGTTTTGATTCGAACATGCTAAAGCCAAGGTTCAACTTTGAAGGCCAGTATAATCCAGTGCAATTATGGGTGAGGATGTGGAATTCTACTTCCAATGAGGGGAATTTTTGTCTCTTTCAGAATTTCATTGTGTATCCTCTCATAAGGATGTTAGGGATCAACACTACAAGGATATCCCCAAGGGTCCTCAGGCTCCTACGACCAGTGCAGTTTGTAAACAATTGGGAGGGAGATCACAATTGGGGTGATTTTTACTTAGGGGAGAATGCTACAATTTTGAGAGTCTACGGTTGCCCCCAGCCCCCACATTTGTTACCAAAGTTTGTGCCCCCAAGGGTTGCTTGTTTGGAATTTGTGTGGTAGTTAATGTGGATAGATAGGGAAATTCTAGCCCCTCATAGGAAGGGTACATTCACACCTAGGCAATTCAAGATAGGTGACTTCCTGGTAGGAAAGAGGGCATTTTCTCAAATTAATGCATGGTTAAATCAGTTCAAAATGGCTACTGGTGCTTGTAGACATGTAGATCCTGAGGGCTTTATCAAAATTGCCAGGATGCTGTACATCCCAAACATTGGTGTGAACAGAGAACATGAAGGCTTGGACGAGGAAGATGTAGTCAGAAATATCATTGATGATGATGAGTTCAAGAGGAGATGGAATAGGTACTTTGATTTAATAGACTTGTCAAAACAAGTAAAGGAAGCCCAGCTTCCTTTTGAGGGTTTCTTCCCTGACCTTCCATATTTAAAAAGAATTGACAGGATGATAGAGATGCATGACACTCTATCAAATCAGTTGGAAAAGTTGATTGACCAAAGTCAACCAAAGAAAACAAAGGATTATTCATCTTCTGATCAAGAGGAGTTTTCTGATGAATCACAGGAAGGGAACAACCCACCACAAATGGAAGATGTACAAAGTGTTAGGCCTTTTGAAGACCAACCAAAAACAGGGGATACTCCAGAGCCACCCTTGAAGAGACAGAGGCTTGAGGTGGGAGAGCCTTCAAGGCAGGAAAAATAGAGGAGAACAATTGATAGAGCATCTACTCTAGTGCTAGGTGACAGGGTTTACCATCACCAATTGAGAAAGGCAATAAGAGAAGGAAAGAAGGTGGCCTCTGATGAAGTAGATAAGGAACAGTCCTTGTGGTCAGAAAGGGATATTAGAGAGGTCTACCAAGAGGAATTTTTGAGTGATGACCAGTTTATTAAAACTGATGAATTCAAGAGTTTCCTTGTTTGGAATAAGCAGCAAGAAGTGAGGAAACTTCTGCCTGAAGGTATGGAACCAAGTGAAGAGACTTTGAGAGAATTAAATTCCTATGATCCTAGCCTTGATCCTATAACTGCAGATGAGGCTAGACAACTGGTCAAGTCAAGTGGAATGCTATTGACTCCAGGATGGGATCTGACCTCTGCTTTCATCATAGATCAAATAAGAAAGCAACCGCCGGGCAGCCTATCATATGAGGTTCACATAGGTGATATGATAAGAGGAAGTGGCTATGACCCTAAGTCTCAAGCTGTTGCAATGTGGTCCATGGCCCCTAGGACTCAAAAGCCATCCCTATTGAGTATAGAAGATAAAATGGAAGGGAATCAGATTATTTGGACTGTGCAGAATACAACTGACCTTGAAGTTTCTAAAGCAGTGACTCATTGGGCTAACCTGAATGAGGCAAAAATAGTTCAATTATCTGAAAGGTACTCAAAGTTGTTTGAAAGTGCAAACCTAGTAGCCAAGGATAGAGATTTAAAATTGATGAAGATCAAGCAGCTAGAAGATGAATTGGCAGAGATCAAAGTTAAGCTGGAAGAAGCTTCGAAGGTGGTTGTTGTTCCCCCTGTGCAGATTGAGGTCCCAATTCAAATTGATGAAGAAGTACCTGAGGGACCTAATGAAGATTTAGATAAGGTGAGGATAGAGGCATCTTTGGACACCATGTCAAAGATTATACAATACAGGTGAGATAAAATAATAGAGAAAATGGATACAGTTTATTAGTCAGTCAACCAATTACACCAGACAAACAGAAAGATAAATGAATCATTGGCTGCTTTGGAGCCACTTCATAGTGTTTGGTCTGGAAGAAATTTGTTGTTTGATAAACTTGATAGCTTACAAGAGCATAAGCCTGAGATCCCTGGAGTAGTTATAGAAGTTTTTGAGAAGATTGGCTTAATCAATGCTGTTTCAAAGTTTTTTAAAGGTAAGTCTAACTAGGTGAGGGTTAAGTTGTTTATGTTTGATAAACATTATAGCAAGTATTTTTCTGCGGTATGTGATGACAATGGAAACCTGATCAAGTTGGAAGGATGGAAGCTGTCAATGGATCAGTTGGTGATTACACAAGATGCTTTCCTTAATAATGACAATACTCTGGATTTTGAGAGGTGTAATAACATCATTGATAGTTTATTTAAAATTGAAAATGATTGCATACGATTTGTAGCAGAAGCCAAAAATGTAACTGACTCCATGTGGGACAAGCAAGTCAGCTTGTTACAAGAATTGTAGACTTACAACTGGCCAGCTGATGATGAAGTAGCAACTTGGGAGAAGCTAACAGTAAAGAAGAAAAAGAGGCTAGTTGTCCAACTTATAGAGGAGGAGGAGGAATAGAGTTGCAGATGGCATCTGATCCAATAAATGAGGGAGAGCAAGCTTCAAACAAAGGATGATGTAAATTAGCTGGATGGCAGTCATCATTCATGCAGCAAATTCAGCAACTACTCTGAAATATCTTTGGACAAAGATGCCACCTGTGGATTTGTTTGAAAAAATATCTTTGTAATGTGTTGTTACAATCTGTTTGTCAGTTTGTAATCTTGTCTCTACTATAGGATCTTTTCTAGCCATCCCAAGCTTGTTGCATCCTTTCAAGGATTCCAAGATGGCTATGTTATAAATAGTAAGTCTTTTGTTCATTTCAAAGGAGGTTGAAAAATATACTGTAGAGGCTTGGTGCCATTGTTGAAATCTTAGAATATTTTATCAGATTTTGAAATGTATTGATACAGTGAGATTTTATTGGAATACAAAAGAATTCCCTTGCATGATTTCAATTGTCTTCTTGTTTGAATTATATGGCTTTTGTGTATTGAATCTATAAGGTAGTTTTGATATACCATTTACAAGGTATCTGTGATTTTAATCTCTAGCTCCTTTCAAGGAAAGGGTAATGTCTTTAGGTTAATTTCTGAGAGCTTAGGAATTTGGCAAGAATTCGATGATCAAACGTGTTTAAGAGAGGATGAATTGTAAGGCACTTCATCTGGGATTTTTTTGTGTTTCATTTAGAAGATTTCTGTAAGTATATGTTTCACTGTTTGACTCTATACCCGAAGATAAGGCACTAGTCTATCCTCAATTTGCAGAGATCTCACCCTCAATAAAATTCAAATAATAATTTACTTTCGTGTATGTTTGAACGACTAAGAAGATAAAGTTTATATCAAGGATATAAACTATTGTTGTGATCCTTTCAAGAAGTAGATCTAAAAGGGGTTAACCTGCCCGAGTTCAAAGCTTGAAAAGAAGAAGGAGTTTATCCTTATCACACTTTCCATTTTTCTGTAATGAATTTTTACGTTCGTTAATATCATTATGGAGCATTGAGTCTGAAGATAGGTACACCCGCCTGGGTCTGTGGAGCCTGAAGTAGAAGAAGGACTTGGTCCTTATCAATTAGCCTTTTCCCTATAAGAATCCAGAGTTGAGAACCCGAGAGTCAAGTTTGAAAACTATATTGGTGATTCTACATGAAAAAGAGCTAACACAGGCATCATGCGTAATTCTTCAATATATTTCATCCATTCCATCTTCTCTCTTTGATCTTGACAATGTTGATCTATACATGAACATTTGGCTATCTTGTGAGTTGTCTTATGATGATCCTACTTTCATTCCTTCCTGTTTAGCCTTGATATTTATCTTCCTCCATTCATTTTCACCTGTCATTATCCTTTTCCCCTCTGGTCTTTATCTAATAGAAAAAGAGAGTAAAACACAGTGCTACGAAGCCTCTTGACATGTCTACTCTTTTGGACTACATCCTTTCCTTCTTTGGCATTATGCTTTTGTGACTTATCCTATGCTAGCCTTTCATTGCTTGTCCAAATGCACTTTACATGACAATTTTTCCCTAGCTTGAGTATTCTTGAGGAGTTTTCCCTTGAGGATTTCTTCCCTTCATTCTCCTTCATTCTCTTGTCTTCCATCTCTTCCACCAGCTTGCCAATCCCTCTTGTTCTTCACCTTGCTAGACATTGGGACTGTACGATATGATCTTGCTTGGGAATTTGCAAATGGAAAAAGATGCTATCAAGTATACCAAGTATCAAAACAAGCATTAGAACCAGTATCAGAACAATTATTAGAACAAGTATCAGAACCAGTATCAGAACCAATATCAGAACAAGTATCAAAACTGGTATCAGAACAAGTATCAGAACAAGTAACAGAACAAGTATCAGAACACCCACTGGGGCTACACCTTTTGCTTTAGTTTATGGGTCTGAAGCAGTACTGCCTATTGAGGTTGAAATCCCATCACTAAGAATCAGAATGCATGGTCTCGTCACTGATGATGACTACAAAGTGTCTAGGTTGCAAGAACTTGAACTACTAGATGAGTGCAGACAAGCAGCATATGATCATCTCAGAGTATATCAGAAGAGAATGTCTAGAAGCTACAACAAGAAAGTCAGACACAGAGAATTTCAAGTTGGCGATCTAGTCTTGAGAGAAAATCCTAAAAAATCAATCACATCGAGAATGCAAGTAGAAATTCGAACCCAACTGGCTAGGTCCCTTTGTAATCACTGCTAATTTTGGCTCTGGTGCCTATCAACTCTCAACAACTGAAGGAGAACAGATCTGAGAACCAATCAACATTCTCCATCTAAAGAAATTCTATGCCTAAGGCATTCAGTCTATGGTTAAATATCCTGAAAAAATCCTAAACATCAGAAAAAGTCCTGAAAAAAATGAACATCTTGGTGAAAACCTAGCAATAAGCACCTTGATGATTCACAAAAAAATCAAAAAATATCAAAATTCCCAAAAAAAATAAAAAAATATCTAAAGTACAAAAAAATTGAAAAAATGAAAAGTACAAAAAATAAAAAAAATTGAAAAAATTGAAAAAAAAAACAAAAAAAGAAGGAAAAGAAAAGAAAAAGTGCCTTGGTGAAAACCTGAAAATAGGCGCCTTGGTAGCAAAAATAGAATCTCTACCAAGATGGTGAAAACCTGGCAAACGGGTGCCACTTGTTCAAAACGCTCCATCTATCAGCACAATCTTGGTCTTTCCTAGCTTTCAGTCTTGCTTTAGTTTGTACATATCTCCCGATTTGTTTTTGCATTTCCAGTTTTCAATAAGTCAGTCTGTACACCAATCAGCTCAAGCATCTGTATCCTATCAATGTTCACACTTTGGGGCAATCAATGTCATATCCTATGGCCTCCAATGTATCTTAGACGTATCCTATCCAGTCAGAGTCCTTTGAAGCTTCAAGTTGAGTCAGTCTGTCTATCTCGTCTCCAGAAAGGATTTTGCATCCACAACAATCAAACATCAAAACTCAACTGAAAAAAATCTATGCTTTTTACATGCTTTTATCTCCTTGTATGCTTAATGATCCGCATTAAGATTTTTGCATATTGTGTCCCTTCGAGCTCTTCAATGATGTCCTTTACAGGATTTAGAGGGTGATGACTGGGGGCATAATCTTTTCTTTGTCTTCTGCTTGTATGTGAAAATCTAACAACTTTGGAAATTCCAGATTGAAATGGTGTCCGACTATAAGAGCCTCTATCTCGAATTGGATGGCCATGCGTACCTCGACCATTGATACCTAGAAAATTCAAGGATGTTTGATCTAACTATTATCTTTTTGAAGTAAATTCTTTCTCCTACTATGAAACGTGATCTTGCCTAAGGAGGTGAATGATAAAGGGTCACTACGGGTAATTCACACTGGATTTAGAATGATCTTTTGATTGTTTGATGTGTATGTTAAATGCAAGGTATATTCAGGTCATCATGACGTTCATGTTTTGATGCTTATACAAATTGCTATATCAAAATGGACATGATATTCAAGTCATCCTGGTGTTTGTGCCTTGGTGCTTATATATAATCCAACATTCTGAAAACAAATCAATATTCATATGTCCATGGTTGTATAACCAGTGGGTGTTGTATTGATTCTTGCGCATACAAATCGATATTCATATGTCTATGGTTTCATGGCTAGTGGGCATTGTATTGATTTATCCGGTTACCTAAAAGTTCAATGATGATAACAAATCGACACATGATCAGTGACTAGGTCCTAGGTCTTAGGTTGCATTTCATCTTGCATGTCTCTTTGCATTTTGCATGTTTGCATGATCTCACAATCGCTAAATAATCTTCAAAGCTTAAATGATTCTTCAATGACATCTTCAAGTCTAACAAGAGCTGAATCTCACACGAAGGTTCCTCCAATGAAACAGCAAGTAGAATCCTTTTTCGGGATCAAAATTGAAATCTGAGATCATTTATCTTATTCACTGCTTGCATAATCAACCTTCCATTATCACAGAAATCTAAAATTTAACTTAACTGATTATCTTCCATCAAATTATCAAAATTTCAACTTGGTCAACTATGGTCAACTCATGGTTTAACCTAGTCAAACTTAGTCTCGAGGACCTCTAAATGATGTAGAATTCATTCACTGGATGTGTTTAACCACTTCTCAAATTAATTAACATGCTTCTAAACTCTCAACGCTGACTTTTCTTGTCAGATTTCAATTTTAATCCTGAAGGGGGCATGGTATTACACATCATTCAAAGTCTGTAATCAAATTTGAAATCATATCTTTGCTGAAATCATATCTTTCATCAGTGATCAAGACAAACAATCACGTCTAGTTGCTGAATCATCAAAAGTCCTCATTGCTCAGGGCAAATCTATCATCACTTGGGGCATATCAGATTCATCAAGATCCATATCAATCTAGTATTCTCCTAATCTTGTAAACTATATCAATTTTTGCAACCATCAGATCATAGTGTTCTTTCCTTGGTTCTTCAGCAACTGAAGGGTTTGGATGTGATACCTGCTAGTTCTGCTAAGACAATCAAGTCTAGAACGGGTCACTCATTTCTTTGCAATCCTAAGGTTTGGAATCAGGTGTTTTGACACTTTTTCACAATCCTCGGTTCATCGTTGCTACAGTGAACATTATCTTTGGTCATTCAGGATCTATTATCTCCATATCAAATCAATATCAATCAAATTTTGTCTCATATCAATTATCAATATCAATCAGTTTCATATCTTTATCAAACACAAACTATCTTCGAACCACTACGCTTCACATAGTAATTCAAAGAGGGGCAAAATATAATGCCCCAAAAATGGGCTATAAGTTCATTAATCTCCTACATCTTCAATTCGAATGAAATCAACATCAAAGTCCTAATCTAAGGCACATCTAAACATCATCGAATCATAATTGATTATCTTAAATTCTGCGTCGGGGAATATTCCTAATCATCATAATTATCTTTAATTTTATAATTATTTGGCAATAAATCACATTTATCCTAAAAGTTTGATTAATTGAATATTTTCATATTTAATTAATTAGATTTAATATTTGCCACTTAATTGTGTAATTAAATTAAATTTTATCTATTATTAATTGTATTATTTAATTTTGACAATAAATCTAATATCATATGAATAATTGATTAAATTCTTATTTAATTAATTAAAGCATGTTGTCATTATTTAATAATATAGTTTTTAATAAAAGTTTGATTAAATAATTGATTAACCCATAAATCAATTGTTTTATTTTCAAAAATCAGTTAAGTTGAGCATAAATCACTTTATTATTAAATTAATTCATAAATAAAACATGCACAATCATAAAAGCAGACAACTATCAATTATCAATTAAAGCTAAACTCTATTTTGAGTTAAAACTTAGCTTTTGCATGTTTTTGTGAGTTAATTATCCTTTATTTAAAAATAACTCAAAAATCAACCTGAGTTATTTGAGTGATTTATGGCTTTTTTTCATGCACCTCCAAAGCCTTGGATTTCTATAAAAACAAGGCTCATCTCTTCATAATTGATCTCTCAATCATCTCTCAAATTTGCATCCACAGAATCCACAAATTTGCACAATCACGCAGGAGAATTGGAATTGGGAGAATCAAATCTCTTGCGAATCAACATCTTTGTGAGATCAATCTTTTTTTTTTTGCATATCATTCTTAAATAGTTTCATATCAAGTTTTTCATCTAGCATAGTTTCATATCAGTTTTTCATTCTTATTGCATAGAAAATCTAAAAAAATAGATTAATTGCATTCAATTCATATCTAGATCAATTGCATTCAAATCCTTCATTTAGGTGTCATCTAGGTCACTGATCTCGATTACAATCTGAGAACATCAATCTCACACCTATTAGAAGGCAGTAAATCGCTTGGTTAGATTAGATTTCAATTTTGCATGATTTTGATTATAGCTAACCTCTAATGTTTTACTGAGTGTTGTGTCTACAGATCGAGTACAATTTTCACACACACAATTTCAAGGTGGTTCTAATAGGTTGACTTGATTATATCATTTGGAGAAAATATATTTATAGGTAGTCATTTGAGATTGCTAAGACATGGTTCGATGTTGAATGTGAAGAGTAGAGTAGAGAGTGTGAAGTGTTGAGCCATCAACACAAGGTCTATGTGACCAAGTAAAGAGTATATGTTATACATTAGAACTGATTCGGAAAACAGTTTAAAGAATAGTTCACCAAGATCAAGATATAGTGTGTATATGTTAATCAAAAGGTTGTAGCCTTCACCCCTTTAAGAAGTGTGCTCTCAGATAGTGTGTCCTCACCCCTAACAGGGTTAATTGTAAAAGACTACTAACAGGGTCTGACCCTTGACTAGGTCATTGTACTTATTGCATTGTAAAGATCAACTCCTAACATGGTTGTAAGATCTTCTAATAAGGATCATTATACACTAGTGCAGTTTATTAGTGGGTGTCAATTCTCATTGGGGTTTTTACCTATTTGGGTTTCCCTGTAACCAAAATATTGGTGTTGTGTTCAAGTGTTCTTTCATTGTATTTATGCTTAATGTTTAAGTATACTTAATTGGATAAAGAATTAAAACTTGTAGATAACTGATTTACCCCCCCCCCCCCCTCTCAATTTTCTCTTGGGACTATTCCTAACAATTGGTATCAGAGCGAAGTTCCTCAAAGAGAAATTTTAATAGCTTGAGGTTGATTAGATGGTATACTTCAGAAAAGAAAGTCCTAATTTTTATGGGGAGAATTATCTTGACTGGAAAAACAAGATGATGACACATTTACAATGCATTGCTCTTGAAGTTTTTGAAGTGGTTGTCAAAGAAGTCAAAGTTCCATCTCTAGCAGATCTTGCAAAGGAAGATGCTACTGACAAGCATAAGGATTTATTCCATCAGAATGCAATAGCCAAAGAAGCCCTTATCAACACCTTATGTAATAGTGAGTTTTCAGAGATAAAGAAAGTAGACACAGCTTACAAGATATGGAAGCACCTAGAAGACATGTTTGAAGGAGACACACAAGCAAAGAATGCATGCATAAAGACATGGAAGAAAAATACAATACATTAGAGATGCTACCTGAAGAGAACATAAGAGAATACAATCAAATGATTAATGAAGTTTTTGCTGGAATCAGAAACAATGGTAGAGAAATCATAGAAGAAGACATCATGGATAAGATGATGACTACCTTGACACCAGAATATGAGAGCAAGATAAATACCCTTGATGAGACTATGCAATTCTCAAAAAACTTCAAAAGAGAGACCTTAATTAGAAAGATTGCTACATTTGAGATATCAAGTTTAAAGACAGAGCCTAAAAATGAAACTGCCTTCAAAGCTTCAGTTCATGGTAAGAAATCCTTGTACACCTCTGGTAATTTTGATGATGATGAAGAAGAAGAAAAGGCACTAGATGATTTCATTACTATGATTGATAAAAGAGAAAAGAAAGGAAATGGAAAATATGAAGGCCAATTACCATTCAAATGTTTTTCATGTAATAATATTGGTCACTTTGCATCCAAGTGTCCTACAAGAGTTAAGAAGTTCAAAAATAACTACAAGCCTAAGTATACAAAGGAATGTTACTATTCTAGTGATGGAGTATCAGATGAAGAATCTGCAGAAGAGAAAATTGGATTCATTGCTCTTGAAGATGACAAGAACACACAAGAGTTAGCACTAATTTCACATGTAGACATAGATACAAATTAGATTATTGAAAGTGGTTGCTCACATCACATGATAGGAGACAAAGATAGATTTGTTCATTTGGATAGGTACAAAGCTGGCATGGTTAGATTTGGAGACAACACTCCTAAACCTATCATTGGTAGAGGAGCTATCACATTGGATGGAAAGAACAAAATTGATGATGTTCTTTATATAGATGGTTTGCAGCATAACCTTCTTAGTATTAGATAGTTTTTTGAAAAAGGTTATCAGTTGGAGTTTAAAGACAACAAGTGCATCATTAACAACAAAGATGGTTTTATGATTGCATCAGGTTCAAAGACTAAAGGTAATGTTTTTCACCTTAATTTAGAAGCAAGTTTTTTTGTTTCTAAATTTGATGATAGTTGGCTATGGCATAAAAGACTATGTCATATCAATTTTGATAACATAGTAAAGATAAGCAATGTAAAGGTAGTAAGAGATCTACCTAGCATAACAAAGTCAGTTGATATTATTTGCAGAGAATGTTGTTAGATTTGACAAACGCAAATCTTCTCAAGAACACCTGTATGCAAAGACTGCTACAAGAATGAAGACAGAAGCTATGGCGGCCAAAAGGCCAGAGACTGCAAAACCATGTTGCAAGAAAAAAATCTTCTATTAACAATGATGAAAATAATACAATCTCCTTATTGAAATGAAAGAAGTGAATCCTTAAAAAGGAAACACGAAACCCTAAAGGCTAAAACCCTAAAGAATTATAAAGCGCCTAAGTGAAACTTAAGCCTAGAGTATGATAAACTAATAATTAAATGATTTAATTATTAGCTAACATAAGACTACTCTAACACCCCCCCTTAAGTGTAACTTAGGGAGAAGCAAAAAAAGCTAAACTACTGCAGAAAGCAGGAAAGATGGGTCCCGGAAACTAGGCCTGATCAGGTACCCAAACATAAAGCAAAAGATGTCCCAGAGAAAGGAACAAGAAGAGAGCAAGAAACTCCTCTGAAGCATGTCTGAAAACTCTGTCAGAAGATACTGCTGGAACCCCCACTGAAGTGCATGACCAGGTAGAGAAGACAAGTGTCTGAAGAGCTGATCAATCGAACCAGGAAGCAATAGAACCAACAGGTGAACCCCCCCATAATGCTGAATTGGGAGAGGTGACAGGAACACTGAAATGCGATGCCAAAAATAGCTGCAGAAGAAGAACCAGGAACACCAACAGTGCAACAGAAGCACACACACAGGATAAAGCGCGGTGTCATAGACACAGTCTACATGGGCTAATGTCATGGAAGGTACGCTCACTTGACAAGAGTGGATGCGCCTATAGTGGAAAATGCATCAGAATCCCCCCATGGCACTTTATAACTGAGTGCGAATACTAAAACTGAACCAGGTGAAAAAGATCCCAGAAATGTAGAAGAGGGCACTTTATCTCAGTGCGTTTACAGAAAAAAAAAAATGCAACAGAAAGAGCATGCAAGCTCAGAAGTCAGAAAGAATAGTGCACTAAGAAACCAGAAGAAGAGATCCCCGGACCTGTAGAACCAAGCACACCACCAGAGGGCATAAACTGCATAACTCGGAGGAGTGAAAACCTGGAGTAGAATCTGGAAGAAATACCTCTACCACTGAATAGTACACAGAATCAGCTTTCCGACGATATCTCGTTTGCCGAAAAAGGAGTCCGGATGAGCCAGATATAACTCCCGAAAGGCAAAAAGAGATATCAGACTTCAACAGCAAAAAACACTGTTGAAACGGTGGAACCAAAAAACCTAACCTCCACCATCGAAAAGAGCTCGGAAAGAGATTTCCGGCGATATAAAGAAGTCAGAAAAAGACCCCCGTATGCACCCTGTAGAGCGAAAAAGGCACAGGTACCCCCAAAATACCCACCAAGGCAAGTTTTAAGCCCCAGGGGCTAAAAAAAATAGGCCCCCGGACGCATGGCGCGCTCCGGGGGCTGGGCCGCAGCCCCTGGTCGGTCATATGACCGGCCGCTAGGCAAAAGAGGGCCGCGGGGGCTGCATAAAAGGCCGCCACCACTGGGGGAGCGGTGGCGGAGCGGGGCCGGGAGGCAGCTGGGGCCGCGGAGCGGAGGCAGCGCAGAGGAGCGGGCGGGGCAGAGGAGCGGAGGCCGCGGGGGCGGCGGAGCCGGGGTGGCGGCCGGGCTGGGCGGCGGCTGGGCGGGCCTGGCGGAGCGCGGCGGAGCCGGGAGGCGGAGGGCGGCGGAGCCGGGAGGCGGCGCTGGGCGGGCCGCGGGGCTGGGCGGGCCGCGGAGGAGCCAGCGGCTCGGCGGAGGCCGCGGGGTGGCGCTCGGGTGGCCGCTGGGTGGCGCCCGGGAGGCCGCCCCGTGAAAAAAAATTTAATAATTTTTTTGAAAAATCGCCGTCTCGGAGTGCGTGCCAGGGCCGTACGGCCTTGGTATGCAAAAAATTTTTGCCTCAGATGCCACTGTGTCCAAAATGGACAAGTTTTATATGGATTTAGGGGTTCTTGGGCCTTCCGGACACAATGGTGGTGTCCGTTTTTGCCCAAGGTGAGCCAAATTTTGGCTCCCCCCTAGATCCACACAAAAAACCTCTGAAACCCTTGAAAACCTTCTGCTTCAATAAAACTCGAACAACGAGCAGCAAGATGGCTCTGATACCATGTTAGATTTGACAAACGCAAATCTTCCCAAGAACACCTGCATGCAAAGACTGCTACAAGAATGAAGACAGAAGCTATGGCGGCCAAAAGGCCAGAGACTGCAAAACCATGTTGCAAGAAAAAATCTTCTATTAACAATGATGAAAATAATACAATCTCCTTATTGAAATGAAAGAAGTGAATCCTTAAAAAGGAAACACGAAACCCTAAAGGCTAAAACCCTAAAGAATTATAAAGCGCCTAAGTGAAACTTAAGCCTAGAGTATGATAAACTAATAATTAAATGATTTAATTATTAGCTAACATAAGACTACTCTAACAAATGTGTAATGGGAAAGCATGTAAGGAATTCATTCAAGAGTAAGCATAATTTAGTAGAGAAAAAGCTGGATATGATTCATATAGACCTATGTGGACCAACTCAAACAAGATCATACTATGGTGAAAGGTATTTCATTTTGTTTGTTGATGATTATTCTAGAATGATGTGGGTTGCATTCTTGAAATATAAGTCAGAAGCATTTGAGAAGTTTAAATTATTCAAAGCTAAGGTTGAAAATGAATCTGGACTAAAGATAAAGTGTCTAAGATCAGATAGAGGAGGAGAATTCACCTCTGATAGATTCTATGAGTACTGCAAAGAACACGGCATAAAAAGACAGTTGAGTGCACCTACAACCCCTCAGCAGAATGGAATTCCAGAGAGAAGGAATAGAATCATCCTTGATACAACGTGCACCATAATGACTGAAGGAAAAGTTGTACACACCTATTGGAGAGATGTAGTCAACACAGTAGTCTATACCATCAATAGAATACAATTGAGGCCTAGCACAAATAAGACACCTTATGAGCTATGGTTTGGTAATGTTCCCATAGTGAAATACTTCACAATCTTTGGAAGAAAGTGCTACATCAAGAGGGATGAAGCAATAGACAAGTTTGATGCAAGAAGCGATGAAGGTATTTTCCTTGGTTACTCTACTAAAAGAAAAGCTTATAGATGTTTTAATTTGAGACTGAAGAAGATAATTGAAAGTGCTCATGTTAAGATTGATGAAAATTTTATGGTTCAAGAAAGATATCATGATTATTCACCTAAGATTGAAGAAGAACCTAGTCCTTCCACTAGTGAGATAGTTGTTGAAGAGATGTTTGACAGTATTGATGTATTATTCAATGACCCTGAAATAAGTGAAGAAGAAACTCAGAAGGAAGATGAGATAGTATCACCTAAAGTTAAAAAATTTATATCTAGATATCACTCAAAGGATGACATCATTGGAGATTAGAGCAGAAAAGTCACAACAAGATCAAAAACAAAGAGTTCAACAAGCAATGAGGCAGTATGTTTATTATCTCAGATTGAACCTTTAAGTGTTGAAGATGCATGTAAAGACTTAGATTGGCATGATGCTATGAAAGAAGAACTAGATCAGATTATCAAGAATGATACTTGGGAATAGGTCCCAAGACCTAGTGATAAGATTGTGATTGGAACAAAGTGGATATTCAGAAACAAGATGAATGAAGATGGTACAGTAGTAAGGAATAAGGAAAGGTTAGTATGTAAGGGATATGCGCAAAGAGAAGGTATTGATTATTTGGACACATTTTCACCAGTGAGTAGATTAGAAGCCATTAAGTTCTTTATAGCTTATGTAACATTCAAAAACTTCAAATTTTATCAGATGGATGTCAAGTCAGCATTCTTGAATGGATAATTAAAGGAAGAAGTATACATTGAGCAGCCTGAAGGATTCACCTTATCAGACAAACCTAACATGGTATGCATATTGAAGAAATCCCTCTATGGACTTAAGCAAGCCCCTAGAGCTTGGTAATTGAGACTTGATGGATATCTAACAAAAATTGGATTCAAGAAAGGAGCACCAAATTGTAATCTATTCATAAGAGAGACATCTGAAGGTTTACTACTTGTAGCTATATTTTTTGATGACATTATCTTTGGAGGTAATGACAAAATTAGTGCAAAATTTTCTAAGGAGATGCAGAGCAAGTTTGAGATGAGCATGATTGGACCTATCAAATACTTTTTGGGATTAAATGTGCAGCAGATAGAGAAAGAAGTCAAATTGGATTATGTGAGCACAAAGGAACAATTAGCAAATTTATTCACAAAGGCCTTACATAAGGATACTTTTGAGTATCTCAAGGAGAAGTTGGGAGTAATTGCCTTCCCCGATTCTACTTAGAGAAAGTGGAAAAGAGCATCAGTCCTCAGTGAATGATGGATGGTTGACTACTCTACTTCAGGAGTAGTACCAGAGCTTAAATGTTTGGTGCCCTTTTCCATTGATGTCAAAGGGGGAGTAGTATATAGTCATGAAAAATAGTAGTAAAGGGGGAGTACATATAGAATTAAGGAGTATTATACAATAGAAAGGGGGAGTAGTATTCATTCATGGAAGTAGTTCAGTTGAGGAAATGAGGAATATTCAAGATTAATGTAGCAAATGGAGGATTCATCCTTGGGGGAGTTTTGATGAGGAAATGGAGAATTTTATAAAAGAATTGTTCATTTGGATTGGTGGTGTTTTTCATTCCATATGTTTCCATCAATGCCAAAGGGGGAGATTGTTGGAGATTTGCCAGCAAGCCAGTGTTGATTGTATGTTTGTCATTGATGACAACATATGATAAGTAGCATGCGTGGAAGTATTATATAGTGAGATTTCAATATATGTAGCATGGACATGTTATCAGCATGATATCATAGATGTAGAGGTTAATTATTAGTATAGATAATTATATAGCAGCTTGTGTCAGTAGTGTTCCTGACAGAGTTACAGTCAGTATTCTATGAGTGATTGTCCGTACAATTATCATGGAGCCTTACACATTTGAATATGTAATGGAGACATGTTAGTGATGTTACATTCATGGACATAGATTCTAAGGTTCATTATAAGTGAAGTTATGTAGTCACTATTTGCTAGTAACAGTTTCTTGTGTTTATCTAGAATAGCCGACAGAGATTATATTGGTATAGGAATTGTGTAACGCCCCGCCAGGGAACCCAAAAGAAACTAAAGTTTACAATTAAGATATACAATCACATGAATGCATTAATGATTATCTCACATAACACACATCACATACATAGGTTACAAAAATAATGGGTCCCATGACGTAGTATTACTTTCTGACATAACTCATTAAATAACATCAACAAAAGATTCCATAAATTAAATACAACAATTACATCAAAATGATTACATCTCATGAATAATCATAAATCCTAATAAACATACATCCATTGCACAAGTCGCAGGGTATGCAGTAATCACTCTAACAACTAAATTACAATATCTAGATTAGGTATCACATGCGATACTCTAATACAAGATTTACAATAAAGAATACATAAATAAAGAACATCAAAAATGAAGTAACATAAGGAATCCAACTGTAAGCCACCAACAAGCACCGACACTAGGACATTGAATCTTGAATGGTAAAGAATCACTACCACCCATCTGTGTAGAACCACAAAGGTCTACCCCACCATGCTAAGGAGATAACATTGGAACCCAATTGGCTAATCAAGTCAAATCAAGAAATACCACCAGGTAAGGGAATCCTGAAAGCTTACTAACTCAAGGTCAACCAGTAAAGTGATAGGTATGACTCACTAATGCAGAGGCCATCGACCATGTAGGATAACTAGACTATGTGTAGGAAGGTGTCATCATGTACGTCTAACCCTTGAGTCTCATCTTGGTAATCTCTCTAGATCGCGGCACTCAAGTGACCATACACGGAATCAATGACTTCTCATACTAACGAAGCCACTAGCTATGCCAGAACACACACCTCAATAGGTAGCAAGCATCATCTCATCCTCATCTCAGTCTATACTAGTACTCAAGCATGGGAGAGGAAACTATCTTATTAGGTTCATTTTAATATCTCTCAATATTATATTAGGTTATCACTTGATTATAATAACCTATAATAAGTGATCCTAGCAGCCACTTGTGGGCCCCGGTGCTTATTGCAAGCCACCTCCTAACACATATCTAGGTAAACTACCCTAGGCTCATAGATCTCTCCTCGATCTAAAATCAGATAAAACAGGTAGTCACACATCCAGAATCATCACATAAACTAAGATTGACTACATACACATAATCACTAAATTCACATAATACAACAAGAGCCTATAAAGTCATCTAGAACATAAACAAATTACACTCACGCCAAACATGATAAACAACATGAATAATAGATAATTCCCAAGCCTCTGTCTCTCCTAGGTCATCTAGTTCCCATAACACTGATAAACCCAACATCTAGGAAAGATAAAACTTCATTGTAGAAAATAGCCAATTTCAGTAGAAAATAATGCATGTATAGATGAAAAGATAATCATATGTTTACAGCATTAAATAAAAACCCAATTTGATCATATAAATGTAACACATAATAATCTTCATACTTAAGTCAAAATAAATAACTTATATCTTAATCAATCAATTAAACCTAATCAAAAGCTCATAAGTCATAAGGTTTAACAATGTTGAATATTTTCCAATAAAGCAATAATTATTTAAATAATAATTAATATCATATTTTACCAATATTAATTAAAATTGCTAATAGAATTTATTATTATCCAATAATAATAAATTACTAATAAAAATTATCAACAAAATTAATTCTATTTAAGAAAATAGAATTTATTACATAAATCCATAATAAATGAATTATTTAATAAAAATTTATTATTAAATAACTTTTAAACATCAAGGCTTAACATAACAAATAAAATTCATTAATAAAAATTTATTAAACTAATTAATAAATTTACTAATAACAAATTATTATTAATAAATTTAATAATACCAAAATTTATAAAAACCAAATTTAATAAACTAAAACAAATTATAAATAAAAACTAACTTTTAACAAAATTTAATATAACAAACAAATGACGTGGTGAAATGAGGTACCGTGTGGGAATGGGGTACCCGTGACTTTCGTGCCCACCATAGGCCTGGCACCCACGGTGCCACTGGCAGAGCCTGGCTCTGTCGATGGTACCGTGGTACTGTCGGCTACTATTGTAGCTACCATGGGGGTATGGGGTTGGGATCCCGTGCCCCTCTACAAACTCATTTTAAAAAAAAAAAAAATTTAAACTTTGATTAATTCAAAAGTCAACATCAACTTTTGAATAAATTGCTATATATATATATTTTTAAATTGCCATAACTAATTCATTAACAATGAAATTATACTAACAAACTTTTAAGAATATTTTTTTTTAAAGAAAGATATTTTTGAAAATGGAAATGGCAGAGCTACAGGAAAATTTACCATAAATGGAATTTTTCCTTTTTCACATAGATGAAAGTTTGTCTTACTCCCTAATTTGTATTTTCTTCTACATTTTGCAACACAAATACATTTACCAGTACATATTTTGTCATGTAAATAAATAATTTTTACTGTGGTTTTAGTTTTGATTTTTGACTGTCATTTTTGACAGAGAGTAATATTTTTTACACAGAATAGTGAATTTTCCCCCAAATTAAATTTTTGAGAACAACCCATTAATTTAATTTATTCATACTATAGAACTCACTGTAGAGATTTTCATTTTTCATTTTCTAGGTGCCCTAGGATGAATTTTTTCCCAAAAATTTCAGTAGCATAACACTATTATGCCAAGTCACAAAATAAAATAAAAGGCATAATGCAAAGGGTTTCCTAATACCCATAATGAAGCATAATTGAAAACAAATCCACATCCATAAATCAAATTGAGCACATCTAAATAATGATAATTTTGTAAATGAAATTATAGGAAGATTAAATCAAACCCTACCTCAATCCAATGCTAGATACTGAGATAGAATGCTTGTGAGATAAATACAATCCCAGAACTTTTAGCATAAAATCTCAACCTGCAAGCTCTAAGTCACAGTGCAAGAAATTCCCAAATCCAAAGCAAGCAATCTTCACTCAAAATTCATGCACAATCTCCAAAAACTCAAGAACATAAAGAAAACATAAAACTCCGAAAAGCTCTCTCCAAAATTGCTCTCCAAAAACTAATTAACCAAAATGAATGCCAAATTTCCCTATTAGGGGTTCAACTCCACTAAACAAGCAAATGACTCACACAAGGACTCCTATTCAAACTCCCCCAATTTGTTGAGAGAAATTCCTATTTATTAATTAAAAATAAATATTTTTATGCACAACTCATATTAAACTCCAAAAGACAATTTGACTCCTTTTTAAAAAGTGACATATTCAAACTTAATATAACACATGCTAATATTAAAATCCATTACTAAATAATTTATTATTCTAACATCATTAAATCACGCAATATGTTAATTAAATAACTATAGGACAATTTCATATAAATTTCACAAAATTAATTAATTAATATCAAATATCCTAATATTTGATTTTTTATTAATTAACGATCATAAAATAACATAGGAAATAAACTTAATATTATTTCCAATATAATATTAAATTTATAACTATAGAAAATCACACATACAAATAGCAATAAAACATGACCATCAAATAAACATACCAACACAAAGATGGAATCCACGAACTTTGTCACCTGAAAAATTCGGGTAAGGTGGTCAACGAATACTTATCCAATAATTAGGATAATTGGGTTTAGGATTGGGTTTTGGGTCCATCTGTCATCTCCCCTCTTTACCATTGAGACAAGTATATTTTTAGGCACGCTCACTCCTGCCAATTTAGGGAAGACAATGCCCTATACCTGCAAACCTATCATCACAAATCAAAGCATGTACATACAACATATAAAAAACAATGGTAGGGTATGGTCAGTCGTGTGGATCTCAACAAAGCGAGTAATTATGCCTCTGTCCTCTACCATACAGACACATAAAACACATACATATGAACACCATACACATGCTAGTATGGAGTAAGTATATCATAAACCAACTGAAATATGAAACATCTCAACATAATATATCAATAGCCAAACATGACATAATCAAAGCATAATCCAGATCATCAATAGTCACTGAAATAATAAAATCTACACACAACAATGTGGCCTAAAAGAGTATGGCATCTGAAAAACTGAAAGCAAAAATATGGAGGTACTACAAGTTGCACCTATCATTATGGTATGTGTGCTTGGATAAGTGATTGGAGAAGAGTTAAGGATTCTTGGTTAAGAGCACATGATGTAATTCATCTTGAGGAGAAAGTTTTAGTTAGTTTGGTTGAGCCAACAATGTGTAGCGTGCGCCTACACTTATTGATTTGGACAAGTCCCAGTTTGTGTTGCATTCTTAGTAGAGCCGACAGAAATATTATTGGAGAGTGTTATTGTTTCTCTAATATGATTTCAAGGTGATTCTAATAGGATGACTTGATTATATCATTTGGAGAAAAGATATTTATAGGCAGTCATTTGAGATTGCTAAGACATGGTTCAATGTTGAATGTTTAAGTATGCTTAATTGGATAAAGAATTGAAACTTGTAGATAACTGATTCACCCCCCATGCCCCCCCTCTCATTTATCTCTTGGGACTATTCCTAACACTAATTAGGACCAATTAGACTTAATTAGACTAATTAGGACCTTAATTAGAACAATTAGGACCTTATTAGACCAATTGGGACTAATTAGGACCCAATTAGACTTAATTAGACCAATTAGGATCTAATTAGACTCAATTATAAATAATTAGGACCTAATTAGACTTAATTAAAGACCAATTAGACATAATATGAACTTATTATGACCTACTATGACCCAATTAGACTTAATTAGACCAATTAGGACCTAATTAGACATAATATGAACCTAGTAGGATGTAATATGACCTATTAGGACCTAATTAGACTCAATTAGACCAATTAGGACCTAACTAGACTTAATTCTAGACTAATTAGACCAATTATGATCAATTAGACCTAATTAGGCCCTATTAGGACCCAATTAGACCCAACTAGACCTGTTAGGACCTATTTTGACTTAATACATGAACCTCGTTAGACCTAACTTCATTCAAAAGTTTTTGTTTAATAATTTTTACTTCATATGTAGGAAATGCTCAAGAAGCACAACCTTTTGAAGTTGGAGATGGGTCATCACAAGCTCAACAAGCCCAACCTTTAGAAGTTGGAGAAGGGCCATCGCAAGCTCAACAAGTACAACTCTCAGAATATCAAATTCATTTTGGCTATTATTATATATCTCACATGTGTCAAATTTACATCATTCATAAGTTTCATTAACATGTACAATCAAATATCATTCATGTGTTGAATCAAACACATGTACATATAAATTTAAAACATAAAATTCATATATAATCCAACATGTACACATGTAAATTTAAATTAAACACGTGTATGCAATGTATTGAAAGTATTAAAATTTTACATTTATAAATTTAAAAACACATAAATTAAATTTACTTGTATTAAAATCACATGAACTCATGAAGAATCAAACATGTATACAAGTTCATCACACATGCACACATATCTAGAGTGAAAGTGTGTGTGTGTGTGTGTGTGTGTGTGTGTATCTATGTATGTATGTATGTATGTAGATCAAGTACTGTCAATATGAAACATATGGATCAATCATGTGTCAAACATTCTATCAAAAGGGTCTAGAAATGAAATATAACATCAAACACATCAATCGACTATAGAGTCTAGAAATGAAATATATTTCATCAAACACATGTGAATATATATGTAATATGAAATATGTCTAGATCAAATATGAAAGTGTCTAGGACTCATCATGACAACTCTTCACCAAGAGTTTAGACCCAAAGTGACTATCATGCTATGAAGGATGTGTAGATCCCTATAGAGAAAGAGATATATAAATTAATATATAAATATTGTACACATCTTAAGTTTAATAAAATATTGTACAAGAAAACATGTTATAAAGTGAGTACACAGATAATAAATTAAAAACTCACCTATCCACTACTGATGTCATCATCGAGTGAGTCCTAATGACATACACAATCAGTGCTCAAAGAAGGAGTAACAAGAGGCATATCTTGGTAGACAAAAAATATATCATATATATACATGTACATATATATATATATATATATATATATATATATATATATATATAGGTGGTGAAAACTAATAGTACTTAGATTCCCTAGCCTCAATCCTATTAACCAAGGTATCAAGATTTTGTTACGTTCGGTCCAAGATCAACTCTGCATCTACAACATGAGTAGACTACACACGCCTCTGTAATGATGAATGTAATGGACTAACCAAATGAGATGGCATGGAAGTTGTATCATCATGTTTCATCAAATCTAGATAACCCATAGTGGTCATGATGAACTCAACATTGTGTGTGTGAAAATTGTACCTAGTTGTGGACACAACACTTCAGTAAAGCATTAGAGGTTAGTAGAAATCAAAATCTGACAAATAATTGAAACTAAGCTAATTAGGTGATTTACTGCCTTCTAGTAGGTGGGAGTATGGTATTCTTAGATCAGACCGAGATCAGTGACAATGCAACACCTAAACAAAGGATTTGAATGAAAAAGATGGATATGAAATGAATGCAAATTAATCTATTTTTTTGGATTTTGTATGCAATAATATGAAAAAATTGATATGAAACTAATCTAGATGAATGAAATTGATATGCAGATTAATCTAACAATGATATGAAAACTATGAATGCAAAGCTATGATATGAAAATTATGAAAAACTATGACCCACAATGAAAGATCTCACAAATCGCTTGTCGCAAGTGCTTAATCCTTCAATCACAAATTCACCAGAGTAGTTGTCCAAATTTGAGGTTCTTTATTATGAAGAGCTGAGCCTTGATTTTATAGAAATCCAGGGCTTTGAGGATGCATTGAAAAGCCATAAATCACCCTTGATAAACTCAAGTTGATTTTTGAGTTATCAAGAAATCAGAGATAATTAACTTACAAAAATCATGCAAAAGTAGTGTTTAACTCAAAATAGAGTTTAGATCAAAATTCAACTCATCATTAGATGTTGAGTTTCAATTTAAAATTGTTTGTTGATTTCTAGTTGACTGCTTTTCTTGATTGTGCATGATTTAATTATAAATTAATTTAAAAATAAAGTGATTTATTCTCAACTTAACTATTTTTTTTTAATTAAAACAATTGATTTATGGGTTAATCAATTATTAAATCAAACTTTATTCAAAAACTATATTATTAAAAATTGACAACTAACGTTAATTAATTAAATACGAATTTAATCAATTAGTCATAAGATATTTTGATTTATTGTCAAAATTAAATAATGCAATTTAGGAATAAATGTAATTAAATCTGATTAATTAAATATTCAAAATATTCAATTAATCAAACTTTAGGATAAATTAGATTTATCGTCAAATAATTATTAAGTTAAAGATAATTAGGATTAAATTAGGAATATTGCTAGGAATATTCCCTGATGCAGAATTAAGGATAATCAATTATGATTCGATGATGTGCAGGTGTGCCTTAGGTTAGGACTTTGATGTCAATTTCATTCGATTTGAAGATGTAGGAGATTAATGAACCTATAGCCCATTTTTGGGGTATTACATTTTGCCCCTCTTTGAATTACTATGCAAAGCGCAGTGGTTCAAAGATTAGTCTATGTATGATACTAAAACTGATTTGAAAGATGAACCGATTCCAAGATAGAAACCGATTGAAATATTTGAAGATGTTAGGTCCTGAATGACCAAAGATAATGTTAACTATAGCAACGATGAACCGATGATTACGAAAAAGTGCCAAAATGCTTGATTCTGAACCTTATGATTATGAAGAAGTGAGTGACCGGATTCCAAACCTGACTGTCAAAAGGAATCATAATTAGTATCACATTTGAATCCTTCAATTATGAAGAACCAAGGAAATGACACTAATGAACCGATGGTTATGAAAAGCTGATATAGTTTACAAGATAGATTAGGATACCAGATTGATATGGATCTTGATGAATCTAATATGCCCCAAGCGATGAGGTCTTTAGATGAATCAGTAATTAGACATGGTTGTTGTCTTGATTAGTGAGGAAAGATTTGATTATAGATTTAGATTTACAGACTTGAATGATATGCAATACCATGCACCCTTCGGGATGAAAATTGAAATTTGACAAGAAAATTTAGCGTTGAATGGTTTAGAAGCATGTGAATTGACTTGAGAAGTGGTTATACACATCTGGGAATGCGTTCTACATTGTTTAGAGGTCCAGGAGACCAAGTTTGACTAGGTTTGACCATGAGTTGATCATAGGTGACCAAGTTGAAATTTTGATAGTTTGATGTAAGATCATCAGTTAAGTTGAAAAATGGATTTCTATGAAGATTGAAGGTTGATGCAAGCAGTCAGCTGTCCTGGGTCCAAAAATTTTAAATCATGATTTTGACAATATAAATGATCTTAGATTTTGATTTTGATCCTGAAAATGGGTTCAGAACATCGAAATTAGCCAAGGGTGCAATTTTCGTGGAAAATGGAGCACTTTTGAAAATTAGGTCAAAAGCTATATAAGGGCCAAAAAGGTCATTTTCAATTCATTATTCAATTTTGACTTTTGAAACCTTGTGGAGCCCTCTAAGTGAGAAAATGGCTGAGATGAAGGTACCTATCTCATCCCACCATTTTGAGTGTAGCCAAAGACATCAGTGACCTCTGCAGTATGGAGATCCGATAAGTGGACCTCTGTGCCTCTTTGTAAATTCCATTTTTGCATGTTTTTAGCATTTTTAGGTCTTTTTTCGTACGTTTTGAATTTTTAAATCTCACATGCATGGAAACTCGTATGACTGTCCTCTGTGACTCATATGAATTTTCAATTTCCATTAGATTGTCGTCTTAGAACCGCTATAAACTCGTATGAGAAGGACCCAAAAGTCATACGATGTTTCGTCAAGTCCCTCATATGTCATACAGGAAGACTTGTAGTGTCGTATAACCATTGATTGTCGTATGAGACCATTCTGAAACTTGTATGAGTTTTGATGCCAGACTGTGTTTGTTGTATGGAAAACAGTGAGCTTAAAACACCTCTTTAGGTTAAAAAAATCTTTATTTTTTTATTTCTTAGACTAATTACGGAGCATTTAATGCACCTTCTGAGATAGTGAACGTTTCAATTTCTATACTAGTAGCCTATTTTTCAACCAAATTATTGATAGGATTCCCTGTTTCTATGTTGTGTAGGTCATATATCCCAACATTCATGTGCACATATCACACCTCGTGACACAGAGATTGTACATTTCATTGCTTGACCCGATGAGGGTACACCTTGCCGCATGTGATTTTGAGTATCTAATTTGGTTGTCCAAGATTAGGGTGAACCATGGACTTCTGACTGCACTGATTGAGAGGTTTCATTTAGAGACCCAAACCTTTCACCTCACCATAGGAGAAATTACAATTACACCAGAGGATGTGTACAGGGTTTTGCGTATTCCATTCCATGGTCCTCATCGAGATTGTGTGAGTTTGGGGAACTCTGGATTACTAGCCTTCAGACATTTTTTTGGAGATGATACATAGCTCACTAGTTCTATTTCATTGGAGACTTTAGTGCAGTGCTATGGGCAGACTGATAGATTAGAGTGCATCATAGTTGGCATGATAGGAGGTATCATCATGTTTGACCATTAGCAGAACAGTCTCTTGATGGGTTGGGCCCCGCTAGTTGCATGATTGATGGCCACTCCTTCTGAGTTGGGTTGGGGTTAGTGTATGATGGCTCACATGTTCTCTGAGATGCATGAGATCATGTATCAGGAGAGAAAGTCATTCACTTCTGGTGCATTAGTTCTTCAAATATGGTGCTGGGAGCACATCCCAGTATGTAGACCAGTTTGTCAGACACAACGCCAGCCATAGGAGCCGATGATATATGTATACTTTGGTTATGTTACATAGGTATGCATGGGTCATATAGAGTACTAGAGATGTTGCCTGGATGATAGTACATATGTTATCTGGCATTTGTATTTACAGATAGAGGCCTGGCCTACTTCACGAGAGTAGTTTAGTTATTTTTGCTAGAGCTGAGTATTGATTGGGTGATCTACTGTAGTACTTGAGTACTTCCTTATTACCAGAGTGTGGAGGAAGTATGGCATCATTTAGGATGCACCATAGGAGCATGCTACTTACACAAAGATACTAAGAGAGCTTGGATTAGGATGGGGCCCTTGATTTTCCTATGCTCTCTATATAAAGGAGTATAGTGGTATTGTTTGCAGAGACTAGGACTATCAGCCAGATGTTACAGATGTTGGGGTTACTGATGGATTCATTGCATGGCTTGTAGAGTATCCCATATATAGATTTTCAGATCCTATAGAGCTGATACCTTTGATGGAGGAGGCTATGGATGTCACAGGTGCTCCGATGGGTCAAGGATAGAGATGTATAGGTACACAGGTTTTGATGCCCCAACCTACACCTCTGAGGCTGAGAGTAGTCATGACACCACCACAGAGACCATCTGGTCAGATGAGACCCCCTCACCCCACTAGTACTATAGTAGGTAGACCTACAGTTTTATGAAGGAGATCAACCAGAGGAGAGAGTGGCACTCTAGGCAGTGTTTACATTGTAGATGAGGTACTCGGTGCAGACTAAGATATCAGTGCAGGTCCTAATCCCACACATGTTGATACCAGTTTTGATCTGGGAGCTGAGGTTAGATGCCAAAAGGTGTAGAGAGAAGAGGCTACTAACCAACCAAGTGGAGATACTGATATGCCTCTAGTAGATGTTGATCCTAGTGCCCCACAGACTCCTCAAGAGATCATTAGATGACTCAAATTATAGGTTAGGGACCTGAAGGTACGGAGTCCTCGATTTGAGGAGTGATTTATAGAGGCAGATAGATAGCGATCTGAACTCTGAGAGGAGAACAAGAGGTTATAGATAGAGGTGACAAATTAGACCTTGAGAGTTGTCTACTATGTTTTTGCTTACTATGTTGTTGTTCTTGCTAGTCAGAGAGTACCCACATACTCTTAGTATATGTTAGTGTCAGAGGGAGCCAGGGCACCTTGAGCTGAGGCAGTGCCTGATGCACCACCGCCACCTCCACTAGATGTAGAGGATCAGGTAGACAGCTGATCTGTCTAGATATTTTGATAGTTTTGTCCTTTTGTTCATAGATATACTGCTCTGACTTATGATAGCTCACATGAGTTCATTCTTTTGTACTTTGTGCCAGTAGTGCACCCTTGACTATTTCAAGTTATATGATATATATGAGATCGATATTTTGGTTATGACTTCATGTGTACTTGTCATGTTTTTATTTATGATGATATCATGTGATGTAGATGCTATGAAGTGTAGAATGTGTGTATGGATTCATGCAATACAATGATGTCTTTCACATGTATGGATGTTATGCAAATGTAATTGATTATGTAAAGATGCATGGAAATGTATGATTTTGATTATGCACATGTATGCAATGAAATGTAATAGATGGAATGATTATGTAATGTAAATGCAATGATACACATGATATGTTTTGCAAGTATTGATGAAGACAAGTACTCTATCTTATGTCAAAAGGATGTTTAACCTAGAATGGTGACTGCTTACGATTTTTTAAAGAAACCTTCATGAGAGATTCGGCTCTTCATGTCAAGTTTAGGTTCAGTTGAAGAATCATGTAAGCATTTTAGGTGTAGTCAACAATTTGTGAGATCATGCAAAGTGCAAAATGCAAAAAAAAAATGACATGCAGAATGAAATGCAACCTGAGACCTAGGACATAGTCGCTGATCATGTGTCGGTCATTTTCATCATTGAATTTTTAGGTAATCAGATAAATCAACACAATGCACACTAGTTATGAAACTATAGACATATGAATATTGATTTGTATGCACAAGAATCAATACAATGCCCACTGGTTAGCCAACCATGGACATATGAATATTGATTTTGTTTTCAGAATGTCGGAATAGATATAAGCACCAAGGCATAAATGCCAAGATGACCAGAATATCATGTCCATTTTGATATTGCAATTTGTATAAGCATAAGAACATAGACATTATGATGAACAAAATATGCCTTGCATTACAAACACATCAAACAGTCAAGAGATCATTCCAAATCTAGTGTGAATTACCCGTAGTGACCCTTTATCGTTCACCTCCTTAGGCAAGACTATGTTTCACAGTAGGAGAAATAAATTACTCAAAAAGATAATAGTTAGATCAAAATTCCTTGAATTTTCCTGGTATTAATGGTTGAGGTACTCATGGCCATCCAATACAAGATGGAGGTTCTTACAGACGGACACCATTTCAATCCAGAATTTCCAAAGTTGTTAGATTTTCACATACAAGCAAAAGACAAAGAAAATATTATGCCCCCAGTCATCACTCTCTAAATCCTATAAAGGACATCATCAAAGAGCTCAAAGGGACACAATATGCAAAAATCTCAATGTGAATCAGTAAGAATACAAGGAGATAAAAGCATGTAAAAAGCATAGATTGTTTTAAGTTTGTGTTGATGTTTGATTGCATTGTTGTAGATGCAAAATCCTTTTTGGAGAGGAGATAGACTGATGGACTCAGATGTAGCTTCGAAGGACTTTGACTGGCTATGGCATGCCTGAGATACTGAGGACTATATGATATGACTTTGATTTCCCCCAAGTTTGAACTTTGATAGGATACATACGCTTGAGCTAGTTGGTGTACACACTGACTTTATTAAAAATAAGAATGCGGAAACAAACTGGGAAATATGTACAAACTAAAGAAAGACTAAAAGCTAGGAAAGACCAAGATTGCACTGATAGATGGAGCATTTTGAAGCAAGTGGCACCCATTTGCCAAGTTTTCACCATCTTGGCAGAGAGTCTATTTTTGCTACCAAGGTGCATGTTTCCAGGTTTTCACCAAGGCACTTTTTCTTTTTCTCATTTTTTGTATTTTTTTTTTTTCAAATTTTGTGTACTTTTGATTTTTTATATTTTTTTGTGAATCATCAAGGTGCCTATTGCTAGGTTTTCACCAAGATGTTCATTTTTTTAGGACTTTTTTTAATTTTTATAATTTTTTCAAGACATTTTACCATAAACTAAATGCCTTAGGCATAGAATTTCTTCAGATGGAGAATGTTGATTGGTTCTTAGAGTTGTTCTCCTTCATTCATTGAGAGTTGGTAGGCACGAGAGCTAAAAGTAGTAATGATTACAAAGGGACCTAGCCAGTTGGGTTCAAACTTCCCCTTACACTCTCTATGTGATTGATTTTTGAGATTCTCTCTCAAGACTAGATCACCAACTTGAAATTCTCTATGTCTAACTTTCTTATTGTAACCTCTAAACATTCTTTTCTAATATACTCTGAGATGATCATACACTACTTGTCTGTGCTCATCTAGTAGTTCAAGTTCTTGCAACCTAGACACTTTGTAGTCTTCATCAGTTACTAGACCATGCATTTTGATTCTTAGTGATGGGATTTCAACCTCAATAGGTAGTGTCACTTCAGACCCATAAACTAAAGAAAATGGTGTAGCCCTAGTGGGCATTCTAATACTTGTTCTATAGGCCCAGAGAGCTGGATTGATCATGAGATGCCAATCTCTTCCTATTTTATTAACTATACGATGCAATATTTTCAATAGATTTTTATTTGAAGCATCTTCTTGTCCATTCCCTTAAGGATAGTAGATAGAGGACCAATGTTGTGTAATCTTGAATTTGGTGCATAGATCATCTAATTCTTTGTTTTTGAATTGTCCACCATTATTTGTGACTATAGAGTGTTGAATTCCATACTGGCATATGATGTAGTTCAAAATGAACATAGAAATTTGCTTTCCGGTTGCTTGAGTCAAAGGGAATGCTTCTACCCATTTTGTAAAATAGTCTATAGCTATTATGATATGGGTATGTCCATTAGAAGAATGAGGATGTATGGATCCTATAAGATCAAATGCTCATTGGTGAAAAGGGCATTGTGTAGTAAAGGGAATTAGATCTCTCCTTGGAGCATGAATTAAGTTACCATGTACTTGGCATTTTTTACAGTTCTTAGCAAACTTGATTGCATCTTTCTCCATTTCAAGCCAATAGTATCTACCCCTAATAAGCTTTCAAGCTAGTGTTAAACCATTCAAGTGTGACCCACATATACCTTTGTGGACTTCCTCTAAGGCACATTGAGACTCTTCCCATTCTAAACATCTAAGTAGTGTACCATCTAGACCTCATTTGTATAGATCATTACCAATGATGACATATCGAGATGCATTGCAGATAAGGTGTCATTTGTCATGGTGATTGAAGGTATCGGGAATGATTTGGTCTTGGAGATACAAGAAAAGATTTTTGTATCAAGATGAATCATGACCAACAATAGTGCAGATCATGTGGGTTTCGAAGGAATCATATGCAGGATAAGATAGTGCTTCCACCAAGAACTCATAGGGTAGCTCATGTTCAGGCAGCTGTAATAAAGTAGATAGCATTGCCATTGCATCAGCAGCCTTGTTCTCTATTCTAGGAATTTTCTCAAATGTGATAGATATGAAATACTTCTTTATATCATCTACCATTCTCTTGTATGGGATTGCCTTTCCATCTTTCTTTTAGTACAAATCATTGACTTGGTGTATCACAAGTTGGGAGTCTCCATGAATGTGTAACTCTGTCACTCTCCATTCAATTGCCATTTTCATACCATTAAGAAGGGCTTCATATTCAACAATGTTTTTTGTGCATGGAAACTTGATTCTAAATGCTTTAGGAATTGAGTATCCTTGAGGTGTCATGAAAAATATGCCTACTCCAAATCCATTCTGTGTATAGGAGCTGTCAAAGAATAATTTCCATACTCTAGAAGAAAGATTCATGATAGAAGAATCTGGAAATTCCATTTGCATTAGTGTATCATCAAACAAGGGTGCATCAACCAATTGATCAACAATTACCTTTCCTTTTATAGCTTTTCTTTCAACATATTCAATGTCAAATTCACTTAAGATCATGACCCATTTAGCTAATCTACTTGTGAGGGAAGCTTTTCTTAGTAGGTACTTTAGTGGATCAATCTTAACTATCAAATGAGTGGTGTGAGCTAACATATAATGTTTCAGTTTTTGCGATGCAAAAATCACAACCAGACAAGATTTCTAAATCATTGAATAATTCTTCTCATATGATACCAATGTTCTACTGATATAGTATATAGCTCTTTCCTTTTTGTTCTCATCATGTTGTGCTAGCAATGCCCCCAGTGATGTATCTATTGCGGAGACATAATATCAATGGCTTCCCTTGTATAGGAGGCATCAAGATAGGAGGATTTGAAAGATATTTCTTGATATGGTTAAATTTCTCTTCACATTCCTTGCTCCATGCAAAGGTCACACCTTTATGTAATGTTTTTGTAAAAGACTGTGATATGTCACCTAGCTATGATATGAAGTGTCTAATAGATTGTATTCTCCCTTGTAATGTTCTCATTTGATTGATGTTCTTGGGAGGCTGCATCTCCATGATGGCTTTAAATTTAGCTGGATCAACTTCAATATCTTTCTTTGAAACAATGTATCCTAGGAGCTTTCCAAAAGTCACACCAAAAGCACACTTCTTAGGATTCAGTCTAAGACTAAATTTTTCCATTCTATCTAGTATCTTGCTCAAGTCATTTAGATGTTCAGCTCTAATCATAGATTTTTCTAAAGTATCATCAACATAATCCTCCATAGTTTGATGCATCATGTCATGAAAAATAGATGTCATAGCTCTTTGATATGTAGCACCAGCATTTTAAAGCCCAAATGGCATGACATTCCAATAGAAGGTACCCCATGCGCATGTGAAAGCAGTTTTCTCTTGATCCTCTGGAGAAATTTTTATTTGATCATATCCAAAGAAACCTTCCATAAAGGAATACATCTCGAAACCCGTAGTCATGTCCACTATCATGTCAATGTTAGGTAGTGGAAAATCATCCTTTGGGCATGCTTTATTCACATCTCTAAAATCTGTGCACACTCTAATTGATTTATCTAGTTTAGAAATAGGTACAATATTTGAGATCCATTCAACATAGTCAATAACATGGATGAATCCAGCTTTTAGTAGTTTCTCTAATTCAGCTTTTACCAAGAGTGCAACATGAGATGCATTTTTCTCAATTTTTGCTTAACAAGTTTGACCCTTGGAGCGATAGACAGGTGGTGCATTATAAGATCAGGATCCAATCCTGGCATATCTAAATATTTCCATGCAAAGTTGATCTTTTTCTTTGTTAGGAATGTAGTAAATTTTTGCTTTTCTTCTTCTGATAAGGATTGAGCTACATGGACCAACTGTGGTTCTTCTGTTGTTCCCAAGTTGATAGATTGAGTGGGATCAATTAGAACTGGAGATCTGTCCTATAAATGACTCAAAAGGACATCAAATATCTCATCCTTAGTTGCCTCAGAGAGGTTTTCACCTCTGAATACATCTTTTATTTTTACTTTTGTAGGTTTTGAGACTGCCACAAAGTGGTTTTCACCCTCAGAACTCCTTTTCTATTTATTTTTATTCTTATTCTTTTGACTAAGATACTTGATGTCTGACTCCATCATGCCAATGCTTGGTTCATTGATGGAAGTCCTCATAGGCTTCACTGCATTTAGGTAGCAAGCAAGGGCATAGTCATTCAGAAAGGTATAAGTACCATGGCTTGGATCTATGGAAGTTTGGTCAAGAAGTTCAGGATGTTGGATATTCAAAGTGGGAAAGGATTGGGAAATAGTGTTTATGGATATGGATCTATCATCATTGGTCCTAACCTAAATCTCGAGTTTGAAGGTGATATTACAACTTAAGATGTTCAATTTGTGAATAGGCTCAATGGCATTGTGGGAATCCAATTCAGCCATAGGTGGGTCAAACTCGTTAAGTTCATTATTTTTCTCTAGACTTATGTTGGGTTTAGATACATATTGGTGAATAACATCAACATGTTTTTCTATAATAAGCTCATCTTCCTTAGGAATGACTCCCCATTCATAGTCATTAGATTCATCTTCTAATTCAGGACTTCTAGGAAATTGAAGAACATGTGTAAAGTTGGGATGGATACCCCAAGAAGGGTTACCCTCAGATTTTGATTTGAATTCATACTCATGAGAATCTATCTTAGAATAGCTACCACCTTCTTCTTTTTCTATTTGATTGTCTTTGAGATTAGCTAGTTCTTGTGGTGCAACTATCTCTTGTTCTATAGTAGGTTCTTGTGTGTCTACTACATTAATCCTTTTGATTGGATCATCTTTCGCTTCAAGAAGGTCTTTGATTTCTTTAGGAAAAATATCATAAGGAATGAACTCGTCAGTAGTGTCAGAATCATCACTATTAGATTGTTGTATTATTTCCTCCTTTAGTTCAATTTGTTTGAGGACATGTGGGGAGTTCTTACTAAGATAGAAAGGCTTCTTCTTATATCCTAGATTTGTTGTATTATTTGTTGTCTAGCCATGATGGTCAAGACATGATAGAAGGCCCTTACCTTGTAGTCCTAGAGGTCCTTTTCTAGTATATCCCATTTTTGTGATCAACTTGTCCCCTGGTCCATATGACTTTTGAGGAATTTTGCTTGAAGTGGAGTCAATTTTGTGAACTGACTAAGAGTTGGATTCATCTTTATATAACCATGCAAGCACAACTTCTTCTTCCTCAAACTCTTGTTTAGATACTTGCTCTAGGACAAAGCTTCCATTGAATATGACCTAGGATTCTTTAACCTTAGGTTTCACTTTGTCTGAAGGTTGTCCATAAGACTTTGGGGATAATGGGAGAGATGTGAGAGATAAGACTAGTTCCATTGTGTATTCTCCCATTCCATTATCTTTTATTTTGACCTCTTTGGCAATGTCTTCCATCTTGGATGTAGAAGCAATGTCTATCTGCTTAGCGGAAGATTCTCTGTTATTAGGAACAAGTTTATCAACACTTTCTTTCAATGTATTTCAAGTTGTAGAGAGGTCAGTTGGAATCATCACTTCTACTCTGTCATAAGGAAATTTCACACACTAATGATATGTGGAAGGAATAGCTCTCATTTCATGTATCCAGGGTCTCCCTTGAAGAATATTGTAAGCCAAAGGTATATCAAGAACTTGATATGTAGTATCTCTTATGAAAGGACCTATTATGATAGGGAAGACAATCATCCCCTTGGAAGATCTCTCCTCTTCATCATATGCCTTGATAGTTATTTTCTTTTTAAGATCAATGGAAGCTTCAGATAATCCCAGTTGTGTAATCAAGTTGTAAGAAAATATGTTGAGGCCAGTACCTCCATCTATCAACATGCATTTGACATGATGGTTTTGGATCAAGACTTCAATATGCAAGGGTTGGTTATGCGGATGACTCAAGGAATTATCATCTTCCTCTGAAAAGGATATATATTGCAGAGATGTAAGATGACCAACCATATCCTGGAATCTATCTAAATCAAGGTTGTTAGGAACATTGGATCCAAGCAGAGCTTTGTCCAGAATGGCTCAATGAGCTAGAGATATCCGAAGCAACTCAAACATGGAGATTTTTGCATTGATATGCTGGAGTTGTTAGACAATATTGTATGATGTTGGCCTTGTGTCCTTAGGATTTGATGATTTAGAGGCAGCCTTCTATTTATAAGCAAAGAAGAGATTAAAAGGCATCTTAGGGACATTTGATGAATCTGGGATTTGTCCTTGTAGATGTACCTAAGCTTGAGATCGAGTAACTGCATTAGCTGATTGATTTTCTCTATCTTTTCTTACAATTGTGATGACATTGCAACTCTCAGATAGGCACGGCTCAACCATATTGATAACAACATTGTTTCCAGAATAAGCATAGTTGACTTTAGCACCCACATTAGGCTAAGAAGATGAATATCCTTGATGATGTTTTTGAAATGGCTCCATGAATGATGTATGATCATTATTGCTCTTATGATTATCAATTGTGATTTCTCCATTATCAATTTTGTCTTGTATGATGTGTTTCAAGAAAATGTAGTTATTAGTTTTATGACCCTTATTGCGATGGAAGTCACAAAAATCATTCTCTCTCCACCATCGTGGTTTAGGTTTAGGATCAAAGACTTTTATCTCAGGAAAGGAAATGATGTTGTTAGCCAATAGAGTTTTCATGGCAGATTCCAAGGACTCTCCAAGAGGAGTAAACTTGTGTTTAGGATTTGTAGCCCAAGGTTTTTAGTTGGATCGCTTCTTGTTAGACTCTTTGGCTTTAGCTTCGGAAGCTTTGATGGCTTGGGTACCAACAGTGAGATTGAAAGTGGGTGCCTTAGATGGGGTATGGATAGCATCAACAATGCCATCAGTGACAATGCCTTTGTTCTTGTTCAAGTTTTTGCCTTTGTCTTTAGAACTAGATCTAGATTCATACTTGTCTTTTTGAAGGGATATGTGTCCCTTTTGGACAAGTACCTTCTCAATTTTGATTGCATTTTCTACCATTTTATCAAAGGATATATGATTTTGCATTTGCAAATGGTAGTTGAGTTCTAGAACAATATTGTTGATGAAGATTTCTAGCTTTTTAGTTTCTGGAATGGGTCTAGCATGTAGAGAAAATTTCTTCTGCTATCTTTTAAGAAAAGTTAGGAATGGTTCTCCTAGATATTGTTTGAGATTGCAAATATCGATCATGGTGAGAAGATGCTAGATGTTATAGGAGCATTTTTGATAGAATAGTTTGATTAACTCCTCAAAATTTTTGATAGTTGGAGGCATTTTTGAGAACCAATGAATGGCTGATCCTCCTAGAGATCAAGGGAAAAGGTGCTTTAAGTAGGCTGGTTCATGCATGAACTTCATAGATTGAGTACAAAATTGTCTGACATGATCTTGAGGATTATATTTTCTATCATACTTATCATACTTAGGTATCTCCACTCTTTTAGGGAATGGTAGCATGTACAAGTCTTTATCGAATGGAAAAGGGCATAGAACCTCCATGGAGAACTCTTTAGGTTCCTTTTCTTTCTCAAGTTTATTAATCTCAACTTGCATGGCATGCATCTGTTTCATCATAGCTGTGATTGGAGTTTCTTCCTCATGCATAATGATATCGTCAACATTAAATTTGGAAGGAATTTTAGCCCCTTGATGAGCTAATTCTAGAAAGTATGTTTCTCTATCTTCCTTCAAGAAATGCCTCATCATCTTCTTGAAGTCATCATCATTTTGATATCAAGCAATTTCAGAAGGTGTGGGTTTTGGATCCACACCATGTTGAGAGTGATTTCCTTGAGACCCATGGTTTGTCCCTCCTTGAGACATGTTAGGAGTTTTAGGACTCCCTGGGATAGATTGATGTGGAGTTTGTTGATTACCTCCATGGGTTGATGGAGGAGGGGGTATGTAACCAATTTTTAATCAAAGATTTCCAAGACCGTCATCTTTGTAAAGGCCTGAATTGTAGAGTTTCTTAAACGTTGGACCCACATGAGAAGACAAAGGTAAGGTATTGGGTGCTTCTCTTTATTTATTATGTGAGGAAGCTCTAGTTTCCACCGTTAACCTTGGGTGAAGCAAGAGAGAAAGATGAAGACAACTGAAGAATGAATTGATTCAAGAAGATCAAATGATGCAACCTTGTCAAGATTGGATTGATTGAAGATTAGTTTGGACATAAATGAAGGATAATGTGCCCTAGTAGTATGGGTAGATTCCCAAAAGATGGTGGACACAAGCTCATAACACTTAGCTATTTTGTATGAAGACTGAATTGAAGATAAATTTTGACAAGGTTTTGACACAAGATGAAAAAGACTCAAATTGATTAAATAGAAGGATAGATTTGACTCAAGAGACCACTTTAGGAAAATGAATGAATTTTCTATAGTTTCTTCTCTATTCTTGACACAATGATTTGTTTGACAGACTCTAGAAATAGGCTGTAAAAGCTGAATTCCTGGCAATTTTGACAACTTTCTGGCAATTTTCAAAAATTCTCATATGACTTTCTGTAGGCTCATACGATAGTGGGTAGGTTCTAAAATAACAATTGACAAAACTCGTATGACAATTGCAAAGCTTGCATGATAGTTGATAGTAGATTTTGACTTTTTGCTCGTGTTTTTCTAACAAAGCTCATACGACACTATACAAGCTATCATACGACAATCCAGGGGTTATGAAATGACAAATAATCAAAATGTGTATGACTTTCTGAACCTATGGGATGACTTTTGACTCTAGAAAGGGATTTTGCATCATATTTTGCAATTTTCTCAGTTTTCAGAATCAATGGGTTTGCAAAGTTTTATGTCTAGATTTGAAGATTGTACCGGGATTGTTTGTTTTCAATAACCAAGTAAGTAAACAAGAATGTAGAACAGCAGGAAAGTGATTTCAAGCACGTATGAAAACAATGAACAGGGGACAAAGAAACCCTACACATGAACAATCAAGTGACTAAATGTGCTAATCCCTAGGAGTGCTAATTGTGTATGTTCCAAAAAGTTTCTCAATAACGCACATAGTCCTAGAAAATGAAAAATTTGACCTCACTAGGGTTTGTAGTAATGGTCTGACTCTGCAACTTCTATGATCTCAAGAGGGAGAACTCCAATCTAGGCACACCGGAGTCTTGACATAGTCTAAGAATTTAATCAATCAGGAGCTACAAGGGAGATCTGACAGCCCAACAAGAGACCACACCTATGAAGATTTCCTCCACAAGGACATTTATATAGTGGTTACTGCTACCACGGTGAAAATAGATATTACTGCTTGAGGTTCCATCCATGTGGTTGACCCAATTAAGGGAATGTTCACTACAGTTAACCCTCTCTAAAGGTGACTCACAAAAGATACCACAGGGGGACTAGATCGGATCCAAGGATCTAGGTTTCTGGTATTATCCAAAAAGGAAGTAAAGCATAATCCCCTAACCTCTTCACTTCACCAAAACAAAGTAGAAAGATTAATCTAACATGGTAAGACTAAAATTATCTCACCAAGATCTATGATGTCAACAACTTGTGGTCTATCAATCCCTCCGAAGAGAGAATGTATCGATCAAAAGCTGACTACAAACCCAGTAGAGCGCAAGACAATCTTAGTATCCTCCCTACCTACAAGGGGATCCTTCATCAGGAAGAGCTTCACATGTAAACAAGAGAATGAAGCCCACTCTCTCAAGATCATCCACAAATAGTTTTCAAAGGGCCTATTTACTATATGTAACAAATATGCAAAAAGAAAATCTATGTTCATTTTATAGCCCAAAATGAAGTCTGTGATATGAAAGCACGAAAAGTCACACAAGCTTGACATGTGAGAGTTCATTTTATATGTCCAAATCAAAATGTTATCAAACCATAGTAGAAGACCTGAATTCCTCGCAATGCGCTTAGTAGATTTTACCTATTTTAGCAATTTTTCTTTCACTTTTCCAATCAGTATCAGCAAATATCAGTCAGAAACAAAGGATCTCAATCATTAGGGTTAGCTATCAGTCCAAATCTAAAAATCAAATCTGAAAAACTACCTAAAAGTCTAAAATGACAATTGAATCCTAGCATCAAAACTCGTATGATAGTGGGTGTCTTCCCACATGACAATGTAGCTCTCAAACGATTATCTGTAGTTGCTGAAATGAGCCTTGAAAATGCTAAAAGTCATACAACACACAAAAGGTCCTAGGATATTTTTTGACAAAACTCATACAAAAAATGTACGGACAGAAAATAAAATCATAGAATGGACCAGAAAATGATAGAAAATGCATAGAAATTGATAGAAATGAAATGGAAACCCATTTCACAGCCCCATAGTGGGTGCCAGAAATGTGTGTGTGAAAATTATACCTAGCTGTGGACACAACACTTCAGTAAAACATTAGAGGTTAGCACAAATCAAAATCTGACAAATAATTGAAACTAAGCTAACCAGGTGATTTACTGTCTTCTAGTAGGTATGAGTATGGTATTCTTAGATCAGACTGAGATTAGTGACAATGCAACACCTAAACGAAGGATTTGAATGAAAAAGATGGATATGAAATGAATGCAAATTAATCTATTTTTTTAGATTTTGTATGCAATAATATGAAAAACTTGATATGAGACTAATCTAGATGAATGAAATTGATATGCAGATTAATCTAACAATGATATGAAAACTATGAATGCAAAGCTATGATATGAAAATTATGAAAAACTATGACCCACAATGAAAGATCTCACAAATTGCCTGTTGCAAGTGCTTAATCCTTCAATCTCAAATTCGCCATAGTAGTTGTGCAAATTTGAGGTTCTTTATTATCAAGAGCTGAGCCTTGATTTTATAGAAATCCAGGGCTTTGAGGATGCATGAGAAAAGCCATAAATCACTCTTGATAAACTCAGGTTGATTTTTGAGTTATCAAGAAATCAGAGATAATTAACTCAAAAAAATCATGCAAAAGCAATGTTTAACTCAAAATAGAGTTTAGATCAAATTTCAACTCATCATTAGATGTTGAGTTTCAATTTAAAATTGTTTGTTGATTTCTAGTTGACTTCTTTTCTTGATTGTGCATGATTTAATTATAAATTAATTTAAAAATAAAGTGATTTATTCTCAACTTAACTATTTTTTTTGAATTAAAACAATTGATTTATGGGTTAGTCAATTATTAAATCAAACTTTATTCAAAAACTATATTATTAAAAATTGACAACTAACTTTAATTAATTAAATAAGAATTTAATCAATTAGCCACAAGATATTTTGATTTATTGTCAAAATTAAATAATACAATTTAGGAATAAATTAATTAAATAATTAAGTGGCAGGATTAAATCTGATTAATTAAATATTCAGAATATTCAATTAATCAAACTTTAGGATAAAGTAGATTTATCGCAAAATAATTATTAAATTAAAGATAATTAGGATTAAATTAGGAATTTGCAAGAATATTCCCCGATGTAGAATTAATGATAATTAATTATGATTCAATGATGTACAGGTGTGCCTTAGGTTAGGACTTTGATGTCAATTCCGTTCGATTTGAAGATGTAGGAGATTAATGAACCTATAGCCCATTTTTGGGGTATTACAAACATTGTCAAGGCCAAAATCAAAGAACTGATGCCCTGCACTGATTGAAGGGTTTGTACATTGTGCCTCTCTCTGTGTAGTAATAGAGTGGTCAGTAGGGGAATCCTCACGAGCACTACCACTATGGCCATGGTCTAGGTGAGAAGGATGTGGCTGAGCGTATCTTACAGTACCCATACAAGATCTAACATCTAATATGGAGATATCATGCTCTGCTACTATAAATGCATATGAATCCAATAGATCCTTAGCCAAACTAGTCAATGTGACACATGTCATCTCTCTTGTAAGTCCCTCCAGGCTAGAAAGTGAAGGTATGTCTGTTGCACTATACATGTCATGTGCAATCCTACTAGAGGGTGCTCCACCTGCTGATCTGGAGTGTCATCGAGACATCAGGTACTGACCAACCTAATCACTAGATATGGATGTGGCAGCTACTACAATATCCCCCACACTATCAATCATAACTCAAATTTGGGTGCTATGAATAACATCATCTACAACAGGACCCAATGAATGAGCTATAGCAGGTTCCCTCTAACCAACAATGGCCCTATTTACTAGCCTCTATTGATTAGCTCGAGGAAAAGCATCTCTATCAGCAAGTTTTCCACACCCCTATCCTAGATGTGTTGGAAAATTAGTGTAATTAACAACCCTCCCTAAATGAACCTCAACAAAAATCTATTATGTAAAGTACAATGGAATTTGGTTATTATTTGGGTAACAACCACGGGCAGCTAGAAATCATGGGTATATCAATGTTGATATAGTAGGATCTTGACACTTGGTAACCTGATACCCCTTCACATAATTTAAATCTGCATAAGATGGGAAATATTCCCTTTTTAGGGTCACTATAGGCACTAAAACATGTACCTCCTTAAGAGAAAGACCAGAGCCAACCTCTTGTCTCTTCCTCTCAAGTATGACCTCTATAACATCTGGGGCATAGGGAGTGGTACCATGAATGTCATCCCTAATGCTAATCAAGATAGTAAGGATGGATTGACATGTGCTCTTATAGACACTAGAGCTAGTCAGATTATTTATGGATTCTTGCAATCGTTCAATTTATCTATTAGTGCGTGCAAATAGTTCCACGGGGGGAATTGGTGCATCTTCCATGTGTGATGTGCAATAATATATCAGATAGATAGAATATGTATACTTGAAAGATTTTATTTAGTGTCAAATGAAGTCTACATATATATGTTTTCCTAATTTAATTGAAAATAAAATTAAAGTATGTGCATTTTGCTACATTATTTCAAAGTAAACTCAATTACATAAATTATATTTAAATGTAAATAAATGTGTACTGTACATGTGCATATATACATGTACACATATGTGTACATGTATATATACATACACACACACACACACACACACACACACACACACATATATATATATATGACATTTACATGTACATATGTACATACACATGTATGTATATGTATGACATGTATACATGTCATATATATTGATGCAGGAGCATCCTAGGTGTAAGAGCAATCTTGCATCACCCAAAAAATATTTCTATTTTTGTATTCAATAAGTGCTATCTTGTGCAGAGTTGCTATTTATGGGAACTTTCTATTTTTAGTAAGTTGGTCTTATGATCTTAGAATATTTTGATTTTACATGTGGAGGTTCATCTCAGTCATATCAGCCTACCAGCAAAGTTTCATGGCTAGATCAGGTCTAGTTTTGAAGATATTGAACATTTTCAGTTTTGGCAGTAGGGTACAGAAACTTTGAACTCAGTTTTGAAGGCTTTAGAGGCCTTGAATGAGGTCACAAATTTGGGTGACGGGTGCTTGCACTTGCCAAGCCTATAGAGTGCTTCGTGGCATTTCTGAAATGGGGTTATAATAGTCAATCAGGTCAACTAGTGATGACTTATGGTCTCCAGAAGTCGGGCCACCTGAAATGGCAGAAAATAATTTTCCTTCAAAATTTCTGTTCAGGTTTCAAAAGTTATTTTGAGCTGACTTTGATGTAATAAATTAAAAAATAAAATAATTCTAAGTCTTGTCGGCCCTAAGGGCTAAATTTTTGGAACCTTCTCGGGCGGTGGAAAAATGCCTATATAAAGAAGGCCCGTAGTGTTGTCTAGGGAAATTCTGGGTAGTAGATCTAGGTATTGATTCGAGGCTTGTCCTACAAAATATTGTAAGGGAATGCCCATGTGGCTTTGCATATTGTAATTCTGAAAGTTTGTAATTCCACATTTGTGGAGATAATAAGAAGCCAATTTTTTGTTCTTGCATATTGTTGTTGTTTCTTTGTTTCTGTTATGTGCTTTTGGTATAAAGGGGAGCACCCTTCATATATATATATATATATATATATATATATATATATATATATATATATATATATATATATATATATATATATATATATATATATATATATATATATATATATATATGTCACATATATATATATATATGTACATATCTATATATACATTCAACATATATATATGTCATGTGTGTGTGTATATATGTATGTATGTATGTATGTATGTATGTATATGACATGTATGTACATGTCATACATATGTACATATGTATGTATACATGTCATGTATATATATGTATGTTTATATGTATATATATGGCATATACATCTATATATATATATATATATGACATGTACGTACATGTATATATGTGTACCATAACATACACATGACATGTCCATATGTACATGTATGTGTATATACATGTGTATACATACATATATATATATGACACATACATACAATATATATATATATGTGTGTGTGTGTGTGTGTGTGTGTGTGTGTGTGTGTGTGTGTGTGTGTACACATATACACACATATGTACATATACATATATATACATGTACACATATATACTATTAGATCTACTGAGAGGGGGGTGAATCAGTAATCTAGTGTCCCAAAACAAAATGTATAAACCAAAACAATTACTTCAACTTCTGCTACTCGGTAAACATAAAATACTTTCACTGTCTATGCTTTTACCAATTACCAGTCTAAACATATAGCAGTTATTGATCAAATCTAATGTGTAATATGCAAAGTATGATAACAAACAAATATCACAATCAACACATAACACAATAGATTTAACGGGGAAACCCTGTGAAGGGGAAAATCACCTGGGACTGGCAACCCAAAAATATTCACTCTTCTAAAGTGAGGTCAGTGAAGACCCAACCCTGTTAAAGGTTACAAACACACTATTATGTGTGACCTTGTTAGAGGATTTTAGACCAACCGTTATCATCCAACTAGCATTCACTATGGGGTTGACAGGATAACAATGTTCATTCTATGAATGATACATAATAAGACTTTCTTAGTCCACTCAGTTAAGAGATTTGACTGTGTACAATGGTTAAATATGTAACAGTAGATGATCTACCTTAATACAACTTCAATTGAAGATTACAGATCAATAATCAACTCATACAAATCTTTCTGATCAATATAACATTTTTTATTCAACAATGTATCAACTTACTATTCATTGATAATTACTCTCTATCACTTGGTAATTGCTCTACAGTTCCATTCTCACTAACTAGTATGATCAGAATGCATGAAAACTTGTTCACGCGATAACTTTGCAGTATCTCCTTCTTCTGGAATCTTCACTATGAAATCTCCAGTCTCTTATATAGACATGTAAACCATTTTCTTCTTGTCCATCAGATTTTGCTGCTTAATTATCTTCATTGATTTTGCCACTTTAAGCTTCCTCAGTTGATGTGTCATTAACACATTTCAATCTGCTCCATTAGATCTTCCTTTAATTATGTTAGTCATTGATCCTCATAACAAACATTATCTGTTACCTCGATTTCATACACTTTCCAGCTCATTAATCTTATCAGCTAAACTAATCATTTAATTCATTCTTCTCTGCTCGGTTAACAAAGAAATGTGTTGGTGAACACAATCTCAGTTAACATTGTGCTCAGTATACACTACACTCCATCGGTGTATACTAAAATGCTTCATTTACTGACAAAACTGCTTTGTATCTTTCAGCTTTATTCTTCATCATAGATGAATGCAACATAATAAAGTCAATATCATAAGGTCATAGACTCATCAACAAGTTACTCAATGTATTCTTTATCCTCATCTGACATATACATCTTCCTCATGTAGATATCTTTGTTCTTCATCTCTTTCACCTTTCTTTAGATGTTTCAGTATAGTAACTTACAAGATAAGTGTTGTAAAACTTAGTTGACATCAATGACAACATAATACTGATTTAATCATATTACATATCTAATCAACAACTCCTTGGTGATCTCTAATCATAGATTCTTCAATTAGGTTCCAAATCAGTTGTAGTTCATCAGTCTCTCCCTTTGGCATTGATGACATTTCAAGTAATATGAAATGTACCATACACATACCAAATATGTATTCTACAACTCTGTGAACAAATATTGTACAAGCTCTCCCAAGCTTAATATGTTTAATTACTATGTTACTAAACAACATTATAAAATACAACTTTTTCATTCTATAGTTGTGCTCTTTTCATCTCTCATGTTCCTGCTTATGTTCTCAATAACTAATCTTCAATGCTCTGTTCCTAATTGTCTCTCCCTTAGATAGTTCTCATTGGTGCTCATTATTTCATATATTTCATATTGTTTATCTCTCCCTTTGACAACAATGCCAAAGAAACAAATAAACAAACAACTCTTTTAGTAGCTAAGTAACTCTCTTGTCCATTACAGTCTTTGTATCTCTATATACTGATATCCCAATCTGTTCTAGTTCATCAAACTTAATCACAACCTTGAACATTATCCAAAGTGTGAACTATGATGCATCAACATGATCATCTGATAAGACTAGGTTGATGAAACATCCAGATCACATTAGTGACTGGTAGATAGGGGATGGACCCCAAGTCTATTCTTCAAATATTCAAATGTATCCTTCGATAGAGGCTTTATAAAGATGTCGACAAGTTGTTCCTTAGATTTAACAAATTCTAACTTCACTTGCTTCTCCTATACTTTTTCTCTTAATTAGTGATACTTAATTGATATGTACTTTGTCTTAGAGTGCATCATTGGATTCTTTGAAATATTAATGGCACTAGTGTTGTCATAGTATATAATCACCAGGTCAGTGATTACCTCAATCATTCCTTCCAACACTTGTTTAATGTATGCAATGTTTGAACAATTAGTTGCAATAGAAACATACTCTGCTTCAGCTATAGACTGAGAAATACAAGTCTGATTTTTACTTGTCTAGGTTACAAGTCTTTCACCAAAGAAAAATGCTCCTCTAGTGGTGCTTTTTCTATCATCCACATTTCTAGCCCAATCAACATCGGTGTATACCTTCAGTTCAAAATTTCCTTCCTTAGGATACCATATGCCATAATCCTCTATCTTTTTTAGGTATCTTAAGATTCTTTTAGTAGCAATCATGTGTGATTCTCTATGGTTAGCAGAAAATCTAGCAACAATTCCCACAACATGTGCTATATCTGGTATATTGTGAACTACATACATTAACTTACCAATCATGGATCAGTAAAGTGTCCAATTTACCTCTATAGTTTCATCCTCCTTTTTCAGTTTACATCTAGTAGCCATCGGTGTTCCCACAAGTTTAGCATCTTCCATGCCAAATGTCTTCAATACTTCCTTTATGTATTTAGATTGTATGATGAATATCCCATCACTCTGCTGAATCACTTGTAGTCCTAGAAAGAACTTAATCTCTCTGAACGTAGACATTTCAAACTCTTTTTGCATTTCATTAGCAAAGGCTTTACATATATGATCTTGGCCTCCAAAAATAATATCATCCACAAATATCTTAGAAATAAGAATAGTATTATCAGTATTACCTTTCATATGCAAATTGTTGTTTTCACTTATTCTAACAAATCCAATACTTAACAAGTAAGTATGCAGCCTTTCATACCAGGATCTCGGTGCTTGCTTCAAACCATACAAAGCTTTCTGTAGTCTACATACCATGTCTTTTTTGTCTGTCTCAATGAACCCTTCTGGTTGTTCTATGTAGACCTCTTCTTCAAGTATACCATACAGAAATGTTGACTTCACATCCATTTGATAAACTTTGAATTTCTTGTGTGCAGCATATGCAAGTAGCATTCTAACACCTTTTAATCTAGCAATAGGTGCAAATTTTTCACCATAGTTAATGCCTTCCTCCTATTCATATCCCTTGCATACCAATCTAGCTTTATTTCTTGTAACTTCACCATTTTCATTCTGTTTATTCCTGAAAATCCACTTAGTACCGATAACATTCTTGTCTTTAGGTCAAGGTACTAAAATCCACATTTTGTTCTTCTCTATTTTCTCTATTTCCTCTTTCATTGCATTAATCCATTCATCATTTTCCAATGCAACTTTTACATTTTTCAGTTCTAATTCACAAACTAGACATGTACCTTGTCTTTCTTTGCTTCTAGTTTGCATTCCAGCTTGTCTATCTCCAATAATTTGTGTCTCAGGATGGTGTCTTCTGACAAATCTAGCTAGAACTTGGTCTCTTATTTCTTGTTCATCCTATTCAGGTTCATTTGCTTGCTCAACAACTCCATCCTGCTCACCGGTATCTCTTTCCTATTGTTCTGTATTGTTTTCCTATTGACCGGTTATCACAGGCTGGGGCTTTGGTAGATACTCAATTTTTTCAATGTAAGTGAATCTACCGTAGTCTTCACATTCCTTTCTACTTTCCTCTATGTTCTTGTCATCAAACTCATCAACACGGACATTAGTGCTTTCAATCAATTTATTTGTAACCTTATTCAGACATTTATATGCTTTACTCTTAGTAGAATATCCTAATAATATCCCTTCATCACCTTTTGAATCAAATTTTCTATTTCTTTCATCTTTTAGAATAAAGCATCTACTTCCAAAAATCTTTAAATAACTTACAATAGGTTTGTGTCCAAACCATAACTCATAGGGTGACGTTTAGTTGCTGTCCTTCAGTTGTACTCAATTAAGAACATATACAACTGTACTGACAACTTCTCTCCAATGTGTCTGAGCAACATTCTTTTGTATCATCAATGTTCTAGCATAGTCAACTATTGACCTATTCCTTCTTTCAGCAATGCCATTTTGCTGGGGTGTCCTCAGTGCAGAGACCCATCTTTTAATACCATGCTCATTACAGAAATTAGTAAATTCATCATAGATAAATTCACCTCATCTATCAAATCTTAAGCATTTTAATTCCTTACCAGTCTCTTTTTCTACATTTTCCTTATACCACTTAAACATCTTAAAAGCTTCAAATTTTTCTTTTAAGAACATAACAGTCATCAATCTAGCATAGTCATCAACAAAAAGAGTAAAGTATCTATCACCATGATAACTCTGAGTTCTCATAGAACCACACAGGTCAGTATAAACTAACTCAAGTATCTTTTTTTTTAGTAGTCTTTTCTTTTGAAACTAGACTTAGTCATCTTACCTTTCTAGCATTCATGGCACATAGCATGATCAGGTTTTGACAAGTTAGGAAACCCTCTAACTCTTCTCTTTTTACAGATCTTGATCATGTTATCAAAATTCACATGGCATAACCTTTTATGCCACAACCATGCATCTTCATCCTTCATTATCAAACAAGAAGACTGATCAATATCAAGATAAAATAGATTTCCTTTGGATTGTGTACCAGTTCCTACAAGTCTTCCTCCATCATCATAGATCTTTACCTTTTTTCTCTCAAAAGCAAGTCGGTGGCCTGAATTATTTAGTTGTGCCACACTTAACAAATTATAGTTCAATCCATCTACCCAATATGCATTTTCACATTTTATTCAATCATTAATCATCAGTGAACCTTTACCTCTTACCATACAAGTTGCATCATTACCAATTCTCATAGATCCTCCATTGTATTCATCAAGTTGATCAAATTTCTCTACATCACTAGTCATATGATGTGTACAGCCATTGTCTATGATCCATGTATCATTTATGCTTACCTTAGAGATCAGTGTTGTTTCTTCATGTTTCTCTTCTTCCTTTGAGTCATCTTTCATAGCAACAAATACTTATATGTCATCATTAGAATCAAATTTAGATTCAATATCTTTAGCTATGTAACATACGTTTTTCCCTTTGTCATTACTATCTCAGTTGTCTCTATTTTTGTATCGATAACCTCTGTTGACTCTCCTGCCATAGCTTCCTTTAGATCAGTCTTTGGTTCCATCATCATCTTTCTTATGTGGACATCTAGTAGCAATGTGGCCAACTTCTTCATAGTTAAAGCATGCCAAATGTAGCTTACCTCTATACCTTCCTTTACCTTTTGGTAACCTTATGGCCATAAGAGCTTCAAGCTCATCAAGCACATCATCATTATTGCTATCACTATCATTATTCTTATTATTCCTACTACTAGACTTACCAATCTTCAAAGAAGACATGAAAGTAGACTCAACAGTCAGTACAACATTGTTATCAAAGTTATTTAATTCAAAGGTTGTAAGCTTACCAATCAGGGTGTCAAGAGTAAGGTTGGATGTAGCCCTTGTTTCATGAATTGTAGAGATCCTGATTACATAAATTGGTAGTAAAGTTCTAAGAATCTTTCTTATCACTATCTTATCATCAATAACTCCATCTGATGCTCGAATAGCATGTACTACCTCTTTCAGTCTATTTGTGTACTGCACAATGTTCTCACCTTCCTTCATCTTCATATCATCAAATCTGCCTCTTAGGCTTTCAACTCAAGCTCTTTTAACATTCAAATCTCCACTGTATATTAGAGTTAGTTTTTCCCACATGGCTTTGGTAGTGGTGCATCTCTTAATGTCTTCAAATTCAGCATCGATACAGGTAGCAGCAAGTTCCATCATAGTAATATTGTGTTCATGCCTATCTTTCAGTTGATCAAGAGTTAAGGGACCATGGGTCGGTTCAATGTAGCCATTCTCCATCAGTTCTAGTGCAGAATTCCCAATTCTAGATATGTGCAACTTCATTCGACTTTGTCATACTGTGAAGTTCTCTTTGTTCAGTCTTGGCACTTCCCTCTTATACATCTTGAGATCTTTGTGCTGAAGTCCTTAAAACTCTGTTCTAAGCAACCAACACTCTGATACCAATTGTTAGAATTACTGAGAGGGGGGTGAATCAGTAATCCATTGTCCCAAAAAAAAATGTATAAAACAAAACAATTACTTCAACTTTTGCTACTCGGTAAACATAAAATACTTTCACTATCTGTGCTTTTACTGATTACTAGTCTAAACATATAGTAGTTACCAATCAAATCTAGCATGTAATATGCAAAGTATGATAACAAAAAAATATCACAATCAACACATAACACAAGATATTTAACATGGAAACCCTATGAAGGGAAAAACCACCTGGGACCGGCAACCCAAAAATATTCACCCTTCTAAAGTGAGGTCAATGAAGACCCAAACCTATTAAAGGTTACAAACACACTGTTAGTTGTGACCTTGTTAGAGGATTTTAGACCAACTGTTATCATCCAACCAACATTCACTATTGGGTTGATAGGATAAAAATATTCATTCTATGAATGATAAATAATAAGACTTTCTTAGTCCACTCGGTTAAGAGATTTTCCTATGTACAATGGTTAAATATGTAATAGTAGATGATCTACCTTAATACAACTTCAATTGCAAATTACAGATCAATATTCAGCTCATACAAATCTTTCTGATCAATATAACATTTCAGATATAACAATGTATCAACTTACTATCCATCGGTAATTACTCTCTATCGCGCGGTAATTGTCACTTGGTAATTTCTCTGTAGTTCAGTTCTCACTAACTAGTATGATCAGAATGCATGAAAACTTGTTCACATGATAAATCTACAGTATCTCCTTCTTCCACCATCTTCACTATGAAATCTCCAGTCTCTTATATAGACATGTAAACCATTTTCTTCTTGTCCATCAAATTTTTCCACTTAATTATCTTTGTTGATTTTTCCACTTTAACCTTCTCGTTGATGTGTCATTAACACATTTCAATTTGCTCCATTAGATCTTCCTTTAATTATGTTAGTCATTGATCTTCATAACAAACATTATTTGTTACCTCAATTTCATACACTTTCCAACTCATCAATCTTATCAACTAAACTGATCATTTAATTCATTTTGTTCTGCTCGGTTAACAAAGAAATTTCTCAGTGAACATAAGCTTGGTTAACACTATGCTCGGTATACACTATACTCCGTTGGTGTATACTGAAATGCTTCATTTACCGACAACACTACTTTGTATCTTTCAGCTCTATTCTTCATCATAGAGTAATGCAACATAATAAATTCAATATCATAAGGTCATAGACTCATCAACAAGTTACTCAATGTATTCCTTATCCTCATCTGACATATACATCTTCCTCATGTAGATATCTCTGTTCTTCATCTCTTTCACCTTTCTTCAGATGGTTTGGTATAGTAACTTACAAGATAAGTGTTGTCAAACTTAGTTGACATCAATGACAACATAATACTGATTTAATCATATTACATATCTAATCAGCAACTCCTCAATGATCTCTAATCATAGATTCTTCAATTAGGTTCCAAATTAGTTGTAGTTCATCAATATACATGTGTGTATTTGTGTACACACACACACATGTGTGTGTGTGTGCACATATATATACATATATGTACATGTATATATAGATGTGTATACACATGTATACATGTATATATATACACATATGCATATATATATATATATAAATATATATATATGTATATATACACACACACATATATATATGCACATATATACATATGTATACATGCATATATACACATATACATGCATATATACATATATATATATATATATATGTATATATACATATATACATGCATATATATACATATACATATATATATATACACATATACATGCATATATAAATGCATATATACTAAATATATATATCAAAAACTTTAAATAATGAAAAACAAATATTAAAAAATCAGAAAGCGACGGTTGATGAATCAAAAACCAAGCCAAAACTTTCAATCCCACCGAAAGTGACAGTGAAAGTCACTTTTGGCAGGTTAAAAACCCCGTCGAAAAACCTAATTACTGACTTTCGATCGAAAGTCTCATGCTAGGAACTTTTGATCGAAAGTTTCTTCTTACTTTCAATCAAAAGTAAGGTAAGAAATTTTGATCAAAAGTTACTTCTGATCGAAAGTATGGATTTTTTGTACTTTCAATCAGAATTTACTCACTTACGATCGAAAGTATGAAAGAATTTTTTAGTCGATTGTGCTTTTTGGGACATTTTCCTTCCTCCGAAAAAGTGTAACCCACTACTGTGGGTTCACCCATGTAAATACATACATACATACATACATACATACATACATACATACATAGATATATATATATATATATATATATATATATATATATATATATATATATATATATATATATATATATATATATATATATAACATAAGAAATGGTAGGAATCGAGACATCATGTGGATCCCGCAAGCAAGTAACTATGACTTTGTCCCTCAACCACATCAAACATGTCAAATAGAAAGGTAAAACATGCATGATAGTTGTGTTGGAAATATTCAGGAATTAACCAAGTTACTGAGAGGGGAGGGGTGAATCAGTAACTCCAAATTCTCTTTCAGATGTATTAACATATAGTTCACTTTATCCTTTTGTATATAGAAAGCATGAAACATAAAAGCATACACAACAATGACACAGATTTGGTTACCCAGAAACCTTCCAAAAGAAAGTAAAACTGGGGTGGGGATGAAACCCACAAAGCTTTAGTACTGCAGTATAAAGTTGGCCGGTTAAGGCTTACAATTGATCACTTCTGATGATCTGCCCTGCTAGGAGCAATAAGGACTGCTAGGTCCACCTTGTTAGAGGTTTTACAAACATACAATGAAGTATGCACTTAGTAAAGAGATTTTACAAAGACTGTAAAGTCTACCCGGTTAAAGGATTTCAAGCTGATTCACCTGTTAGGATGAAATAGTAGATCTCTTACTTTGCAACTGGATTGCTGAATGAGATTTGTTGATGTACTGATCACCTTCTATGATGGATTTATCTTTGCTGCTTCTTATACTACTGTAGCCCTTTGTAATTCGCTTATCTCTGCTTTTCTCTTCTATTTCATATTCATACTCATACTTACACATCTTGGTATTTTACAACATTGTTTATATACAAGTCTAAACAATTAATTACAATTACAATTACAAAGTCAGCTTGACAAATAAACATAAGTGCTACTAAGTCGGCCCAAGTATGGTTACACGGTTCCTGCAAACTAACTCGGTGACTTTCTGATACTCGGCGTCCACTGCATTACTCGGCATCATCATGCACTCGATAGAAGTGAAGGCTCGGTTCATACTAACCACTCGGTAAGTTTTGAACTTGGTAAATACCTGTGACTTGGTAGACATAATGTTACTTGGTTTACATTGTCCTGCTTGGTTTGCACTGTCCTGCTCGGTTTGCACTGTTCTGCTCGGTTTGCACTGTTCTACTCGGTTTGCACTGTTCTGCTCGGTTTGCACTATTCTGCTCAGTTTGCACTGTGAATGCAAATAAGTGTTGTCACTAGTGGTGATTCTGCTTAATGCCAACAATCTCCCCCTTTGGCATTAGTGACAAAAACACTTATTGCCCAAAACTTATATACATGAACCCTGCTGAGATTTATTTTGATTTTTCAAAATTTGTCTTTGTCATAGGGCTTTATAAATTATCTCCCCCTTTCAATGTGCTAACTTTTTCTTCTATACATATCTCCCCCTTTTTGGTGATAATGCCAAAGGTGTATATACTAGTGTTTTACAAAGAGAATCCATAATTTGATAGAAAAATAGAATGTACCTTCATTATCAGTGCCAGGGTTTTGTCCCAATTTTCTTGTAGAATCTTGCATGTTTGGATTGCAATTTGGACTTCTGCAGAGAGTGTAATCATGTGATCTGCTATTGAGAACTGATTGTCATGAATTAATGTTTTGGAATGTTCAATGTGCTTATACATTGTATTCATGATGGGAAGGATCATGTTCTGAATGTCTAGCAGTGTGGACCGGATCCTTGTGTCTTCTTTCAGTAGTTCTGACTACATATTTGATAGGAATGAGATTTTCATGTGATGAGCAGAGTTTGAACTTGGTTCAAGTTGCAGCTTCTATATGCTAATCTTCAAATCCTCATCAATTTTATTCATTTTATCCTTGACATCCTTTGTGAAATCGGCAACATTGCACAGTCTAGCCAAAAGAGAGGTAACATTCGAATAGGAAGATTCAATGTTTGTCAAAACTGAAGACAATTCTGCTTGATTAATAGCTATGTGCTGAGCAATGTGCTCAAGCACTTTATTGTTGAATTTCTTCTCAGCTTTTTCAACTAACTTGTCTGTCCCAGATGAATCCTCATTGTACTTATTTACTGCTTCTGCTAATTGTAACAAAACATGTTGAGAGGAGTCTATTTCAATACCTAATGCTTCTGACAAAATGTCCTTAGCATCCTTAATGATTTTATATTCCTTGTCTCTCTCATCTTTAAGCTTCTTTTGCTTTGCTTTCCTTTGGAGGATTTCACCTATATTTTGCATTTGATCCGCTGATAGATTTGCAAAATCCAATGTTGGAATCTCTATTTCCTCATCTAGGTCTATATCCTCTACTATATTCTTGCCCAAAAATCTTATACTCGGTTGAGCCTTAGGCTTATCTATACTTAATGCCTTAGTAGTAGTGACAGTAGACATAGTAGGACTGGCTATAGAGAATGGTATATTGTCTACTGGAGAACTTAAAGTATTTGCACTTGTAGAATCAAAAACTGGAATACTTACTGCTGGAAAACTTGATGAGATAGGAGACTGCAACTCGGTAGAAGAAATGGTAGTCACTTTTGTTGTTGCTATAGGTGATTGGAAAAATGTTGAAGTTGTCACAACCATGCTTGAAGGTGTCTCCGGGCTAGATGTAGTAACTTTTACTGGAGAGGTAGGAAGTGATGCAATGACTTCTGCCTCTATCCTCACAGTATCATCTACCTCAGTGACTTCTTCCTGTTCATCACTGTCATCTTCAATGTCTTTTATTATAACTGTTTCAGTACTCGGTTGGTGAAGATGGTATATGTTCTTCCATGTGGCATTTGCAGTCTTCACAACCAATTCAATATTGTTAATCAGAATTAAACAAGTATTGAACTTCAGTGTCATCTTATTTTCATTCTCCTTCAATGCCTTCTTTATTTCATCATTTTTCAAGCTGGGCATTAACTGTCTCAGGGTTTGATCAAATATGTCTTTTACAGTTTGCTTTGCATTGGTCCATCTCATTTTTATTGGATCTAATAAAGCTACTGGAATCTCTGGGGCTATTTCATCAGGAGAGTATTTCCACTGTCCCATCTTTTCAATAATAGCATCTTCAATTTCCTTTTGTTCTGTTTCTAATCTTGTTTCATATTTTAAAGATTTTATATTACTTACTCCAGATCCTGATCCTTCTCTCAAAATTTTGATCTTCTCTTGAAGGGTTAGAGGAGGCCTTTTGAATATTATATCTTTGTCCATTTTGTTTGCCTTAACCCTTGCACTTCTCCTTGTAAATACAGCAGTGGGAGGCTTAGGTTCCTTGGTGATGAATACCTTTCCTTTCTTCTTTGCAGGTTTTGCTTCCTTTATTTTCTCATCCTTTTTCTCTTCTTCTTCAGTGTCTTCTCCTCTGTCCTCGGTTAGCATTTGCATTTTGGCTATCCTCTTTTTTCCTTTATTTACTACCTGTGGAAGCTTTATGCTTAATTCAATTCTCACCTTTGCTTCTTCATATGTTCCAAAATATGGAGCTTTGGGATTAACAGGCTGATTAAGAAGGGCTTCAATGATATTCTTTGTTTCATCAATGTTTACCTCATAAGGAAGAGGTTTCACATGTACAATCCTCAGTTTAGCTGCTTGAATGTATACTCTTTCACAGTCCACCATGAAACAAATATCATCCTTATAATCTTCCACCAACTTCTGTGGAATCCAGAATCTGTCATTCATTTTCTCCTTAAAAGACTCAAAATAACTATCCATGATGCTCTCAAAATTTTCACCCATTTCTGAAATATATTCATTTATCTCATAAAGAACTGGCACATCTTTTCTCCATACTACTTTTCCTTTGGAAGGGAAGAATTTCTGAACATAGAAAAATAAACAGACCAGTAGAGATCCAAACTTACATGGATTGTTTTTGAAAGTTTGAATGCTTTCCATGTTCTTGTTAAACTGCTTTAACAACAAATCTGCAAGATCAAATGATAGATTATTCTTGACCACTTTGTATGCTAGGTCTATGGCTTTGCAGGAGACACTATTCTATCAACTTGAACTGTATATCTTATGGGCAATGATGTGTGTTCCAAACTTCAGTTCAGCATCAGTAATGCTGCTTACTTTCATGCCTCTACCGTCCCACTCGGCTAGGGTTTTCTTCTCCAGTTTCAGCCGACCTAGGGTTTTGGTAGATTTAGCTTTGTTTAACATGAGAAGACCGATGATTTGGTGAATCATCTTCTTAGTGATCTCTATGGGTTGCTCAAGCCAAATCTTGCCTTCATGTACACGGCTGAGAATGTATCTAACCCATTTCTCCTGAAAGTTTCAAGGTAAATGTGAAATGTGAACTAATCCCTTGTCTTCCAGATGTTTGTGCTCGGGTTTTAGAATACCATCCACGCATAGTTCCTCACACACAATATCTAGCTCTAGGTTTCCCATCTCTTGAATTGCACAATTGAAATGATTGCAAATATCGTTAACAAGTAGTACCTTAGGAGGAATTTGAGATTGAGCTCCGTTCGGATCTAGGGCTACTGCAATTGCAGGCATGAGTTTAAAATCTGGTGCTCTCCATTCCCCTTGGACTATCATTTCTGATCCTTTCTTCGCTGAAGTGCTGGATGATGCCATGGTAGCTCACAAAGAATTCTTTTCACAAAAGGTATCTGAATCGCTGGATTGCTCTTGAAATTTTATGCTCTCAAAGTGCTAAAGTTCATGGTGAAGAATGAGTTTGATTTCTTGCCTTTTGTTTACAACTTTGTCATTAATGCTTAGTACAAATTAGGGCATGAATTCTGATAGACTGTCACCCACTATGAATTAATTGCTTGGTAAAGACTTCACAACTCAGTGAACTTGAGAATTCATATTGCTCCGACCTCGCTTAGTAATCATATTAGATAGCTCCCGACCTTGCTCGGTGAAAACTGATACTGACCTTCCTGTGATCTTATTGCATCTTGTATGCCAATTTAGATCTTTCTTTTAATTCAGTTCTGGAACTGCTTGAAATTTGTCTATGAGAATACAGTTCCAGTGCTTTCTTGGAAATTTAGTTTGAGTCGGTAGAGCCACCCATTCCATTACTTGGACTGGTTTTCTCGGTAGATTTAGGAATCCACTATTGTCTCATCTATTTCCTGACCTTAGTTTCTTCATTCTTCTTTCCATCTTCAACTTCACTAGCATTCATGCAATTTCTGGCTAAATGACCGAGTTTAGTGCATTTGAAGCATCTTATGGTAGTATCTCTTTTCCTTAGATGATGTTTTATGCAGTTCATGCCAATGTGTCCATATTCTCCACAGTAATGACATCTACACTAGGTGTTGTAATCCCATCCAAACATTGCTTTCATAATTTGTTCTGCTGGATTGAATGTTCTGGATCTGCACTCAGATGCCTTGTGACCTTGTTTGTTGCATTTGTGACAATTACCTTTGAATCTTGGTTTTTCCCTGCATTCATTTGCTTTGTGACCATGCTGATTGCAGTTGTAGCATTTTCCATTGAATTCTGCTTTTTCATTGCTCCAACATTTATTTGAAGTATGTCCTATTTTACCACAATGATTACAAGTAGGTTTCTGATTTCTTTGAGTACCTTGCTTAGAAGATTCACCTTCTCCTTTGTATCCAAGTCCTGCTTTTCCTTTTTGCCTATGAAGATTTCGATCATACAGCTGATTTAAGTCTTCTTGGCTTTTCAGCATTCCTTCATTGATTTGTTTTTCGGTGTTTAGGTCATCCACCAATCTTAGATTGATTTGCTTTTTAGATCTTAGTTCTTCTCTTGTGCTTTCTATTTCTGATCTTAGAGTTAGAATTTCCTCATTTGTATGAGAGATCTGATCAATTAGGTTTTCTAGCTGAAGGGTTTTATTTTGGACTTCATTGTTCCTTCCATCTAATTCATCTTTCAACTTGTTTCTTTGTTCTAAGATCTCACAAAATCTTGTTGAGTGTAGCTCTTGTTCTCTTTTTAATTTTCTCACTTCTTCCTGCAGAGACCCATTCTTTTCTAGGAGTTCTTTGACAGCATTGTTTGCTTCATCTGAGCTATCTGAGGGAAAAAGATCTTCAATCTTTTCTTCAATGTAATTCTGATCATTCATCTGATTTGCAAGTTCCTTCCTTCTTCTTAGGGATTGGGAAAGATGTTCTTTTGCTTCTTTAAGTTTAGCTATGGCCACTTGCAGATCTAGCTTTTCATTTTCAATCACCTTGTTCAGTTTGAATACCTCCATTGTCCTGGATCTTTGCTCAAGCTAGTTAAGCTTTATCTTGAGAACCAAAATAGCTCTGATACCAATTGTTGGAAATATTCAGGAATTAACCAAGTTACTGAGAGGGGAGGGGTGAATCAATAACTCCAAATTCTCTTTCAGATGTATTAACATATAGTTCACTTTATCCTTTTGCATATAGAAAGCATGAAACATAAAAGCATACACAACAATGACACATAGATTTGGTTACCCAGAAACCTTCCAAAAGAAAGTAAAACTGGGGTGGGGATGAAACCCACAAAGCTTTAGTACTGCAGTATAAAGTTGGCCGGTTAAGGCTTACAATTGATCACTTCTGATGATCTGCCCTACTAGGAGCAATAAGGACTACTAGGTCCACCTTGTTAGAGGTTTTACAAACATACATGAAGTATGCACTCGGTATAGAGATTTTACAAAGACTGTTAAGTCTACCCGGTTAAAGGATTTCAAGCTGATTCACCTGTTAGGATGAAACAGTAGATCTCTTACTTTGCAACTGGATTGCTGAATGAGATTCGCTGATGTACTGATCACCTTCTGTGATGGATTTATCTTTGCTGCTTCTTATACTACTATAGCCCTTTGTAATTCGCTTATCTCTACTTTTCTCTTCTATTTCATAGTCATACTCATACTTACACATCTTGGTATTTTACAACATTGTTTATATACAAGTCTAAACAATTAATTACAATTACAATTACAAAGTCAGCTTGACAAATAAACATAAGTGCTACTAAGTCGGCCCAAGTATGGTTACACGGTTCCTGCAAACTAACTCGGTGACTTTCTGATACTCGGCATCCACTGCATTACTCGGCATCGTCATGCACTCGGTAGAAGTGAAGGCTCGGTTCATACTAACCACTCGGTAAGTTTTGAACTCGGTAAATACCTGTGACTCGATAGACATAATGTTACTCGGTTTACACTGTCCTGCTCGGTTTGCAATGTCCTGCTCGGTTTGCACTGTTCTGCTTTGTTTGCACTGTTCTGCTCGGTTTGCACTGTTCTGCTTGGTTTGCACTGTGAATGCAAATAAGTGTTGTCACTAGTGGCAATTCTTCTTAATGCCAACAAGTTGTACACATGCAAGTATGGGGTAAGTAAAATCATGAATATAAATGACATTTTAAACATATAAATAATCATCATCAAAGTAACTAAAATCATCTAACTATGAACATATGATATATCATGACTATCCAATATCAAATCAACATATAATGCCATACAACCATAACCTCATAATAAAACTAAAATAATCAACACACACATGAAAGTGGCCTAAAAGAGTTTGGCAATGGAAAATTGAAAAAGAAAACTATGGGTGGGCACTACAGCATGTCTTCATCCTTGAGATTCATGGTGTTGTGGATCTTATCATCCTTATTGTCAATATTCCATCCTAGATTGTTGTTGTAGTCTCTATTAACCTTGGAGGATGGATACCTCATCCTAAGTTCTATGCATTCCTTTAGATATATGACCATCTTACATCCACTATCAAACCAATCTTTTTTGAATTATTTCAACAACTTAGATTAAGTGTCTCCTCCATATTTTTTTTTTCTCTTGCCATGGTCTCATTGAGTTGTTTCTAACTTCTAGTTAACTCTCTCAACAAGATTGTCATTACCTACCTAAGCATCTCCCACTCTATCGCTTGGTGCCATGATTCAATTCCACTATAGACTATAAAGTTCACTAAATCTAATACCATTGTAATATCCTCAAACAAGCACAAAAGAAAAATTTAAATAAATATGCAATGTACAACCAAAAATTTTAATCAAAAAAAAAATGGCTCTACTTTTTGGTGTAAACTCCTGCATTTTCACGACTGATTCTCTGGACTCCCAACTATTTTTTTTTGCAAATACCAAGTATGCTGCTACGAATAGAAAATTCCCAACTCCTATGCTGAATAAATATTCTTGGGAAAAATAGCATTCTTCCCCTATATTTGCATCTAGGGCTCTACCATGGGAGTTTCTCGATCATGCCCAAGAAAGTCAATGGTTACCGGCTCATAAACAAAAATCCAAAAGGTCTAAGCAGTATGAGATAAATCCTAAAGTGCATCATTTCTCTCTCCAATAGATGCCCTTTGTAATGCCTCTCAGCAACATTTTTTATCATCTCAGTACTCTGAATGATCATTACTACTCTCCACCCCATAAGGAAAAATTGAGCTTTGTTCTAGGAAATAAGGTCACAAATCTCAACCCTAACTCTATTAGGCTAAACTTGGGAAAGATGAAGGCAGTTAATTTCCCTAAAATTAGGAAACTATCCCCTGTCAAAAATCAGATCCAGCAGGTTGCGAATGTATACATGCCTCCTCATCACAGTTGCAAAGGTATGTATAAAAACCCACCTCTGTTTCAGACTGCAGCATAGCAGAAAATCAACATGATAGGTTTACGGTAGAAAAAGGAATAGATAGATCTAACGATTTATACCAAAATTCATTAGTTAAGAATGGTAATGTCTATTCCCCCCCACATAGGAGATCTAATCCACTAGGGACCGGTAATCATAGATGTGAAGACATCATCCCCCATGTCAATTTCTCTCTATGCCCTAATCAAATTAACTCTAATATGGAAACTACTGTTCTAGAACTAAAAGATGGATGTATAGAAAGAATCCAGAGTGTGTGTGCAGGCTTTGGGATAATATGCAGATGGAATAGTATCGGAGCTTCTATAAGTGACATAGTAGTGTGGTTGAAATCTAGATGGCAACAAAAGGTAGTTGTGTCAATTCTTACTAAAAATTTCATTTATCTAGATTTTAGTAACAAAGCACTTAAAAAATAGATATTATCAGAGGGTTGCCCTAAATACAAAAATATAGAATTTATAGTTTTTGATTGGACTCCATTTTTTAACCTTGAAAATCTTACTGACTTTATGGTGTATAAAGTTGTTCTCCTTAAAAACTTTCCTCTAGAATGTACCTGGCAGGAAACTCTTAGAAAAATAGGAAATAGTATTGGCAAGTATATAGGGCTAGTTGAAACAGAGCAAAATCATGCAAAAAAGATTATTATATTCAAAATGAATCTTCATAAGAAGACAATCCCTCCTATCAGAATTTGTTGTAAATCAAACTCGGTGGTCATCAATCCCACTATAGTTGAAAATTTCTTAGAGGAAATAGAGGATACCCCTATAAATACTACCAGCCTTTTAGAAAATCAGACTTCCCCAAACCTCAATCTAGCTAATCTGGATATTAAGGTTTCTTTCCTTGAGAACAAGGGAGGGTTTTTTATTAATAACAATTATGGAAAGAATGATGATACTACACCTATATCTCCCATGCATAGAAACCCTCAGAATACTATAGGTACTTCAACCCCCAGCTCAAGAAATAAAACTATTTACTCTGAGTCCCATTTAGTCTCCCAATCCTTAGGAATCTTAGAGGATGATCAGAAAAAGAGCTAGCTTGTAGAACACAGTCCCAGCAAGTCCTTTGTTCTCGTATCACCAGAAGTTAGAATACAAGCCATTGAAAAAAAAGTAAAATTAGTTGATGAAATTATGGGAGAACTTAGGGAAGTACAGACAGAAATCAATGAGGAATTAATGCAATGGAACAATGATGGAATGTCTAGGTGTAATAATAAAACAACTAATACTGTTAAAAATACAAAATCGCTGCTAGCGGTTCCTTTAGAAGTAGAATTTGCTAGTGCTGATTTAAAATTAGGTAAAAACCAAGAAATGTTATTAGATGTAAGTAACCATAATCAACAACATGAATCAAAGATAATAATGGGTAAAATCTCCATGATCAGCGAAGCCCCGACTTCTACTTCGATCACAATAGTAGAAAATAAGGTAGCGGAAAGCTCACTAAGTACAAGAAATCAAGAGGAGGATATAATAATTGATATAGAATCTAAAGAAAAGAAATGCGAGAGAGAGGTTAAAGCAATTTCAAAATATCTAGGTGAAAAAGTCACAAATGAATTAATTGATCTATTTCTGGATGAGATTTGTGACAGAGGAAGTAGCCCTCCAAAAAGAAATCCTAATAAAAAACATTATGTTAGGTGAGAAATTAAAGGCAAATGTATTAGAAGTAATGCTTTTAGAACAACAAGATAAATAATCTCAAGAAATCCCTGTTCCCCCCCTCTCAATACCTATAGAATTAGAATCTCTCAACAAAGAGCTTGGAACTATCCCTGAAAATATCCTAGAGGATTACGGAAAAAACTTTATAAATCATGGAGACTCACTTATTAATATAATTAAGGGATGGGAAGATTATGAACAGAATGGCTTTTCAGATAAGGTTCACTTGAGCAATGATCTAATAGAAGCTGAGAAAGATATTTACAAATGTCTGAATGGGATAACAAATAAAGATAGATAGCTAGGTATTGCTATGACTAGGCAAGGTCTTTCTTGCCCAATAACCCTTAAGACTAAGAAAAAGCATGGCAGAAAATCCATTAATGAGTTGAGAACTTTAGGTAGTAATGCTGATAATCAACAAAAATTATCTGACATCTTGAATGCTGGGAAGGGGAAGAGCCTTCCCCAAGGTCAATGAAAATTACAACCTAGAATTTTAGGGGCCTAAATGCCCCTGACAAACAAAGATTAATTAAAAGATATCTTAATATATTTGAATCAAAAATAATAATATTACAGGAAACTAAACTAAATAAGGAAGAGAGCATGAAGTTTAGCCTTAAATTAGGTATCTAGAAATTAGAGATAGTCCTCTCAGCAGGAGCCTCTAGAGGGTTGGCTACCCTATGGGACCCTAGGAAAGTAGTGATTGAGGTAGTTTCTAAACATAATAACTAGCTCCTATTATCAGTTAATAGTTTAAAGATAAATTTAAAATTTAAACGTATTAATATATATATGGTCTTGTTCATAATACAAAAAAGAGGAAATTATGGCAGGAAGTTTAGGTTCAGCTATCATCCACTCCCAAAGACATTCACATCTTAGGAGGTGATTTTAATGCAATTTTAGAAATTAAAGAAAAATTTGGTGGTTCACAGTATATTTCGCAATCACAAAAAGATTTTAGTCAATGGGTCTCGGATAATAATTTAACTGATATTGGAACCAACAATGGATTATTTACCTGGAATAATAGAAGATTAGGCTTTAGTCACATTGTTGAAAGATTGGATAGATTCCTGATTAGCAGAGATATTGGAAATTTTAATCACAATAAAAGTGCAGAAATCCTCCCTAATGCAGGGTCTGATCATTTTCCAGTTAGACTCTATTACGAAAAACTATAAACCACCTAGAAACCCATTCAAATTTGAATTCATGTGGTTTCAAGATGAGGAATTTATGCTACTTATGGAACAATGGTAGAAGCAGCTAAAAGTCTCTGGATCGAAGATGTACTGCCTGGTTGCTAAACTAAAGATTATTAAGCACAAGATTTTGGAGTGGAACAAAGACAAATTTAATAATATTTTTTAACAAAAAAACAAAATCAAGTATGAAATAGATTTCCTAAATAAACTAGTTATAGAACAAGGGATGAATGAAACAAGCTATAAAAAAGAAAAAGATCTTATGGCTAAACACGCTGAGATTTTATTAAAGGAAGAAATATACTGGAAACAAAAATCTAGAGAAACATGGTTGAAAGAAGGGGATTGTAATACAAAAAAATTTCATAATAGTACTAACAAAAAAAGAAGTATAAATAGAATATCCAAAATATGAGACAATAATGGAAATCTCATAGATGATCCCAAACTTATTTCTGAGAAGTTCGTACATTTCTATCATACTCTTTTTAACAATCATGAATTTGTTGATCTTAGAGCACAAAATGAAATGTTGATGTCTATCCCCAAATTAATTACTGATGCAGATAATAAATGGATAAATAGTAAATTAACTATTGAAGAAGTTTAAAAATCCTTATTCCAACTACATCTGGAGAAAGCTCCAAGACCTGTGGTTTTCAAGCAAGTTTTTTCCAAAAGTGCTGGCATTTTCTAGGAGAAGATATATGGCAAGTAGTGGAAGCTACCAAAAACTTTGGCTCACTATTAACCAAAATCAATAATACCTTCTTCATACTTATTCCTAAGAAAAATGAAAGTATAGAGCCAGGGGACTTCCATCCCATATCCCTTTGTAACACCATCTATAAAATCCTTTCTAAATGCTTAGCAAATAGGCTTAAAACCTTCCTTCCTATGATTATCTCAGAAGAACAAACTGGCTTTGTCCCTAACCATTCAATCCTAGATGGGATTGTAATAGCCCAAGAAATAGTACATACAGCCCAATATAACAAAGAATCATGTATGCTTATAAAAATTGACATTCAAAAAGCTTACGATAAAGTGGATTGGAGATTTTTATGTAAATTCCTGGTAGCATTTGGTTTTTCCAATCAATGGATTAATTTAATCTACAACTATATCTCTACACCCAAAATATCACTCCTAATCAATGGTACTCCCAAAGGTTTCTTTGAAATCTCCCGCGGTATTAGACAAGGTGACCCACTCTCCCCCTTCCTGTATGTAATCATGGTTGAAGCTCTAGGTAGATCTTTAACTAAGGCCCACCTTGAAGGTAAAATCTCAGGAGTCAAAGTTACAGAACATGTCCCTAACATAACACATCAAGAATTTATTGATGACACTATACTTCTAGGAGTATCCAATTTTAGGGAAGCTAAGGCATTCAAAGTTGTTTTGGATGTATATATGAAGGCATCATGTCAGAAAGTGAATCCTAATGAATCTTAAGTTTTTTTCATTAATACCCCTCCAACAAAAGCACGACAAATTTGCAATACCCTAGGTTATAAAATTGGCAAGTCTCCTTGTAAATACCTAGGGATGCCCCTAGATAAGGGACTGCATAGCTCTAAGTTATCGCAGCAAGTGTTGTCCAAAATCCAAACCAAAAAAGGTAACTAGAAAGGTAAATGGCTCACTAAAGCTGGAAGGGCTACAATGATTAAGTCTATATTGTCTGCCATTCCCACATATCAAATGTCAATACTCCCTCTTCCAGTCAATGTCAAAGCTCATTTAGACAAACTCCTTAGGGATTTTTACTAGCAAGGTTTGACAAAGGAAAAAAAGTTAGCTCTTATAAGATGGGAAAATCTGTGTAAACCAATATCCTAGGGTGGATTAGGTATTAAAAATCTTCAGTGGCTGAATAAAGCACTAGGTGCCAAACTCATTTGGAGACTATATCAGGAATGAAATAGCAAATGGGATACAATCCTTTTGAATAAATACATCCCAAATGCAGACCCCATCAATATTTTCAGATCCCGATCCCATGCTAAAGGATCTCATATTTGGAATTTTATTATAGAATCTAGAGGAGTTATTAATAACCTACTCACATGGGATATTGGAAGAGGGGACAAGGCCCTTTTTTGGGATGATTCTTGGGGAGGGTTTATCCCCCTCACTAAGTTAGGTTTTACGCAAGAATTCATTGATAAATGTAAAGACATTAAGGGCCTTTTTTTAAAGGATTATATCTTTCCTGAAGAGGATTTAATATGGAAAACAATAAATGGTATTCCAATAGAATATAAGGAAAGACAAAAACTCATAGACATCCTCAAAGATAGAGTAATCTCAATTAAAAATAGAGAAGATAAACTAATATGGCCAGGTTCAAATAATGGAATATATAATGTGAAGGTTGTTTATAAAATAATTGTGTAGGAACATAACATGGATACCCTAGATATCCCACTGAACTTATGCTGGAACAAGGCATGCCTCCCTAAGGCAAGAATATTCCTATGGATAGTGATGCAAAAGAAAATTCTAACTATAGATAGACTGCAGAAGCTAGGTTTTGAAGGTCCTTCAAGGTGCCCATTATGTGAATGTCAAGAAGAGGATGCCAATCACTTACTCATAAATTGTAGATTTACTCAAAATTGTTGGAATTGGTTAAGTGCCTAAATTGGCACTTAGTTATGCCTTTTGATTTAGTGGATTGTCTTAAAGTGTGGCCCTCTCTAAATAAAGATAGCTTGTTCAAAGAAATATGGATAATCTCTCCCTCTATACTAGTGTGGGAAATCTGGAAAGAACGAAATAGGAGAATATTTACAAATCAAAATCTTCAGTGGAGATCGATAACTAAAAAAATAGAAGCATCAATTGTTAAAGTAACTAATAATAGACTTCGAAATCATATTAGTCTTGAAAACTCTTTTAAGCAATGGGATAATAATATTAGAAATATTTGGCCTAGACTAGTAATCCCACCACTATTTGGTAAAGGAGGAAACAAATCAAAGATAGATAGAAGTACATATAAATGGTCACCTCCTAGAGAAGGATGGTATAAACTAAATTTTGATGGGGCCTCTCGAGGCAACCCAGGTGTAGTAGGTACTGGTGGGATTTTACACAACTGGAATGGAGAAATCATTTCTAAATTTGCTAGACCCATTAAACCTACAATTAATAACATGGCAGAGTGTAAGGCTATCCTAGAAGGACTCAAACTATGTAAACAACTAGGCCTTTCAAAAATATAAATTGAAGGAGACTCCCCAATAATAATTAATGCAATCAGAACTAGAAAGACTTCAAATTGGAAACTCAACTCGAAAGTAGAAGATATTATTGAAATCTTGGACACTATCCCCCAATATGAAATTAAACACATTTATAGAGAAGTTAATACAAGTGCTAATCAGCTTGCAAATCAGGGTGCAAATGGTGAAACTGTGTAGGCAAAAGCCAATTAAGCTTAGATAATCTAAAGTTTCCCCCCACAGCCTCATTAAGTAACACTAAATATAAAATTAACTTTAAGAAATTATTTTAGCCTCAAGAATCTTTCAAAAACATCTTGTATTATTAATTAAGATTAAATAGCTAAATCTAAAATTTTGTGGTATTAAGAATCAGTGCTTGTTTAAATCTCTAAATATTATATGACCCAAAACACTGGTACATAATCTTAAATTAAAATTATGAAACTCAATCGAATTACATGTATACAAGACATCATTCATGTTGTGGAAAACTCTCAAGTACACCACCTGTTGTGTTTAGGAGGTCATCATCCTCATAATTAATTAAGATCTTATATTTCACATTAAATAAGATCTTAATACATATGCAGGTATATTATCATTTAATGATCACGTTAGATTAGGCTCTAACTAAATTATATGATTTTCTTCAAAAAGATATATCTGGGTAGAGGCTTGATAGAATATATATATGCACTAATAGGTATGTGTATATAACTCACACTACTCCTTGTATTTCTTAGAACACAACCTACTTTAAGTAGTCAATTTCATTACTAGTTAGTATTATGTATATGTCACAGATCTCATTTGATTAGGTGCCCTGTGTTAGATTAATGAACAAGATGTTAATACCAAGACTAAATGCTTGTATGGGGCACTGTACTCTTGAGCTTCATCTCACCCAACTATAGTAGCCCGTTCGATTTAAATCTTTAGCCTTAGGGAATCCTTTCGCTGAGCTTTTATTAAAAATGGTTTAAAATGGAGTGAGGAAAGAATAGAATTTTCTTCTCACTTAACTTATGTAGCCTAAAGTTTTCAAGGTTTTATCTCTTGATTAAGTACTGAGACACACTAATGAGATTGTAGGAGATTAATAAATATGTTTCCTCTTGACATAGTGACAAATGATATCTGAATGTGTCATCTAGCTATCCCTCTATATACTCTGTATTTATTTGACAATAAGCCCTTTGTAACAATTTATAGATCCTAGCTAGATCTCCATTCGAATAGATAGGTTAGCTTCTACACATAGTTAGATATAGAACTTTGCTAAATCTAAATCAAAATCTATGGAAATTAGCATAGAATAAAAATTCTAATCCCTACAAAATAATTCACAGCAGATTGTAGATTTAACAACCTGTCCCTAAACTCTTAATGTAATTATTAGATATCACCATACACCACCACTACTAGGATTCATATGCCTGTATCAGAATATTTTATAAATATGAATACACTTAATTAATTAGTTATTTGCACAAACACTCATTTCATTCTTAACACTCTCGTAAAGGTGTGAACATTCTAGAGGAGCTAGAACAGCCTTACCTTTTAAGGAGTGATCTATAATGATTAGAATAGGAGATCATGCATGAGCTTTACTATCATGAAATTACACAAGTGTTGATCAATGACAGAAGGTTAGGTGGTCTAGGTGTAACTATCATGACTATAAACATTGTAGCCTTAAGATTTACCTCATAACTGCCCCTTAGAACTTATCTCCCGAAAGCTTAAACTTCCCTAAGAAATGGAATCAAAACTAATAACCTTTGCAACCAAAGGTAGTCAAGCAATGGCATTCAGAGGCTGCATCATGCCAGAAAGATGGAATCAAATCCTTAATCCTCTGTCAAATTCAGCAAGAAGGGTGATAGAGAGAGCTATGGGAGATCACCATTTTGATAATGAATTTACATTCAAGACCAATGGTGTGGTCATTAATCAGTTCATAGTCATCTCAATCTTTGTAGGTAAGAGGAAAGATGACATTATCTAGGTTTCTAGGTCCATCTTTCATGAAGATCTTCTTGAAGGTTTAGAAAACATGATTTTTTGCATACACAACCAACTCACAATACCATACCTAAAAATCATGATGAAAATGGAGGTGCCCAAGATAGAAGCAATCCCACAATCTCAATGCATCCCTATGATGTCCTTCAAAGACGAGGAACATTTTGATGCCCATTGGCCTGAGATGCTCAAGAATTTAGATTTCCTCTACAATGAAATCCTTCCTGGTGAGATGGACTCAGTCAAAATACTTAACTACTAGAGAAGTGAGGGCCTCAACATCCTAGGAGATCTTGACTATGTTGATGCAACAAATCTTCATGTTATGGCCCCTAATATCCACAGGTGCATTCACCATTCAAAAAAGAGGGTAACTAAAGAAGAATACATTGTGGTTATGAGGAAGAACAAGAATATCTGGAATTGTAAGATGATCCAGAAAGGGGGAGACATATGATCAGTGGTATTTAATATCTTTTTGAGGATTTCAATTATATAGCATAGCTACAAACCATATATCAGATGACAATTGATAAATAGTACTCTATAGGATTATATTACACAGGCCAATATGGTATACTGTAGATATTACAAACTATAGTAAGAAATAGTAATATGCTTGTACTTAGTATCTTTCTAAATATAGTGTAAATATAAAATGGTATTCTTTATTAAGGTCTTCGATAGAATTCTCTTAATCTTCATAGATCATGGAAACTATTACTGCACTTATTTTCTTCACAGATTGTATAATTTAGATTTGATTTTTCCTGATATGTTTGCTTTATATCTAGTAGGGACCTAAATTAAGGTGTCCCATAAACTCCATGCTCACTTCCCTAATGGTATACCAAACATTTGATGAAATTACAGTGGAATAATTAAGTAAATCCTCAATTATTTAAGAAAATTCCTCACCTCCCTCTAAAGTAGGTGAAATAATTTGCTGCGAATAGCCCTAGAAACCCAAATGCCATGGCTTTAGAAGATTATACATTATAAATAGCTTCCCTACCTATACCTAAGCCCCCATAATACTTCTAATCTATCACTTAAAGCTCCCTCTATATTGCAGGCAAGCATGGAAACTCCAATTATGCTTACCTGTAATAGGAGCCAATTAGCTTTTGATAGAAGGATTACGTCTAAACATGTTAAGAAGGTGATGATAAACAAACATGCCCTCATCTTCAGAGCTACCCTCTACATCTTAGGACCTAAATTCCTTGATAATGAGGATAGATATAGAGTCCTATCCAAATAACATCCATGTTTCTAGCAGACATATTCTTCTGGGGGTGTCCAAAACATGAGATTTGGAGATTATGTTATAGAATCTTCAAAAGAAGATTTCTTGGCAATCTAGATAAAGCCCTTCACAATATTAAAGAGGACCTAACTATTGTGAGACCTAAGTTTTATGATATGGTATCCATCAAAGGAAATCCCCTCCCTTCTTTCCTCGTCATAGCATCCGAGAACTTGGAAGCTTTCAAGGATAGAGAAGTCATTGTCAAAAGAAATATTAACTTTCTACTCCACTATCTCCATATTCGGAAGCCCGTGAAGGAGGACTGGCATCTTGATGAGGTTGGAATCGTAGACATGGATTGCTTTTTGGAATTAGAGTCAGAAAACCTAGTTGAACTATGGTTGGAGGAAGGGAAGCATCCTAAGAAAAGAAAAATTTGAACCCTCGACTCAGAAAGCTCAGATTCACAAATCAGGACCAACAAAGGTAGTTAGAAAATGGATTTATGTAAACCCCTCACTTTTGGACTAATGTAGATATTAACTTTTAATTTTTGATATATTCAACGATCTCATATTATCTAGGATATCTTTTTTGATAAATAGCGCAAGTAGCATTCAACACTCACACGGTATGTACTAAATAGCATCTTAATGAAAGAATGGTAATAAGGAGTATAAAAAAAAAATTGTCAATAACATTCAAATAGTACAATATGAAAAAACAAAACAATGATATTTTCTAAGAAACAGACTTCGTAATAGCAAAACCAACATAGACTCTCCATACTCTGAGCAAGATTCTAGTGTTGGTTAAGCTAAATAATATGAGATCTAAAATTTATGTTACATTCAATTGATATCAAGTTGTTTTATGGTAAGATTAATTGACTCTAACTACTACTTTTTAGGACCGAATATGGCTTGACTAACTAGAGAAAGAACAAAGCCTATGTTACAACTCTAGACACCCCCGGTAGCGAATATGCTCTAGTCACTGACTAACAACATAGATAAAGTTTTGATCATTGAGATAGTTTCTATGTTAAATACATAAGCTATCAACATGTATAATGGCATGCCGCATTTAGTACATTTTTATAATGAGGTTATTAGGCTCCCCGACTCCATTTGATTCGATTAAAACTCCTCATATCATATTTCATCTTTCCTTTTGAGTGGAGATTTATTCTATACTTAGTAATCTCATTCCACTAAGGAGATATTTAAATACAGGTAACTGATTATTGGCACATCAAAATATAGTTAGGACTCAGTAAATATGAGATCTATGAATAAGTCATTTCTAACTGCAATCAGAATAATTTGGTTATTTGTGTATCTGAGTGTAACTTGCTATATTAGCAGAAGTATAATAGTACCCTGGCACTCTTACGCTTAAATATTCTAGTTTGTGAAGCTTGTTTTCTTTGGCATTACTGTGAATTATGGTCTTGTCTCCTTTCAGAAGATGTCATCTCAATTTTGGATTAGTAGAAACTCCTAATGTTGTTATAGATTTTCTTTTGAGGAATTTTTGAATATATTTGCAAGGCATGGATGATGCACTATATGTAGTCAGACTACTAGCAATTGTAATAGAATGATTATTATAATTCTTGTAAAGGATAGGTTATGAATTCTCACAGTATCAAAACAAAATATGCCAAATAGTGTTCTTTAAAGAAGAAAAAGATGCCAGTCTTTTAAATCTAATTTAGGTATCAGGGATCTGAGACCTACACCATAATAAAATTTAGATGGTACAGGGACAGGTATAGCTATTTTATTTCAAAACTAATACTTCTGTCAATAGACTCCACTAGTCTCATACTCTCGTAATAATAGTGTATAGATTTTTGATTTAACAACAAATTATATTGTGGATATAATAACAAGGATCTTAGCCAAAACTTAGATATTTTTAGGTAATAAAGACCTAAAAGTGATGAAGGGTGCTCCCCTTAATACCACAAACACATAATAGAAATAGAGAAACAACAACAATATGCAAGAACAGAAAATTGGCTTCTTATTATCTCCACAAATGTGGAATTACAAACTTTCAAAATTAAAATATGCAAAGCCACATGGGCATTCCCTTAAAATATTCTATAGGACAAAGCCTCGAATTATTACTCAGATCTACTACCCAGAACTGCCCTAGACAACACTACGGGCCTTCTTTATATAGGCAATTTCTACCGCCCGAGAAGGTTCCAGAAATTTAGCCCTTAGGGCCGACCAAACTTAGAATTATTTTATTTTACAATTTATTACATCAAAGTTGGCTTAAAATGACTTTTGAAACCCAAATAGAAATTTTGAAGGAAAATTATTTTCTGCCATTTTAGGTGACCCAACTTCTGAAGACCATAAGTCATCGCTAGTTGACCTGATTGACTATTATAACCCCATTCTGGAAATGCCACGAAGTGCTCTATAGGCTTCCCTCTTGCAAGCATCCATCACCCAAATTTTTGACCTCATCCAGGGCCTCTAAAGCCTTCAAAACTGAGTCTGAAGTTTCTGTACCCTACTGCGAATACCAAAAATCTTCAATATCTTCAAAACTGGACCTGATCTAGCCATGAAACTTTGCTAGCAAGCTAATATGACTGAGATGAACCTCCACATGTAAAATCAGGACATTTCTGAGATCATATGACCAACTTACTAAAAATAGAAAGTTTCCATAAATAGCAGCCCTACACAAGATAGCCCTTATTGAATTCAAAAATAGAAATATTTTTGGGTGATGCAAGATTGCTCTCACACCCAGGATGCTCCTGCATCAGACACCCAAGGTAATTTGAGAAGTGACCCTGTCATGACTCAGGTGTGTAGAGGAAAACCAAGATGGTTAACCTCCTCCTTTTTCATCCATGATGAATCTTCAACAGGTCATCCTTTCCACTTGACCAGATATTCTTCATATGTCCTGTTCCTTGTGCTTCTGCCAACTTGACTAACCAATATGTCCTCAATCTCCTTGCTATCTAAACTAGTTGTTGGAATACTCCATTGTGCTGCTGTGATGTCATCTTCAACACCTCCCTCATGATACTCTATCAAATCTGAAATGTTAAACACTGGTGAAATATTCAGCTCAGTAGGCAATTCTACCTCATACGCATTTCTTGAATCATGCTTCTTCAGTATCTTACATGGCCCAAACTTCTTCATTTTCAACTTGTTATATGTACTAACTGGAAACCACTCCTTCCACAAATGAACCATGACTTCATCCCCAACTTGAAATTCCTTATGCCTCCTTTTCTCATCTGCCTTAGCCTTATACTATGCGTTCATCTTGGTAATGTGTTTCCTCACCTCCTCATGGATGTTCTTCAAATGTTCTGCAAAATCCTCAGCTTCAGCACTACTTATTTCTCCTTTATCTATCTTTCTCAACTTAGATGCATTTCTTGGACTATTTCCATATACAATCTGGAATGGTGATTTACCAGTGCTCCTGTTGATAGAATTATTGTATGCAAATTCTGCCTGTGGTAAAACCAAATCTCATCCTATTGGCTTGTCTCCAACCAAACATCTCAGAAAATTTCCCAAACTCCTATTCACCACCTCTATCTATCCATTAGTCTGTGGATGATGTGATGAACTGAACTTCAAATCTATCTTCAACTTCTTCCACAATGTACGCCAAAAATATCCAACAAACTTAGTGTCCCTATCTGAAACTATGGTCTTTGGCAAACCATGTAGTCTCACTACTTCTCTAAAAAAAAATTCTGCTACATGAACAACATCATTAGTCTTCTTGCAGGGAATGAAATGTGCCATTTTTTAAAATCTATCAACCACCACAAAAATTGAATCATGTCCCCGCTGTGTCCTTGGTAAACCAAGAACAAAGTCCATACTGATATCTTCCCAAGGCTTTTTTGGTATAGGTAATGGCTAATACAACCCTGTATTTTGCTTCACTCCTTTCACCATCTGACATACTCTACAACTTTGTACAAACTTCTTGACATCTTGCTGCAACTGTGGCCAATAATAATTCTCACCAACCAAAGCAAGGGTTTTATCACGACCAAAATGTGTAGCCAATCCTCCACTATGCTTCTCTTTGATGTGATTCTCCCTCATAGAACTTCGTGGAATGCACAAGTGACTCCCTCTTAATAGCATATCATCCTGGATGATGAAATCTAGCCATTTCATCCTATCTAGAGTAACAGGTTTTGTACAAGCTTTCCAAGCTTCACCAAAATCAGGATCCTCTGGATACAAATTCTTGAGTTCCTTGAACCCAACCACTTCAATCTACATTTCTATCAATAATAGTTGCCTTCTGTTAAGAGCATCCGCAACCCTATTAGACTTTCCACTCCTGTGTTTCAAAACAAATGTATAACTTTGCAAAAACTCAACCCATTTCAAATGCCTCTGGTTCAACTTTTCTTGACTATTCAAATATTGCAAAGCTTGATGATCAGTATATAAAACAAACTCCTTAGGAAGAAGATAATGTCTCCACTTCTTTAATACCTAAACTATAGCATAAAATTCTTGATCATAAATAGAATACTTCCTCTTGGCATCATTTAACTTCTCATTGAAATAAGCAACAAGTTTACCTTCTTGGCTCATAACAACTCCTATTGCAATACCACTATCATCACAATCTACTTGAAACACCTTATTAAAATTTGGAAGTGCTAAAATAGGTTGTTCTGTAATATTTTGTTTCAACAATTGAAAACTCTTTTCTGCCCCATTAGTCCACTTAAACTCTTTTCTATCCCCTCTCATTGTTTCAGTCAAGGGTCCACAAATATTGCTAAAATTTCTGATAAACTTTCTATAAAAGCTAGCCAAACCATGAAAAGATCTTATCTCAGTAGCACTCCTTGGAGTAGGCCATTCAAGAATAGCCTGTACCTTCTCTGGGTCCATTTTTAGACCTTCTGCTGAAACTACAAATCCCAAATACACTAACTCTTTCTTCACAAAACTGCACTTCTTCAAATTAATCAAAAATTTCTCATCTCTCAGCTTCTCAAACACCATACAAATATGCATCATATGTTCCTCCAATGTCTTGCTAAAGATCAAAATATCATCTAGGTAAACAATGACAAACTTACCTAGAAATTCTTTCAGAACCTTGTTCATCAGCCGCATGAAAGTGCTCGGTGCACTGGTTAGCCCAAAAGGCATGACTAACCACTCATACAATCCTTCCTTTTTCTTGAAGGTAGTCTTCCATTCATCTCCTTCTCTGATCCGAATCTGATGATATCCACTCTTCAGATCTATCTTCGAGAAATACATAGCTCCACTCAAACATTCCATGATATCATCCATTCATGGCAATGGAAACCTTTACTTGATTGTGATCTTGTTTATTGCTCTAGAATCTGTACACATCCTCCACTCTCCATTCTTCTTTGGTGCTAATACTACTGGAACAGCATAGGGACTCAGACTCTCACTGATCAATCCTTTTTGCAACAACTCATGTACTTGTCTATTCAATTCCTCACTTTCTGCAGGTGTCATTCTGTGTGCTACCTTATTCAGAAAACTTGCTCCTAGGATCAAGTCCATCTGATGACTGATCTTTCTGACTGGTGGTAATCCATCAGGCACATTATCGGATATAATATCCTAAAACTCATCCAACAAATCTGCAACTTCTACAGGAACATCTTCTACTTCCTCCTTACCAGCTTTTGGAATTAAAGAAAAACACACATGCTCATGCCTCATACCATCTAGGAATTTTCTTCCATCAACAAAATTTATTCTTGCACTACCACATACCTTTTCTTCTATGTCATTCAATGGTTTTAGCTTATGTCGTATTCCATCCTTTGTCAGGGAATAGGTATTTGCATGACCATCATTTATAGCACATATGTCAAACTACCATGGTCTACCCAACAACATATGACATACATCCATAGATATGATATCACACAGTACCTCATCTTGGTACCTGCCAATCTTGAACTTCACTAGGCGTTGTTCAGTGACCATGACCTTGTGGTCATCCTTTACCCAGGAAATCTGATATGGATGTGGGTGCTTCTATCTCTTGAGCTTCAACTTTGTCACCATCTCTTTTGACACCAAATTGTCAGTGCTTCCACTATCAATAATCACATCACAACACTTACCCTCACACTTGCACCTGGTGTGAAACAAGATCCTCCTTTGTTCATTTCATTCTCACCACTCAACAGGACTCTTTTGTTAATCAATGTTTCTCCTCTTTTAGCATCTTCAGAATGTGACAATCTGGCATCTTCATCTACATGTGCAACTCTGGCCTGGCCTTCATTTCTCCTATCTATCCTTCCTTGGTGTTGAGGACATTCAAATGCCCTATGACCTTCTTCTCCATAATGAAAACATGTTCCACAGAAGCCTCCTCTTCCAGATCCTTATCCTCTTCCTCTTCCTCTCTGATCTCTATTATTCTAATCTTGGAAATGATTGGAATTATTTCCTCTCTGATCCTAGCTGCTACTGGCCTCATCCTTCTTTTTTGGATCTTCATTTCGGCCACCATATGACCATCCACCAGATCTTCCACCATGACCTCTTCCATTTTGTCTGCTCTCAAACTTCTTGTTTAGCTTTTCCTCTACTTTTAGGGCAAACTGGTATGCCTCCTCAATACTTTTCATTCAAACCAGAGTCAACTCCTCCTGAATGCTTGGCCTTAACCCATTAAGGTATCAAGCAACTTTCTCCTTATCAGCTTCTGCATGGCCTATTCTGATGAGGATTCAATAAAACTCCTCTGTGTACTCCTGAACAGATCATCCCGCTTGCTTCAAACTTTTCATTTTCTTTAGTAGGTCAAGCTCATAATCAACAAGGATGAACTATCACTTCAATTTATCCACCATCCGATCTCATCTTGTGATTTTATCTTTCCCTCTTCTATTTCCTTCCAATTGAATCTCTTGCCACCAGATCTTTGCATGACCTTTCAGTCTGGCCTTCGCAAATTTGACCCTATCAGGATCCTCAACATCTTCATACTCAAAATATTCCTCACACTCATTGATCCAATCGATCAATTCCTTTGAGTTAAGATTTCTAGAAAATGTAGGAACCTCAATCTTAGGTCTTTTTCCAATCTTGGAAATGGCACAAAAAAGTCTTTTTTCCTCCTGGTTCACAACTTCGACTTCTCCTTCTTGATCTTCTTCTTCAGCTTCATCCTTGCTTTCATCTCTGACATTAAGATTCATTCCTCTATGAATCTCCTCTTGCAATGCTCGCACTTGTCTCTAGAGCACTCTAACCTCAGGTGTTACAATACCACCTCTTCCACCACATTCCCTTCATGGAGGCATTTTTGCGATGCGCGCTAAAACCCTAACCACAGTCCTGGTGTAAACTACCTCAGAGTCGGTGATCTATTTACACACTCAGGAACTCCTACTCTGATACCACTTGATGAAGGGTGCTCCCCTTAATACCACAAACACATAACAAAAATAGAGAAACAACAACAATATGCAAGAACAAAAAATTGGCTTCTTATTATCTCCACAAATGTGGAATTACAAACTTTCAGAATTACAATATGCAAAGCCACATGGGCATTCCCTTACAATATTCTATAGGACAAAGCCTTGAATTATTACTCAGATCTACTACCCAGATCTACCCTAGACAACACTACGGACCTTCTTTATATAGGCAATTTCCACCACCCGAGAAGGTTCCAGAAATTTAGCCCTTAGGGCCGACCAAACTTAGAATTATTTTATTTTACAATTTATCACATCAAAGTCAGCTCAAAATGACTTTTGAAACCCAAACAAAAATTTTGAAGGAAAATTATTTTCTGCCATTTCAGGTGACCCAACTTCCAAAGACCATAAGTCATCGCCAGTTGACCCGATTGACTATTATAACCCCATTTTGGAAACACCACGAAGCGCTCTATAGGCTTGACCCATGCAAGCACCTGTCACCCAAATTTTTGACTTCATCCGGGGCCTCTAAAGCCTTCAAAACTGAGTCTAAAGTTTCTGTACCCTGCTGCCAATACCGAAAATCTTGAATATCTTCAAAACTAGACCTGATCTAGCCATGAAACTTTTCTAGCAGGCTGATATGACTGAGATGAACCTCCACATGTAAAATTAGGACATTTCTGAGATCGTATGACCAACTTACTAAAAATAGCAAGTTTCCATAAATAGCAACCCTACACAAGATAGCCCTTATTGAATTCAAAAATAGAAATATTTTTGGGTGATGCAAGATTGCTCTCACACCCAGGATGCTCCTGCATCAAAAAGTCATTTTGAGGAGCTATCTTCCAGGCAGACAATTAGGGAACTATCCCCAATGACAGCTATAGTACTTCTCAAGGCTTGACACCACATGTTGGGAAATGGACAAAATTTATGAATACAAATCTCAAAAGGATGGCCTAGTGGGACATCTGAGGTTTTTGGAGAATAAGATAGAGATAGAACAATTAAGCATGAAGTCTATAATATTTAGATATCATAATTTGATCCTGGAGGGTATGCCCACCTTAATTTCTTATGTATTAGAATCCGAACTATGGTCCCAAGCAAGGCTGGAGGTTTTCGCAACCCCGCTCTTTCCTACCAGTGTCTGCATTGAGTGGGGTTTATTTTCCTTTGTATCTCTAATTTAATGTTAAATAAACTTTTGGCTTCAGCCTTTTACTGATCAAAAAAGATAAAAAACAATTATATGTGTAGGAAGAGAAAATCAATTGAATTTTTAAAAAAATGTAACTACAACTCATTATACTTTAGAAGTGCACCTGGGCTACTAATGTTGTATCCATGTAGGAAGTTGCAAATTGGAGGAACTGACAAAGAGAATTCCAATGCAGGTTTTGAAGTCTGATAGTGAATCTTACTGGAGTTGACTTCCTCTCTTAATACATGGTAGAAATAGAATCTTTAATGACTAATATGTCATAGTGCACTCGACATTATGATATATATATATATATATATAACTCACTAACTAACTAGAGTAAGGTATATCTCACCAATATCCTCAAGGAATCTAATGCCATGTCAATGTTAGTTTTAGAAAAACTCTAGAGTTTTGGAATTGGTGACTTGGAATGGCCTATTGTCTTTTGTGATCAAGTTGGTTCGATATATCATCCAATCTATGATTCTGTTGACTATGGATGAAACCTCGGTGTAAATTTGGAATCAAGCTCGCACATGTAGTAATTTTCTTCTGATACTTGGTTCAATAATATAATCACATAATACTCAGTCTCCAATATGTATGACTTTACTATCAGTAATTCTACTTCAACTTGACTTCCACCTATGAATCTTTCCTCAACTCGATAACCTAGGTTTAGCAGAGATTGGGTTCCAAATTTCTCACTAGCTCTACATACCATAATACCTTTGATATCTTCAGCATGAGACTTCGATGTTGAAATGATAGTGATCATAGTCAAGATCTCCATGCAAACTAGTGATAAATCTAATTCTTTAGACAACAAATCAAATCAATGCAATATAAATTGTCTTCCCATTAATACTAGCAAACATGACATTCTCTACTTTTTGTTGTAGACGACTTGGATGCTTGACATTTACAAGTTCTATGTTGAAAAGATGCTCTACTTGATGATATTGTTAATCTATGTATCGTGAGCCTCTATTCAAATCACCTCCTTAATTCCTAATCAAGGATATGGATGCTGAAGGTATGAAATGTAAAGAAATTAAGAACAACATAAACAATTTCTCTAGAACAAAATAAATCTTTATACTCATTCATATTTAAATACAATAATTTCTTGATTACAAGATCAAAGATTAGTTGATCATATAGATCACAAATAAATAGTTTATTACATAAGCTTCAATATATAGAGATCATGGACAAATTAATGAGATCTAAATACTATAGTTAGATAGCTAAAATAGTAGTAAAAGAAAAAAACTAGGTTTAGAACACCTTGTTCTAACTCATGTAAAAAAATTATGAAAAATTGCAATATCACTTGTAACTAACTACACTTATCCTCATGCACTACATGCAAAAACTCCCTAATTGAGATTGTTGTCTATTTTGCAAAATAAATTCACATAAACTATTGGATCTAATTTTAGTATCCATGCAAAACTTCAAGGCTATTGTTCTTCTCATATATGTGGGATGAAATAAAAAATAAAATATATTTTTTTGACTAGAAATTCTTGACTTCTAACTCCTTCAGACCTTTTATAAAACTTGGATCACTTTTCATGCAAATCAACTTGCTCTAATCTCCAAGCTTCTTGCAACTTCAAACTTTGTCTTTAAAGAAAATGATACTTTGATCTCATTGACCATTAATTCAAGTGCAAGTTAGGTGTCCTATTTTTTTGGACTTCTAATCATGAGGCTATATGAAAACCATGACTCCTCTTGTTGGATTTCTAATATCATTGGGCTTTGATTTCCTCCTATGAGATTGGCATCACCTTTTCTATAAGCAACTTCAAACTTTAGCAAACTTATTCCTTTTGGAATCTTTCATTTCCCTCCTTTGAGACTCAGCTTCACTTTTTTAGAGATGGTATCTTTATTGATAGCAAAGTTGTCTTCATTGGCTATGAAAATATATCAACAAATTTGAATTCTTTAATTTTTCAAGCTCTTTATTTGACCTTCTTTGATACCAATCAAAGAAATTATGAACAACTCACAAAACTGCTTTAGAAGCAAATAAATATGTATACTCATTCAAATCTAAATACAATAACTTCTTGATCATAAGATCAAGGATTAGTTGATCATATAGATTAGAGATAAATAATGCATTAAATAAGCCTCAATATATAGAGGTCTTGGATAAACTGGTGAGATCTAGAAACAACAATTAGATAGCTAAAAATAGCAATAAAATTAAAAAACTATGTTTAGGACACATTGTTTTAGCTCTTGTTAAACTTATAGAAAACTACATTATCTCATGTAACTCACTACACTTATCCTCATGCACTACGTGTAAAAATTCCTAAACTAAAATTATTGCAAAACAAACTCACATAAACTATTGGATCTAATTTTAGTATCTATGCAAAACTTCAAGATTGTAGTTCTTCTCATGCATGTGGGACGAAATTACAAACAAAACAATTATTTTTTGTGACACTTTAGTCAAATTTTCTCCTACCATGATGCATCATGCGGTGATCTCCACTTAGACTAGAAATTTTTCGCTTCTAACTCCACCTTTTGTAATACTTGGATCTAACTTCATGCAAATCAACTTTCTTTGATATGCAAGCTTCCTGCAAGTTCAAACTTGGTAGGGATAACTTTGTATTTGAAGAAAACTTGATCTCAATCTCATTGACCATTAATTCAAGTACAAGTTGGATCTCCTCTTTGTTTGGAATTCTAATCATGAGGTTATATGGAAACTCCAATTCCTCTTGTTGGACTTCTAATCCCATTGACTTTGATCTCCTCCTATGAGATCAACATCACCTTGTCTATAGGTGGCTTCAAACTTTGGTAAAATTATTCCTTTTGGAATCTTAGATCTCTCTCCTTTGACAATCAACTTCACTTTTTGGAGATGACATATGTATTAAGAGAAAGGTTGTCTTCATTGACTATGAAAATACATCAACAACTTTGAAATTCTTTAATTTTGCAAGCCCTTGATCTGACATGCTCTCATACCAATTGAAGAAATTATAAATAACACACAAAATTTCTCTAGAAGAAAATAAATCTTTATACTCATTCAAATCTAACTTCTTGATCACAAGATCAAGGATCAATTGATCATCTAGATCAAAGATAAATAATGCATTACACAAGCCTTAATATATAGAGGTCATGAACAAATTAATAAGATCTAAATACTATAGTTAAATAGCTAAAAATAACAGTAAAAAAAAAACTATGTTTAGACCACTTTATTTAACTCATGTAAAAATTAGAAAACTGTAATATCTCATGTAACTAACTACACTTATCCTCGTGCACTGCATGCAAAATATTATCTGTTTTGCAAAACAAACCCACAAACTATTGAATCTAATTTTAGTATCCATGCAAAACTTCAAGATGACAATTCTTCTCATGCATGTGGAGGAAATTATAATGCCAACAAGTTCCACCAATGGATCCGCACCATTGACTAATTGTGCTTTGTCAATATATGGGAATATAATCCCTGAACATATCGAGGATTTTTTGTGCTTGACATTGGCTGGACATGCTATCATAACCAATTTTTTAAAACATTATAACTATTTTAAATAATTGGTGACTTTTGTTGACTTTTGACTTGGTCGCTGGTAGACGACCTAAGTTTATTTATTAAGCATTGCCAAATATGTTTCATTTGATGAATAAAATGTGTATGTATGAATTTATAATTTTGTTAGATGATAAATTGAATGTGATTAACGATTATCATGCAAGAATGGATTAAATGTTATAAAATATCATTTTTATTTCTGATAATTAATTATGCTCATGAGAAATGTTTTTCAAGTTGATTTATTTATCAAATTTGGGAACTAACCTACTGATGTGAGGTTTGAGTTCTCTATTTTGGATAGGACAGAAGACGGGGGTTTGGCTGAGGTAGGGGAGTCTAGCTCCTCAATAAAGATGAGATCGGAATTATATGGATATTTCACACACCACGTAGATATTTTATTATTTGGCATAGATCTATTTTGTTGTGTCTGATTCATCTGGAAAGTGATGTATGTATGGTTAAATAAAATTAAATGAAATAAAAACAATGACGTGTTATCGATTATTTTTATTTTAACTTATAACTAGAAATTTATGCTTGTTAAAAATATTATTATCAAAATCATTGTTATTTTTAAAAAAAATTAATATCTATTGAATAAGTAAATTAGTTTGTAATATCTGAACTTTTAGAAATACTAATTAATATATTAGTGATTTATATTAGATTGGGCATGTTTGGCTATTTTCAAGATTGAGTTAAACAACTCTTAGTAGCCAATAGAATAGGGGGAATTTATCAATTACCTTTTGTTACAATCGATAGGGAGTGTTGATTTTTTTTTCTATTGATTTTTAATCTATCTGTAGATCCATGTCTTACAGGCACAATGGGAGGAGTTGACTATTTTTTTAGAGGAATATGCTACCAAAAGGAGTGGGGAGTCTTTCCTATATTCTGGACACCAATGTGCATGGGAAGGGGGACTCTTTGAAAATATTCAGTTTATTGTAGCAAAGTGGGATTTTGACTGGCATAATAAGGGAGTTAAGAGGAACTTAGAAAGGGAGACACATGAGGAAAGAGAGGAGGTAATAATAAGAAAGGGGAGCTGTGTAGCAAGGAAGAAAAAAGAGGAGGAAAAAAATGCAGCTAAGGACAAAGGATTGGGAAAGAGGGCACATAGGGGAAAGGAAAAGTGTGCAGCCATTGTAGAAAATGTAGGAGACAACAAGCATGGGAGAAATCATTGAGTCAGGCCACTTGTCAAGTGAATTTAATGCAAAAGCCAGGTTTTTACTTTCTTTTTGAAGTAAAAGTCTTATGTGGTTTATAATTTTGATAGATCCCTTGAAAGTTTCTGAAGAAATTTTGAGTAAAAATTGGTTTGAAGACTAAATTTCCTTCCCATCTAAAATTTTATGTTTAGTCGATGACTATGAGAGTCTTTCCAAACCTTTGAAAATAATTTCTCTCTATTATGAAAGTGACTGCTAAATTTCACCGTAGTTTTGATTTGAGTTCTAAATTTACGTAATTAACAATTTTTTGCCTGAACGGACATTGAACTCTACATTTTGAGAAAAAAATTCAGATTCGGATGCATATTGTGATTGAGCCATTCAAAATCAGAGGATGAAGTAAATTAGAGTCTTTTAGGATTTTCTATCTAGTTTCTAAATTTTATTTTAATTTTATTTTTGAATTTATTTGAATACTATTTTCTTTCTCCAATGAAAACTGGTATGGTGTTGAAAACATCATTTTCAAATAGTAACATTGTTTTCATAGAGCATAACTTTTTTTGTAAAATAGATATGAATGTAATTCTTTCAAATTTAGTTTCGTAACATCCACATGGAGGGCATGCAATTGGTTTGATGACATTATCATGATTATTACATATTTTATTAACATTTGAAGTTGACTAAACCATAATTTTGACATACCTTAACTACATAGCTTATAACTTGTGTATTTATCGAATTTCAAATATATTTTTTTTATAGAAAGTAGACTTGAATATGAAGGGCACTGTTATTTTTCAAAAACAAATTCCCATTTTTACTATTTTTCATTGAGCATCAAACTCAGAGGTTTATATTTGATCAAAAACCTACATTTGATTAACGTCAAAAACCATACACAATAAATTCAAAAATAGTCAAATATATAATCATTAGAAAGCTAGTTCCAAGTACTTATTGTATGCAAAAGGATGTCTTCTTATTCTTCCACTTGATCACTATGCTTGAGGCTTAAATCCATGAAATTCTTAGAATTTCTTCATAGCTTGCAACCATGACCTATACCAGGCACTTTTGATTGAAACTTTTGAGTTTCGATCGAAAGTACTTTCATGGATAATGCAAATTCTAGCCATAACTAAAGTAGTTTTGATAGAAAGTCAGTTAGTTTCGATCAAAAGTCAACTTTGACTTTCAATAGAAACCCAGGTTGGCCTATTTGATGTCATTTCCTATTAATAACAATTAGGTATAAATAAATGTATATTTTTTTCATTTCATTAATCTGAAAGCTGTAAAATAGTTCACATTTAGGAGAAGGAAGACATTTTGGCACAGAACAATTTTCTAAGTTGTGATGGGAAATAAAAAAAGAAGGCTAAACAAAAGTACATGACATTATTCAAAAGAGACTGAATGAAGACTACATGAAGAATCATGAAAAAGATATTATCGTCGGAAACAAGGTATGTCTAAGATGTTTCTCTCTAGATATTTTAAGTTGATGGTCAAGACTTGTCAATTAATGTTCATCATGTAAATGTGATATTGTAATACCTAATTTTAGAGCTAATTAAACCTAATAAGACTAATTATTAGCAATTAGGACCTATTTGGTCCTATTAAACCAATTAGGACTGGAATTCGACCTAACTATCTACCTAACTAGGACTTATTAGGACCTATTAGACCAATTAGGACCAATTACCTGACCTATTAGGACCAATTAGATAGGTATTAGTCCTCAACCAATTAGAGGTCTAACTATCTATTAATTAGACCTAACTAGCTAGGTATTATGACCTATTAGGACCTATTAGGCCTAACTAAACCTAACTATGACCTATTAGTACCTATTAGACCTCATTAGATCTAGCTAGGACCTATTAGGACCAATTAGACCTAATTAGGACCTAATTAGACCTAGAATCATATCTATTAGGACTAATTAAGACTAATTAGAACTAACTAGGACCAATTATAACTAATTAGGACCCAATTAGACTCAATTAGAACCAATTGGGACTAATTAGGACCAATACATGACCTATAAGGACCTATTAGGATCAGCTATGACCAATTAGGACTAATTAGGACCTAATATGACCTATTAGGACCCAAATAGAATCAATTAGAACCAATTAGCACCTAATTAGACTCAATTAGAACCAATTATGACCTAATATGACCTATTAGAACCTAATTAGACTCAATTCAAACAAATTAGCACCTAATTAGACTCAATTAGGATCAATTAGATCCAATTAGGACCTAATATGACCTATTAGAACCAATTACTTGACCTAATTAGGACCTATTATGACCTATTATGACTTAAATATACACTAATTAGGACCTATTATGACCAATTATGACCAATTAAGACTAATTAGGACAATTATGACCTATTAGGACCTATTAGGACCAACTATGACCAATTAGGACTAATTAGGACCTAATAGGACCTATTAGGACCCAATTAGGACTAATTAGGACCTAATATGACCTATTAGGACCCAATTAGGACTAATTAGGACCTAATAAGATCTATTAGGACCCAATTAGAATCAATTAGTGTAATACCCCAAAAATGGGCTATAAGTTCATTAACCTCATACATCGACAAATCGAACGAAATCGACATCGAAGTCCTAACCTAAGGCACATCTGAACATCATCAAATCTAATTGATTATCTTAAATTCTGCATCAAGGAATATTCCTAGCAATATTCCTAATCATCATAATTATCTTTAATTTTATAATTATTTGGCAATAAATCACATTTATCCTAAAGTTTGATTAATTGAATATTTTCATATTTAATTAATTAGATTTAATATTTGCCACTTAATTGTGTAATTAAATTTAATTATATCTATTATTAATTGTATTATTTAATTTTGACAATAAATCTAATATCATATGAATAATTGATTAAATTCTTATTTAATTAATTAAAGCAAGTTGTCATTATTTAATAATATAGTTTTTAATAAAAGTTTGATTAAATAATTGATTAACCTATAAATTAATTATTTATTTTCAAAAAAGCAATTAAGTGGGAAATAAATCACTTTATTATTAAATTAATTCATAAATAAAACATGCACAATCATAAAAGCAGATAACTATCAATTATCAATTAAAGCTAAACTCTATTTTGAGTTGAACTCTGCTTTTGCATGTTTTTGTGAGTTAATTATTTTTTATTTAAAAATAACTCAAAAATCAAGTTGAGTTTATTTGAGTGATTTATGGTTTTTATCCATGCACCTCCAAAGCCCTGGATTTCTATAAAAACAAGGCTCAGCTCTTCATAATTCATCTCTCAATCATCTCTCAAATTTGCATCCAAGCATCTCATATTTTTGCACAATCACGTTGGAGAATTGGAATTGAAGAATCAAAGCTCTTGCAAATCGACATCTTTGTGAGATCAATTTCAATTGCATAGTTTTTTTATCATAGCATAGAATTTCATAGTTTTCATATCATTGTTAGATTAGCATTGCATATCAATTTTCAATAGCATTCATAGCATATCAATTTCATCTAGCATAGATTTCATATCAGATTAATCATTCATATTGCATAGAAAATATCAAAAATATAGATTAATTGCTTTCAATCTCATATCTAGATCAATTGCATTCAAATCCTTCATTTAGGTGTCGTCTAGGTCACTGATCTCGATTACAATCTGAGAACATCAATCTTGCACCTACTAGAAGGCAGTAAATCGCTTGGTTAGAGTAGATTTCAATTTTGCATGATTTTGATTATAGCTAACCTCTAATGTTTTACTGAAGTGTTGTGTCTACAGATCAGGTACAAAATTCACACACATTTCTGGCGCCCACCGTGGGGCAACCCACCTTTGCATGCTGGTTTTGATTTTTTTTGGGAGCTAAAACCCCAAAGTTTCAAAGATTTAATTTTATCTCCCAAACGGCTTGGATTTTTGGTCTGAAATTTTTTTTTCAGGTTGGTGACATATCGGGGAAGCTTCAATAAAAAATTCAAAATAATATTTTGAATTTTTAATAATTTTTTTCTTATTTTTCATAAAAAATTAATTTTTGGCGCAAATCAAAATATTTTTTGGAAATTTTTACATTTTTGAAAATCTCTTCAAATTCTACAGGGGGTCTATTATTTGTGTTTTAAATTTGGATGCAATTTAATAGCTCAAATAGTTAATTTGCAAAAACTGGTCTATTTTGATAAAATGGGTCTCTAGGGCACAAATGAAGAGATTTTTCTAAAATTTTTGCATTTTTGGAAAGCTCTCTATTTTTTAGTAGGGGTCTCTATTTTGAATTTCTATTTTTGTGGCCAAAATCATATCAACAAAATCAGATCTTGTTGACTAGGTCAAATGCAGCAAAAAAAAAAAGTTTTGTGATGAGTATGCACTTTTTTTTTTTACATGGTTCAATGAATGATATGAGTTGTCATTTGGGTTAATTGTTGGTTATTATTGCTGATAATAATTGATTTTTAGAGCTAACCCTATGGTTTTCATAAGTTGAATATATTTTGCATATCTTGTTTGCTTGTTTGCTTGTTGGAGAGTTTGTCACTTGCTTGCATGGAAAAGCTCAACAAGAATTGCTAAAAATTAGGTAAAATCTACTAAGTGCATTGCAAGGATCCCAAGTATTCTCCTTCATCTAATAACATTTTAATTTGGCCTTAAAATAAATCTCTCGTGTGTCTAGCTTGGGTGATTCTTTTCATGCTTTTGTTCTACACACTTGCATAATTGATACTAGGTTGTGACCCCTTAAGGATTCATTAAGTAGTCTTAGATACTTGTGATTGATCTTGATTGATATCTTGGGTTATTGGACTCGCTAATCCACCAGCCCCTCATTTCTGCCCCGTGGTTGCAATCTTAGCACCATAAAGGGGAGGGGTCAACAGGACAGAAGCGTTAAGTGTTCCACTTGGCAACCCTTTTGTGCTTTTAGGAACTCACTTATTTTCTAAGTTGGGGACTCATTTTCAGCTTGTGTGAGGTGTTAAATGTTCCACCTTGTGGACTCATCTCATATTTTCTTTAAGCATTAAGTGTTCCTCTTTCTACTTTTTGGGTGCTTTTGGTAGATTTGCTTTCGAGAATATATCCGTGCTCACATAGTAATTAGGCCCTATGAACACTATTCATGATTCTTGAGAGATTGGATTCCTAGCGAAATCTTTCTTGATGATAGAATCCTTGTAGGTAGGGAGGATACTTAGTGCATTTCACATTCAACTTGGTTAGTGCATCTTCTCTTATTGATCGACACATTCTCTCTCCAAAGAGGTTGATAGATCACATGGGGTTGATATCACGAGCTTTGGTGAATCAAAATTGGTTAGTGCATCTTCTCTTATTGATTGATACATTCTCTCCCCAGAGAGGTTGATAGATCACGTGGAGTTGATATCACAGACCTTGGTGGAACAAAACTTTGTCTTAGCGTGTCGGATTAATCTGCTTGCTTTGTTTGGGTTAAAAGTGAAAAGGTGTCAAAAACCTTGGATCTGGAGCCAAGTCCCCTTGTGGTATAAATCTATGAGTCACCTTTAGAGAGGGTTAACCATAGCGGACAATCCCTTCATAGGGAAAACTGCGTTGACGGAACCTCAAGCGGTAATAGCCATTTTCGCCATGGTAGTGACAGTTGCTATATAAATGTCCTTGTGGAAGAAATCTCCACGGGTATGGTTCATTATTGGGTTGTCAGATCTCCTTAGCAGCTCTTGAAGATTAAGTTCTCAGACTATGTCAAAACCCTAGTGCGCCGGGATTGGAGTTCACCCCTTTGAATCATAAAAGTTGCAGAGTCAAACCATTACTAAAAACCCTAGAGAGGCCAATTTTTCATTCTTAGGTATATGTGTGTTATTGCAAAACTTTTCAGAACATACACAATTAGTACTCTCAGGGATTAGCACAATTTAGTCACTTGATTGTTCATGCAAAAGGTTGCTTTTGCCCTTGTTCATTGTTTTCAGATGTGCTTGGAATCACTTGCTTGCTGTTTTGCACACTTGTTTATCTGCTTGGCTATTAAAAATGATCAAATCTGGTATAACCTTCAAAATTTGGACAGTACAATTTGCAAACAATCCAAAACTAAAAACCTTAAGTTTTGCAAAATTTGACGTAAAATTCTTTCTGGAGTCAAAAGTCATTTCAGGAAGTCAAAAATCATACGAGTTTTGTCAAGTGTCATTTTAGTATTGCCCATCTGTCGTATGATTGAGAACCCAGTGTCATATGAGTTTTCAAACCAGCAAATTCAAGAAAGTCAAAACCCTGTTAGCAACTATCGTATGATATTGACAACTATCATTTCATTGCTACCCAACTGTCGTACAAGTTTAGCAACTGTCATTTCATAGACTGCCCAGTGTCGTACGAGTCTGTAGAGTGTCGTTTGGAAAAATTTGAGAGAGTTGTCAGAAATTGTCAAATTACAAGATATCCAATGTTTTTAGCCTAGTTGCAGAATCTATCGAACAAAATCACTGTGTCAAGAACATATTAGTAGCTATCGAGAATTAGTACACATGTCTCAAAGAATCAGTACACATGAGGAAAAAATTTTGATCACCGCTATGATGAAACAGATACATGCTATGCAAGTCCAGCTTGACAAACATGAGAAAGAAAAGGAACCTAAAGAGTTCTCTATGAAATCTCTATACTCTTTTCCATTTGATAAAGACTTGTACATGTCACCATGCCCCTAGACAAAATTTGAGCAATATGATACCTCTTCCACAGAGAGTGACACATCCAGCTTTGGAGACTACGATGACTATGATGAGAGACAATGTAATGATACCTATGACACCTCTCTTCCTAAGAGTCCTCCTCATCATTCATTCCTACTTACTACAAATGGGCCATCACATTGGATAGATCATGATGGTGATCCATATGATTCTGATTTTGAAAGAGATTTTGATGGCTTTTGTGGACAATACCTTGATGATGATCCATCTACTACTGCTGAGGACTATAAAATACATCGTGCTAGCTTGAAACGTCAATACTATAAGGATCTCTCCTCTAAGAACTCTCAGGCTGAAAATAAAGATTACACTCTCAAGCAAGATCATGTTAATGTTGGACATTTGTCTTGTGATGGTTCCCTTCCATCCCCTACTTCCTCCAATACCCGTACATTTCTTAAAGCTTCTGAGTCTTTCAAATCTTTCACAGAACCTTCATCTGACACAAGCCTTGATACTTTTCATGCGTTTCCCTATAGTTATCCTCCAGGGCTACCTCTTAAAGAAACTCAAGCTATCCTTCACTTGGCTGCAAATACTTTCAATGATGATAAACCTAAAGAGCCTAAGCCTTCATATGCTATAATCCCTACTTCAGCTAGTCCTCCACCATCTCTTCCAAAGTCTTCCATACAATCCCAACATGCTTCCTTGTCCTTAGAAGTGTCTCCATGTCAAGAGGATTCCAAAAATGATTAAGAAAATAACATAAAGAAAGATCAAGATCAAGAACCCTCCATTTCATCCACTCCTTTTCCTGATGTCTCTTATCCGCTTCATGGTTATTTTGATCCTATACACCCTTTTTCATGCATTCCACCATGTCTTAAGTCTTCTCCTAAGCAAGATCAAGCTACTACTCACACTATTGAGCTTATTGACAATCAAAATGACCTTACTACACTTGCACTTTCCAAAGATGATACTTCCATTAAGGTTGGTAAAAATAGTGTTGTTACTTCCAATGTTAAGCCTATTGAAAATCAAGAGACAAATTATGCGCTGGTGCTATCCAAAGATCCTTGTCAAGATCAAAGTCTTCCATCTTCTTATTCTACCACTCCATGTTCACTTCCACTTTCTACTCTTCCTAAGTCTTTGCAAGCTTTGAACAATCCTATCAAAGAAGGTGCTCATATTCAAGATGTCCATGATTCTATTGAAGATCCTAATGCTCACTCTAAAGATCCTGATATCCTTGGTTGTCATATAGATGCTGATGAACATATTGATTATCCTTTTGCATCTTCCACTTCCATCCTTGGACCTCTTCCACCACTACAAAGATCTTCACACCTTCCTTCCATCTTGGGTCCTTATGTCCTTTCACTTTCCTCTCCTAACTCTCTTAATTTGCCATCCATCTTGGGTCCTTACATACCTCCATCTCCCATCTTTCCTCAAGATCAACATAGATGCATACCTTTGAATCCTTTTCATCCACCCACCCATCTAAACCAGTCATATCCTCCCTCTTCCACAAATCCCAAGTTTTTTGGAAGTAACTTGAATGTTCAATACAATAAAAAGAAGCAATACAAGAATCCATCAAAAAGAGAAGATCACCATGTCTCCTCTAAATGACATGGAGGCATAAAGTCAAAAGAGATATCTAAAAAAAAAACTACAAGACAAGTATGGGTTCCAAAATCTATCATTGAAGATATTATCTCTAAATCATCAAAAGGAAATAAAAAGCCTATGACTATATGGATTCCAAAGTCTCTCTTGAAAGAGTCTGGTGTTGAACAAAAAGTGAAATTGACATTCAAGCTTCCAAAGGCTTCCACTACATCTCCTTCCAAAAATATTCTTCCATTTCATGCGCCCAAACCTCAACCTCTACTATCCATTCGCCATATTCCTTCATGTATTCCTTCATTCATGTTTCCTCCACCCTCTCGCCACCCTTCAAGGTGTGTGTTTACATTGATCTTTCCTTCCTTTCCATCTACCCTTTCACAATCCTTCCATGCATTATCCTTCTACCTTCTATCATTTTTCCTCATTTGCCTATTCCTCCTATCTTCCAACCTCACTCGCTTTACATAAAACCTTATCCTCCATTTTTCTCTTCCATCTCCCTTTCCCTATCAGCATCTTTGAGCATATCATTTGAATCTTTGGTATATCATGGTTTATCCTTTCAAGAAGCACTATCTAAAAAGCTTTCCTTCTTCCAAAAATTCAAAAAAAATAAAAATAAAAAGAAAATAAAATTGAAAATGTGCCATGGTGAAAACCTGGAAACAGGCACCTTGGTAGCAAAAGTAAAGAGAAATAAATTCGTCCTATGGTGAAAACCACTTCCTTGTGGAACCTTGGATAAGTACCATGATGAAAACCTGGCAATTAGGCATCATGCGTAGTTCTTCTACATATTTCATCCATTCCATCTTCTCTCTTTGATCTTGACAATGTTGATCTATACACAAATATTTGGCTATTTTGTGAACTATCTTATGGTGATCTTCATTTCATTCCTTCCATGTTTAGCCTTCATATCCATCTTCCTCCATTCATTTTATTCTATCGCTATCCATTTCCCCTTTGGTCTTGATCTAAGAAAAAAAAGAGTAAAATATGGTGCTATGAAGCCTCTTGACATGTCTACTCCTTTGGACTACATCCTTTCCTTCTTTGGCATTACGCTTTTGTGACTTATCCTATGCTAGCCTTTCATTGCTTGTTCAAATGTGCTTTACATGACAATTTTTCCCTAGCTTGGGTATTCTTGAGGAGTTTTCCCTTAAGGATTTCTTCCCTTCACTCTCCTTCATTCTCTTGTCTTCCATCTCTTCCACTAGCTTGTCAATCCCTCTTGTTCTCCACCTTGCTAGACATTGGGACTGCACGATATGATCTTGTTTGGGAGTTTGCAAATGAAAAAAGATGCTATCAAATATACCAAGTATCAGAAAAAATATTAGAACCAGTATCAGAACAATTATCATAATTAGTATCAGAATTAGTATCAGAACTAGTATCAGAACAATTATTAGAAAAAGTATCAGAACCAGTATCAGAACTAGTATCAGAACCAATATCAGAATAAGTATCAGAACAAGTATCAGAACAAGTGTCAGAATAAGTATCAGAACAAGTATCAAAACAAGTGTCAGAACCAGTATCAAAATAAGTATTAGAATAAGTATCAGAACAATTATCAAAATCAGTATCAGAATCAGTATCAGAACCAGTATCAGAACCAGTATCAGAATCAGTATTAGAACAAGTATCAGATTAAGTATCAGGACACCTACTGGGGCTACTCCTTTCACTTTAGTTTATGGGTCTGAAGCAGTACTACCTATTGAGGTCAAAATCCCATCACTAAGAATTAGAATGCATGGTCTCGTAACTGATGATGACTATAGAGCATCTAGGTTACAAGAACTTGAATTACTAGATGAGCGCAGGCAAGTAATGTATGATCATTTCAAAGTGTATCAAAAAAGAATGTCTAGAGGTTACAACAAGAAAGTCAGACACAGAGAATTTCAGGTTGGTGATCTAGTGTTGAGAGAAAATCCTAAAAATTAATCACATCGAGAATGCAAGGGGAAGTTCAAACCCAACTGGCTGGGTCCCTTTGTAATCACTACTACTTTTGGCTCTGGTGCCTATCAACTCTCAATGACTGAAGGAGAACAGCTCTGAGAACCAATCAACATTCTCCATCTGAAGAAATTCTACGCCTAAGGCATTCAGTGCTTGGTAAATGTCCTGAAAAAATCTTAAAAATTAGAAAAAGTCTTGAAAAAATGAACATCTTGGTGAAAACCTAGCAATATGCACCTTGATGATTCACAAAAAAAGTCAAAAAATATCAAAAATTCAAAAAAATATCAAAAAATATCAAAAATTCAAAAAAATAAAAAAATATCAAAAGTACAAAAAAATTGAAAAAATGAAAAATACAAAAAATGAAAAAAAAGAAAAAGTGCCTTAGTGAAAACCTGGAAACAGGCGCCTTGGTAGCAAAAATAGAATCTCTACCAAGATGGTGAAAACCCGGCAAACGAGCGCCACTTGTTCAAAACGCTCCATCTATTAGCACAATCTTGGTCTTTGCCAGCTTTCAGTCTTGCTTTAGTTGTACATATCTCCCGGTTTGTTTCAACATTTCCAATTTTCAATAAGTCGTTTGTACACCAATCAGCTTGCGCGTCTATATCCTATCAATGTTCAAACTTGGGGGCAATCAATGTCATATCCTATGGCCTCCAATGTATCTTAGACGTATCCTATCCAGTCAGAGTCCTTTGAAGCTTCAAGTTGAGTCTGTTTGTCTGTCTCGTCTCCAGAAAGGATTTTGCATCTACAACAACGCAATCAAACATCAAAACTCAACTAAAAACAATCTATGCTTTTTACATGCTTTTATCTCCTTGTATGCTTACTGATTCACATTGATATTTTTGCATATTGTGTCCCTTCGAGCTCTTTGATAATGTCCTTTATAAGATTTAGAGAGTGATGACTGGGGGCATAATCTTTTCTTTGTCTTTTGTTTGTATGTGAAAATCTAACAACTTTGGAAATTTTGGATTGAAATGGTGTCCGACTATAAGAGCCTCTATCTCAAATTGGATGGCCATGCATACCTTGACCATTGATACCTAGACAATTCAAGGAAGTTTGATCTAACTATTGTCTTTTTGAGTAAGTTCTTTCTCCTACTATGGAACACAATCTTGCCTAAGGATGTGAATGATAAAGGGTCACTACGGGTAATTCACATTGGATTTAGAATGATCTCTTGACTGTTTGATGTGTTTGCAATGCAAGGCATACTCAGGTCATCACGACGTTTATGTTTTGATGCTTGTACAAATTGCTATATCAAAATGGACATGATATTCAGGTCATCCTAGCGTTTGTGCCTTGGTGCTTATATCTGATCCAACATTTCAAAAACAAATCAATATTCATATGTCCATGGTTGTATAACCAGTGGGTGTTGTATTGATTCTTGCGAATCGATATTCATATGTCTATGGTTTCATGGCTAGTGGGCATTGTATTGATTTATCCGGTTACCTAAAAGTTCAATGATGATAACAAATCGACATATGATCAGTGACTAGGTCCTAGGTCTTAGGTTGCATTTCATGTTGCATGTCTCATTGCATTTTGCATGTTTGCATGATCTCACAATGATTAAACAAACTTCAATGCTTAAATGATTCTTCAAATCATATCTTCAAGTCTAACCAGAACTGAATCTCACACGAAGGTTCCTCCAATGAAATAGCAAGTAGAATCCTTTTTCGGGATCAAAATTCAAATCTGAGATCATTCATATTATTATTTGCTTGCATAATCAAACTTCAATCATCACAGAAATCTAGTATTCAACTTAACTGATTATCTTACATCAAACTATCAAAATTTCAACTTGGTCAACCATGGTCAACTCATGGTCAAACCTAGTCAAACTTGGTCTTTTGGGACCTTCCAACGATGCAGAATGTGTTCTTAAATGTGTTTCACCACACTTCTCAAATCAATTAACATGCTTCTAAACTATAACGCTGACTTTTCTTGTCAGATTTCAATTTTAATCCCGAAGGGGGCATGGTATTGCACATCATTCAAAGTCTATCAATCAATCCATCAATATCTTTCATCAGTAATCAAGACAAACTATCACGTCTAGTTACTGATTCATAAAAAAAAAAGACCTCATCGCTCGGGGCAAATCTATCATCACTTGGGGCATATCAGATTCATCAATCCATATCAATCTGGTATTCTCTTAATCTTGTAATCCGTATCAGTTTTTGCAACCATCAAATCATAGTGTTCTTTCCTTGGTTCTTCGGCAACTAAAGGGTTTGGATGTGATACCTGCTAGTTCTGCTAAGACAATCGAGTCTAGAACGGGTCACTCACTTCTTTGCAATCCTAAGGTTTGGAATCAGGTGTTTTGGACACTTTTTCGCAATCATAGGTTCATTTTCTATTATAGTGAACATTATCTTTGGTCATTCAGGACCTATTATCTTCATATCAAATTCAATATCAATCAACTCCTATCTCAATATCTTTCAATTGGTTTCTATCTTGAGATCGGTTTATCTTTTGAATCAGTTTCATATCTTTATCAAACACAGACTATCTTTGAACCACTGCGCTTCGCACAGTAATTCAAAGAGGGGCAAAATGTAATACCCCAAAAATGGGCTATAAGTTCATTAACCTCTTATATCGACAAATCGAACAAAATGGACATTGAAGTCCTAACCTAAGGCACATCTGAACATCATCAAATCTAATTGATTATCTTAAATTCTACATCAGGGAATATTCCTAGCAATATTCCTAATCATCATAATTATCTTTAATTTTATAATTATTTGGCAATAAATCACATTTATCCTAAAGTTTGATTAATTGAATATTTTCATATTTAATTAATTAGATTTAATATTTGCCACTTAATTGTGTAATTAAATTTAATTATATCTATTATTAATTGTATTATTTAATTTTGACAATAAATCTAATATCATATGAATAATTGATTAAATTCTTATTTAATAAATTGAAGAAAGTTGTCATTATTTAATAATATAGTTTTTAATAAAAGTTTGATTAAATAATTGATTAACCTATAAATTAATTATTTATTTTCAAAAAAGCAATTAAGTTGGAAATAAATCACTTTATTATTAAATTAATTCATAAATAAAACATGCACAATCATAAAAGCAGATAACTATCAATTATCAATTAAAGCTAAACTCTATTTTGAGTTGAACTCTACTTTTGCATGTTTTTGTGAGTTAATTATTCTTTATTTAAAAATAACTCAAAAATCAAGTTGAGTTTATTTGAGTGATTTATGGCTTTTATCCATAAACCTCCAAAGCCTTGGATTTCTATAAAAACAAAGCTCAGCTCTTCATAATTCATCTCTCAATCATTTCTCAAATTTGCATCCAAGCATCTCATATTTTTGCACAATCACATTGGAGAATTGGAATTGAAGAATCAAAGCTCTTGCGAATCGACATCTTTGTGAGATCAATTTCAATTGCATAGTTTTTTTATCATAGCATAGAATTTCATAGTTTTCATATCATTGTTAGATTAGCATTGCATATCAATTTTCAATAGCATTCATAGCATATCAATTTCATCTAGCATAGATTTCATATCAGATTAATCATTCATATTGCATAGAAAATATCAAAAATATAGATTAATTGCATTCAATCTCATATCTAGATCAATTGCATTCAAATCCTTCATTTAGTTGTCGTCTAGGTCACTAATCTCGATTACAATCTGAGAACATCAATCTCACACCTACTAGAAGGCAGTAAATCACTTGGTTAGCGTAGATTTCAATTTTGCACGATTTTGATTATAGCTAACCTCTAATGTTTTACTGAAGTGTTGTGTCTACAGATCAGGTATAAAATTCACACACACAATTAGAACTAATTAGCACCTAATTAGACTCAATTAGACCAATTAGGACCTAATATGACCTATTAGAACCCAATTAGACTCAATTCTAGAATAAATTAGCACCTAATTAGACTCAATTAAGACCAATTAGATCCAATTAGGACATAATATGATGTATTAGAACCTGTAGACACCTAAAAGTCCTTTAGAAAATAAAGTATTTTTATTTTCTAAAAAATCTCTGATGACATCATCATTTATTAATTAATTATTTATTTAATTTATTTATTTATTTTTATGTCATTAAATCCCTTTACCTTAATAAAAAATATTTAATTAAGAAATCCCTCCCAAAAATGTTTAAATCTTATTTAAACATTATCTCCTTATTTATTAATTATTTAATTAATAAATTGACCAAAAATCCCAAAATAAATTATTTATTTATTTTTTGCCCAAAACTTGGCCAATTTCCTTAAGACCACTAACCTCTTCCAGAATCTTCTAATCCTTCTTTAATTTTAATTAAAGGCTAATCCCCTCATTTCCTAACCCTAATCCCACCTCAAAATATTTAATTAAGATTAAATATTTAATCCTCATGTTTATTAAATTCATTTTAATAAATATTCTCAAACCTAAACCATGGAAATAAATAAATCTTTATTTATTTCCTAAAATCCATGTTTATCCTATAGGAAATTCTAGACTCTTCTAGAAAGTCCTAATCCTAATCCTAATCCCCCCTAACCTTGTCACATTCCCTAACCAAGGTTAGCCAACTCCTAAGCTTAACCCAAAGTCAACAAACTTCTAGAGACTTCTCTTACATGCATTAAGTGCATTTAAGGCCTCCTTATCCCTCTTACATACATTTATCATGCATTTAAGAAGCCCCTCACCCCTTTCTTACACCCTTTGACCTTAGGCACATTTTCCAAATTGTGCACATTCCTCCCATCTTTCAACCCAATGCCCTTATGACACTTGTCACAAGGAGGTGGCCCTAAACTAGCACAATCCATGTGCTCCCCTTTGAATGAATCTTGGCCTCTCTTAAGGACTTTGATCCTGGCCACTCATTCCTCCTTCCTAAATCCTATAAATGCTCCTCATTTCCAAGAGCAAAAAAACCATTCACCTTTTATTTCAAGCATTGTTATCATGCTCATTTAGCTCTAGACTTAGCATAATCATCTTAATTTAGCTTACTTTCAAGCATTTTAGGTCATCTTAATATAGCAATAATAGATTAACATAGTTTATTTCCTCATTTTACATAGCATATCATCATATCACATCTCTATTTGGTTTAAAAACAATCTTAGCATAAACATCATGTAGCTTAATCTTCATTTCAGCATCATTTGATCCTTGAGGCCTTAGGGGCAAATCAGGTGTTCTATACCTATTTTGTGCTATTTTTGGGGTTTTTATGGATCTCAGTCCATCCTAAAATGCATAAGGAACATGCTCCAAATGATTAGAGAGCACACCCACATCCCCTTAAGCAAGAGCAAATCAAACAGTGCTTGCGTGCACCCGTTTTAGCTCAATCTGAGGTGGCTTAGTTTAGAGTTTTACTTATTTTTGATTGATTTCATGCTAGACTAACATCTAATCTTTGTTTGGCTTGAATTTTTCCAAACCAAGTACCCTTGAAAGCCTTGTCCACATTCTGGCATGCCCAGTGGGACCCAAACCCACAATCACTTGATTATATCATACTTTGTATTCTCGTATTTATAGGAAACAGATGAAATGTCACCTACACACAATTTAGTCATGCCTAAACATAGTTTAGTCACACCTATGAAGAATCTAATGATGCCTACAAGCTCTGTATCGATGCTTATTTTCTGAAGATTTTTTCGTGCTTGATAACTTCTATTCTATTTAAAGTAATAGAAATAATCACGCCTGTAAAATAAACATTCACGCCTCCGCGTATAGAAGTATCACGTGTAACCATTTCATTATCACCTATAATCATTTCATTGTCACCTGTATCTGTTCCATTATCGCCTGTATCCATTCCATTATCGCCTGTCAGCATTTCATTATCACCTATGCATATTTCATTGTCGCCTACGCTTGTTTTAGTGTCACCTAGGCATTTTTTTTAACTGTCGCCTGTAGGCATTTTTTTTAACTGTCGCCTGTGCGCATTTTTACAATTAAGTGTCACCTTTGAATATATAAATGTCACCTATGCATATTTAAGTGTCGCCTGGGCTTGTTTAAGTGTCGCCTAAGATCATTTCAATGTGACTTAGCCCTTTTTTTTTTACTGTCACCTGTGCACAACTTACTGTCACCTATGCTCATTTCATTATCACCTTTGGATTTTTAAGTGTCGCCTGTGCCTAGTTAAGTGTCGCCTGGGCATGTTTGAGTGTCACCTATACATATCTTTCTATCGCCTATTAGAACTTTTGTTGTCACCTGGTAATATTTGGTTGTTGCTTGGAATCAGTTCTCTATCGCCTGGGCAGTTTTTCTCTGTCACCTGGAATCAGTCTGCTGCCGCTTGGGAGTTTCTTTGGTGTCGCATGTGCATTTTCCAGTGTCGCGTATGAGCTAGACAATGTCACTGTTGACTATTATCCTGCCTTATTTTTTTCTTAGATTCATAAAAAGCTAAAGTCAAATAAATCTTGAATGAAACTAAGGAAAAGAACTTAGGTCCTAAGAGTCATTATCATTTTGAAAATCAAACACAATCTTAAATGATCTAAATTGGAAAGAACAAGCATCTCTATTACCTCCTTTTCAATTCAAGAAAAGCACAAATTCAATCTTGAATGATCTAAGGATAAAACAAAGCTCTTTTCAAAGTTCTAAATCAACACGCAAATCTCAATCTTGAATGCCCAAAGGAAAGAAATTGCAATCGCTCAAATCATTTACATTTTGGGGAAAGAACAAATCAAATCTTAAACACTTGTGTCTTCAGTTATTCGAATTCAAACATCACTTAATCAAATTGAGAAAAAGAACAACTTGCTTGATGTGCATCTAGGAGCTTTTATTTTCTATAAAACCTGTTAAAGTAAGCAACGTAGAACATTTGGACTCGGACAAGTTCACTTGTTCTTCTTTTAGCGAGGCCTGTCTAGGGAGAAAAGTACTTCCTCCTTGGAGAATAACCTCAAACCGGTATCCCCCCCGGCCGGTATATAAATAAAGTGAAGGTAAAAAGTACTCACTTATATCTCCTAATCCACGGGTGTTTTGTGCCAAATGCAAATGTCTGGGGATAGGTAAATATTCCTCCTCCAGCATTGTTGGCTAGGCTCTTAAGTGAGTCACAGGTGGTCAGCATAACCGAGTATGGAGACTCCACGGAACTATTAAAAACCTGATAAAATAGAGGCTACCCTATCTACATCTGAAAGTATCAAAATCCTTGTGCAAGGACCGATTCCAAGGGGTTTACCAGGTCGCCTCAAGATTACTCACCATTTGTAATCCCTTCTAGGGGGTACCAAGCTGTGGGCAAGCAATTTTGATACTCACCTTCCTTAGGTAAATCTGTTTGAAGTGCTTGATAGTCAATACTCTGTGAAAATATTGTTGGAACATACACTTTCAAAGCTTTATCATAGTTAGTTATCCTGTTTGTATCCCACAGGGTTGCTTTGTCCCTTGTGGGGATTGCTTTTCCAAAAAATCTTTGTTGAAATCTATCCTTTGCCATTGGGAAACATCCAATTGATCAACAAACCCAATTTGAGATACTCAGAACATTTTTTAGAGAAACCCTTGGAATCAGATATCCAAAGAACCTTTTTGTCTCAAACCAACTTATCAAAATTTTTCCAAGTTATGCCCAATTTGATCAAACATCTGAAAGCTAAGTTACCCAAATCCAAAGCTTATCAAGAGAAGAAAGTTGCAGAGAGAAACCTTAAGAGCCATCAATCCTCTATCCAAGCAACCCAAGCAGAAGAAAAATATCAAGAAAGGCTTGATAATATTGGCTATAATGCAAGAGTCAAACAGTTTGCCTACCGATTCTGAGTGAACCATCGCTACATCAGTCTTGAAAGAGAAGATTAGATAGGATCCAACACATATCCATTCTACCTTCAGATCTCAAAATCCTACCTCGACAGTCCTTCATCCTAGTCTCATCCTAGTTTCATCTCAGCATCATCACCAAATCCTTAGTTGCATTCATCATCATCTTCCTAGCAGCATCATAGATCATCCATCTCAATTGCATTTGCATCATCCTTTTAGAGGAAGCATTGTTCCATCATCCTTCACCATCTTTCCATCAGCAATCCACAATCAGAGTCCCATATCCTTCATCCAAATCCAGCATCCAATATCCAAAATAGAACTCACCATCCTTTTGCACCAAAACCAGAGATCCAAATCCACAAGTACTTAGTGATCAAAACCTTTGAGTTGTTTCCATCCCTTATCCCAAATCAGAAATCATCCCCTTTTTGATAGAGCATTGTCTAAAGGAAATCCAACTTGTCCTTGCATAGCCTCATCATCTCGAGCAAGAGATTGGCTTGTATTGATAAGAATCCAGTTGACCGAAGATCATTAGTCTATCCTAGGTTGGCCAAATCCTATCACTGATCCTCCATTGGGAAAAATAGTAGCTCATTATTGACACTTAGTAGTCTTCCACCAGCATCCCACCAATCCTCCACCCAATCTTGACCCAAATCAAAGCATCCCATCAAGCCTCCATCATCACCAAGCTTTTTTACCAATCTGTCACCATCTCCCATCAATCTTCCACCATCCTTGATCCAAATCCAAGCATTTCACCAATCTTTGCATTGCATTCTAGAAATCCATCATCCTTAGAAGTTCCTTAAGCTTGCATCCATCATCCTTTAGAGTCTTTTAGGAAACATCTTGCATCCATCTAGCATCTGCATTTCCATGCCTGTCGAGACAAGATCTGGATCTAGGAAGTGAAGGAACATGAATCCTTATCCAATCACCAGCACATATGATCCCAACATTTTTACCAGTGTGATGGTAGCCTATGATCCCCAAATACAAACTGGAAATACATGGGATGATCCCAATATCCTCTCAGTTCCTCTGGCAATAGAAACATTTGTGAATCATCCAGAGAATCCACCACTAGTCAATACACTCATGGCCCAAAACCAGCAAAGCATGTTCACTAACTTTGCACAGGCACAGATTTCCTTTCTGCCATATCTCCATCCTCACATTCCCATAAGCACTATCCAAATCCCAACACAAGTATACTCTCCATTCATCCAACCATTCCTTGATCCAACCTTGCAAACATCTCAAGCAACCTCCACCATTCCTCTTCTTTTGCAAGGAAGCTTCACCAGTCTTGTAACACAAGCTATAACAACATCTGCTCCATTCTCTATCATAGGTACTTCATCATCCATGATGGCTGCTCAAGCTCTTGCACAAATCCAACACTTGTCCCAGAATCAACTCCCACCTCTTACACAAACCTTTGCACAAGAAGTCCTGCCATCTTCCATAGGCCAAGCAACACCTTTCACTCTAGGAGGGATGCAATCACCCTTCCCCTTCACTTCACAAGCTTCCACATCCACACCTTTTGTGCCAGGAGGGATGCAATCATCTTTTCCTTTCAATCCCCAAGCTTCAGCATCCACACCATCATTTTAGGGGTCAACACAATCATTTCCCTCTTTCACCCAGCAACCCTCTACTTTATCTACTCTAGGGGCAGTGCAATCATTCCCCTGTCAAAATCAGCAAACTTCCACATCACCTTTTTCATGGGGAACACAAGCGTCCTCTTCATTCTCCCCCCAGCAAGCATCTACCCAGGCACAAGCCCAACAAAATGCCTTCACCACAGGAATGCCTTCCATGGGTTTTTCAAAACCACCGTTCATGTCCCAAACTCCCATCACATCTACCTTCCCAGCATCCACTGTAACAAAATTCTCACCTCACACTAGTTCTCATTGGGGTCTCACTCAAGAAGACATGAAAGCCTTTGGAATACCAACTCACTCTCCTACATCCGTATTTGCAAACCAACAAGCCACCTTCTCACAAGCAACACAAAAGCAACCATCTCAACCTCCACCAACCTCATCCTTCATGAGCTATCCCTTCCCAACACCCAGTGCTTTTCAGCAAGTTCCTCCACCTCAACAGCAAATTTCATCCCATTTCGCAAGTTATCTTGCCCAGTCACCCTTTGCTTCGGGCTTCCCTACATCAGTTCCACCCTTAAGCAATATGGAAATGCACCCAACTTATATCGGTCAACCACAGAGCCAAGTTCAGCAAGGACCATCTTACCAACAAGCTGCATCATTCCACCAACCACCCCCATAGCAACCATACTTCCAGTCACAGCAACAAACCCCCATCATTCATCAACAGCAACAAGTTTCCTCCTATCAGTCACAGTAGCAAGTCCCAGTCATCCCACAACACCAGCAAGCAGTCTCATATCCACCACCACAATATCCCCCTGTGCTGCATCAATAATATCCCCAGCAAACATCACTCCAAAATCCACTCCAATCTACCTATCCCACTAGGCCATCTCCATATCCCACTCAATAATAACCACCTCAAATGGGAGTACCCACTCAAACACCAATCAATGTTGAATGGGAAGCCATGAAGAACACTCTTAAAGAGCTTCAAACTAGTACTAAGAACAAAACTTACAAGTTTGAGGAGGTGTGTCCTTATCCGTTTGACTGGTCCATTGCCACTATACCTTTTCCCAAGCACTTTGAGACACCTAAGTTTGATAAATATCAGGGAAAAGGAGATCCAATCAATCATATTAAAGAATTCTATATGGCGTGCCAAGAAATGGCTTATAGTGATAACTATTTCTTATGTCTATTCCCCAAAAGCTTGGGAGGAACCGCTATTGAGTGGTTTTACAAAATACCCTGTGGGACTATCACAACCTTTGCCAAACTTTCTAAGAAGTTCATTGCCCATTATGCCCACAATGTTGAGAATGAGTTGACCTTGTTAGATCTCTGCAATTCAGAATAGAAAGAAGGAGAAAGCCTAGCAGAATACTTGCAACGATGGCAGAACCTTACCACCAGGTTATCATACTAGCCACTTGAAAAGCATTTGACCAAAATCTTTATTGATAACCTGCATCCTAAGCTATCCCATTTCATGAGGATGAATTATCTCCAAACCTATCAAGATATCAAGAGCAAGGGGATAGGTATTGAAAAGGCCCTCCTAGATGAAGGCACAATCTGACACTTCAAAAATGATGCCCAAAAATCCAGCAATGATAAATCTCATTACTGGAATCATAACAAGAATGTTGTTACTAATGGAGCCACTGATACCAAGCATGTCCAATTTGTTGTGGCTAGTCCTCCATCAACTCTTGCATACCAACAACAACAAGCACCCATCCATCAACAACCTCCTCAAGTCCATCAACAACCCACGCAACAATATCATTCTCAGAATAATCAGCAGAATTATCAGCAACCAGCCCATCAAGCTTATCAAGGTAATCCAAACAATCAAGTCAATGCCATCAATATTGCTCCCAAGCAGAACAAACCCAGAGCTCAAAATTATCCAAAGAAGACCTTCACACCACTGGGTGAACCTTTGGATGTTATATTTCATCAAATGGCCAAGGCCAACTTGATTACATATCCACCAATTCAGCCAGTTGATGATACCACTCCCAAGCCTGATTGGTAAAAAGATCATGAGTACTGTGATTATCATCGTGTCAAAGGACACACTACTTTGAAGTGTATGAGACTCAAAAACTATATCCAAGATCTCATTGATCAAAAAGAGATTCAAGTAGATACACCTGCTTAAGCCTCACCAAATGTCAACTTACAAATTTATCAGAATGTGTTCCCACAACACAATGTTGGGAACAACCAAAATAATACCAATCATTCCCAGAATCATGGCAAGGGTAAGCAAGAAGATCACACTACTGCCTATATCAATTATGATAATATTGTTGGATGTATAACCCAAGTTGAGCCCATAGTCAATACCATCCATGTCAGAGGAGCAGATAGTCAATGTGTTGTTACCACCCATAGAGGTCAGATCACTGTTGCTGGTGCCCAACCAAGGCTAGCACATAATGCACACAATGCATAGTACAACCTCATAGAACATCTAGGGAACACACCAGCCCAAATATCCATCTTGGACCTTCTTCTCACTTCACCTCTCCATTAGGAGATCCTTAACCAAGCTCTCAAAGAAGGACATGTCCCCACAGACATTAACACCACCCAGTTTGAGACCCTTGTGGGACATCTATCCGTAGCCTGTTCCTTATCCTTCAAAACATCTAACATACTAGATGTTGCACCTGACCATACTCTCCCTCTCCGCATCGCCGTCATGGTTAGAGACTTTGCCATCAAACGGGTCTTAGTAGATAATGGCTCAGCCCCGAACTTGTGTACTTTGAAATTCATTCAGCAGATTGGGTTCACCCAAGCTGATATAGCACATGAAGTAATTACTATCAAAGCCTATGACAACTTGGAGCATACCTCTGAAGGTACCATTACTTTTCCCATTCAGCTGGGCCCAGCAACACAGGATACTATTTACCTTGTTGTTGATCTTGACCTACCATTTAATATCCTCCTAGGCTGACCATGGATTCATTCCATTAAGGCTGTACCATCTACTTACCATCAGTGCATTAAATTTCTACATCAAGGCACTGAGGTTACCATCCATGCTAACCCCCAACCCTTCGCATACTATCGTGCAATGGAAGCATCATTCCCTCACTACACTCATTGTCCTGGAACTGACATTGGTACTTCTATTGCCAGCTCATCCTAATCCCATTGTGATCTAGAAACCATTCTCACCTCCACCCTCTCTTCCATCAAGATCAATAACCAGGGTTGTGGTGAATATAGCCTACATGATGCATTTTCCATAGGGGCCTTCCACTTGATCCACATACTCAAGGGCGCTTGAATCACCAAAGCAAGCCTATTGAAGAGCATCATGAAATCAAGAGAATGGGACCTATGACTTTTGAATCCCATGGCACATTAAATAGTCAAGAAATGGATCTTGACATTAATAGGTGGTTGTACAAAGATCCCCCACCACCTGACAAACAACTTCTTGGCTACTTCAAAGATAAATACCCACAATCGCACAAGTACACTACTGAGCAATGGAACTACCAAGGTGGTGGTCTAGGACCACAAGAAGGTGGAAGCAAAGACCCAATTACATCATCCAAGAATCTTGAGCATCAGGGTCTTGGCTTTAATACCCCTCACCTGCATATACAAGGGCCAAATATCACAATAGGGGGCACCAACATGACTAGCGTTCCCCTCTTGAATAGCCAGGATGACCTCGTAGAGATCGAAGACATCCTTGAAGAGAAAGAAAGCAGATCCTACGATGATATCTTTGATGATGACACCCTCCTGGGGACTTCTATCCTCTGACAACTTGCCATCAATCTCATAGAACTTCCCCTCACCCACCTTGAACTCATAGACTAGGACCAACCAAGCATTGCACACATTGATGAGTTCCAAAGCATGGAAGCACTCCTAGAATTCATGGGGGCATTAGGCACACAATCAATTCACAATTCAGAGTCAACTCACATCTATAAGCTTGACCCAGAAGGATACTTCGGAGAGGAGGAAAGCTTTAGCTAGAAAAGAGAAATAGAAAGAGTAAAACATGAGTCCTTATGTGAAAACCCTTCTGGGGCACATTCTAATTCCAAAAAAGTAAAAATAAAGAGTGTATCTTCTAGTGAAAACTTGGCAATTCAAGCGCTAGAAGGTGAAGACTTGCCTCTTCCTCCCATCCAAGATTACAGACCTAAGCAGTCACCTATCATCATAGAAGAATCCAAGCCAGTCAACTTAGGGATAGAGGAATGTTTGAGGATCACCTACATTGCAACCAACATGACAGAAGGTGAAGAAATGGCTTTCACTGTGCTACTTCAAGAAGCTACTACAAACTTTGCATGGTCATACGCACACATGCCTAGACTTGATCCTAAACTTGTTGTTCATCATCTAGCCGTAGACCCCAATGTTAAGCTAGTAAAGCAGAAGCTACGCAAAATGCATCCCAAAGTAGCTCTATTGGTAAAATCAGAACTAGAAAAGCTCCTGGATGCAAAGATTATCAGAGCTATAGATTACTCAGAGTGGATCTCCAACATGGTACCTGTCACAAAGCCTTCCAACAACATCTAAATTTGTACAGATTTCAAGGACCTAAACAAGGCATGTCCTAAATATGATTTCCCACTACCAAATATAGACATGATTGTAGATCTTACAGTAGGTCATGAAATGCTGTCACTAATGGATGGCTTTTTAAGCTACAATCAGATTTGTATAGCAGTAGAATACCAACACAAAATAGCATTCACCACTCCATGGGGTACCTTTTGCTATAACATGATGCCCTTTGGTCTAAAGAATGTAGGAGCCACATATCAGACAGTGATGATAGCAATCTTCCATGACATGATCCACAAGATCCTAGAGGACTATGTGGATGATATTCTTGCAAAATCAAAGACACGCCATGAACACCTTGACATTCTTGAAAGTGTGTTTGATCACCTGCAACACTATTGGTTACAGCTCAATCCAAAGAAATGTGTCTTTGGTGTTACATCTGGAAAGCTCCTAGGTTTCATAGTATCACGAAGAGGCATAGAGATTGACCCTAAAAAGGTCAAAGCAATAACAAAAATGCCTCCCACAAGAACACTCAGACAGCTTAGAAGCCTACAAGGAAAGCTTCAATCAGTATGTTAGTTCATTTCTCAACTGGCAGAAAAGTGCCAACCTTTCACACATCTTTTATGCAAAGACACAAGCTTCAAATGGGATCCCATATGTCAGAGAAGCTTTGATAAGCTCAAGGAATATCTAGCCAATTCTCCAATCCTAATACCACCAGTTCCAGGATGCCCTCTCATACTCTACATCTTGGCAACCACTACAACATTGGGGGCACTCCTAGCTCAGCATGATGATGAAAACGAAGAGAGAGCCATCTACTACATTAGTCAAACTCTTGTCGGCTACTACATTACTCACCCATGGAAAAAGCATGCCTTGCAGTGGTCTTTGCCACTCAAAATCTTAGACATTACATTCTCAGTCACACAATCAGGCTCATTTCAAAGGTGGACCCCCTCAAATATCTACTATCAAAAACAACTCTCACAGGCCATAAATGGGTCATGATACTCAGTGAGTTTGACATCCAGTACATAGATCGAAAAGCAATCAAAGGGCAAGTCATTGCCGATCAGCTAGTAGAAGCACCACTGGTGGATGCTTATCCACTAATCATGGAATTCCCTAATGAACACTTATGTATGATCGAAGAACAACCCATGTGGAAACTATACTTTGATGGCTCCTACACATCACATGGATTAGGGGCCGGAATCCTATTCGTCACACCTCAAGGTGACTACATCCCAAAGTCATTCAAGTTGGGATTTTCATGTACCAACAACATTGCAGAATATGAGGCACTCATCTAAGGTCTCAAAATAGCCATTCAATGGAATATCACAAAACTGCAAGTGTTCGGCGATTCACAGCTGATTATCAAGCAAGTCCTAGATGAATATCAAACAAAGGATCACAAGTTGTTACCTTACAAAGAACTCATGGATAGATTGAAAGAGCATTTCCTAAATCTATAGTTTACATAGATACCTAGACTTCAGAACAAAGTGGCTGATGCAATGGCAACCATTGGATCCTTGTTAGAAATCCCACATGATGCATCACAGTATGAATTCCTAGTCGAGCAGCTACATACACCAGCTTATGAGAACGCCGATGCAGAAATGGTGTGTGTCTTGGTTGGTCCCCAGTCCCCGTGGTACCATGACATCCATGCATATCTAAAGAATGGTATCATCTCTCCCCATCTCACCAATAACCAACACCAAAACCTTATCCACAGATCTTCCCGCTACATCCTTGTAGCCAACACCCTTTATCATTGAGGATATCACAATATCCTCTCTAGGTGTTTAGATTCAAATGAGGCCATCCTGGCTTTACAAGAGGTCCACGCTGGAATTTGCAGTGCCCATACAAGTGGCATGGTTCTAGCTAAGCAGTTGCTTCGAGTTGGGTATTATTGGCCAACCATGGAACATGATGCTTGTGAGTTTGTTAGAAAATGTTTACCATGTCAGCAGCATGCAAATTTGATTCATGCACTAGCACAAGACTTGCAGCCCATTGCGCCACCTTGGCCATTTTCATGTTGGGGCTTTGACCTTGTCAGATTAATCACTCCCCTTTCCTTGGATGGACACAAGTACATAATAACTTCCATAGAGTACTTCACCAAATGGGTTGAAGTGATTCCGCTCACCCTCACTACTGGCATCCAAATATCCAAGTTCATCCTTTACCACATCATTTGTCACTTTGGCATACTATCTACCATCTTCACTGACCATGGCACACCTTTTGAAAACCAGCATGTGGATGATCTATGTGCTAGACTCCACATCCATCACCGTTTCTCCAGTCCATATTTCCCTCAAGGAAATGGCCAAGCTGAGGCAACCAATAAAACTATCTTAAAAATCCTCAAGAAGGTTGTCAATGATTCTGGTCGTGACTAGCACCTCCAAATTAATCCCACCCTCTGGGCCTACCATACTTCTTATCGCACTCCCATAGGCACCACCCCATATTCCCTTGTATATGGTGTCAAAGCCATTCTATCGATCGAGGTTGAGCTCCCACCATTGCTAGTCTCCATGAAGAACTACACCACTGATGAAGACTATCGTGTGGCCCGTCACTGTTAGATGAAAAGAGACAACAAGCATATGATCACCTGGTTGCATACCATAATCAACTCAAAAGGAGTTATAACAAGAAGGTCCATCCCAGATAGTTTCAGGTCAGTGACATGGTCCTCAAAGAAAATCAGAAAGTCCAAGCAAACAGAGAAAAGAAAGGCAAGTTTGAGCCTACTTGGTTGGGCCCCTATGTTGTCACAGCATGCTTTAGCTCTAGCACCTATCAGTTATCTACACCAGAAGGTGAGCCTTTGAATGATCCAATCAACATCATACATTTGAAGAGGTTCTATGCCTGAACCAGATCTACATATTCATAAAATCCATAAAAATTGAAAAAAGTAGAAAAATACAAAAAAAAAATTAAAAAATAGAAAAAGAAAAACAATCATCCAATGGTGAAAACTTGACAATTCAAGCACCTTGGACAAGTATGTTGGTGAAAACCTAGCAAACAAGCGCCATACATAGTAGACTGAGTCATTATCTATCAAACTCCCATCCCCCCCATCCCACCATCTCAATCCTTTTCACCCATCCCCATCCCCATCCACCCTCCCCCAGCATTCCTCTTTTTCATAATCCTCTAGCAAATCCACCATCCTATCCTGTACCATATCTTGTACATATCTTGTACATATCTTGTACATATCTTGTACCATATCTTATATATCCTGTATAGTGCCGTCCTTCCTGTATATCCTATCTACCGAGATCTTCCTATCCCCAATCCTGAGCTTCTATACATAGCCATTGTAAACATCCTTGTGTCTTGTTGTACATATCCTTGTCAGTCCTACAACAACATTTGATCATAAATCTTGTCCTACCCAGCCTTGTACTTCAGCAACATCAATTATCAACTATCCTTGATCATCATGACTATCTTTGAACCACATCATTTGCCAATCAGCAACACAACATTCTCCCCATTAGCCTCGGGTCCACACAGATGTATGCTTCTATTTTGTCTAACCTAAGCCTAATCACGGGTCCCCTCAGTTGTATCCTTCCTATCTAACCTAATCTTCCACCAAGCACACTAGGTCCGTGTTGATGTATCCTTCCACACGTTCAGACCAATCTTCCCACCATCAATCAATCAATCAAATCAAATCTCTCTCCTTGGCAAAGGTTTTCTTTTGGAGTTATCATTTTGACCTTGGATTTTTGTCCTTTGGGTCTTGTTAATATTTTACGGCTTCTCATTGTTCTCTACTCAAAGTCACCATGATCCTTTATATCATGGTGTGCTGCGCATGAGGATAACCTGGGGTAAGGTCTTTTGATCTTTTGCTTCTGCCTGTGAGTCAATCGTGTGTTTGTAGTTTCTTCAGCATCGTTTCCACCATGCCTCCTCTGGGTTTCATCTGTGATGCTAGGGCAACCCTACGTGTCTTTTTAGCGTTAGTCCTCTACAACACTGGTGACAAGGCCTCATGATCCCAGTATCCTTGGTAGGTCTCTAGCATTCCTATATTAATCTAGGTTGTGCCCTCCACATTTGCACTTGGAGCTTCCCCCAATCCCCTGCATCTTACATCATATAGATTAATCTTGCATCTTGCATCTCTCATATAGCTACATTCTGCATTTTGCATTCCATCTCATCTTTCATTCACCCATCTTTGCTCTTGGAAGCTTGGTTATTTATCTCCCCTTCTTCCTAGCTCCTTCCTTCTTTGTTTCCTTTCGAGAAAATTTCACAACATTTACTCCTTGTGTTATTTTCTCGAGGGGGCACAACCCCTCATTCTTCTAAATTCTAGCCTTGGGCATCTTATTTTCTTGTCTTTGACACCATGCCACTTACGGCATCGCATCAAAGAGGGGCAAAATGTAGACACCTAAAAATCCTTTAGAAAATAAAGTATTTTTATTTTTTGAAAAATCCCAGATGACATCATCATTTATTAATTAATTAATTATTTAATTAACTAATTTATTTTTATGTCATTAAATCCCTTTACTTTAATTTAAAATATTTAATTAAGAAATTCCTCCCAAAAATGTTTAAATCTTATTTAAACATTATCTCCTTATTTATTAATTATTTAATTAATAAATTGACCAAAAATCCCAAAATAAATTATTTATTTATTTTTTGCCCAAAACTTGGCCAATTTCCTTAAGACCACTAACTTCTTCCAGAATCTTCTAATCCTTCTTTAATTTTGATTAAAGGCTAATCCCCTCATTTCCTAACCCTAATCCCACCTCAAAATATTTAATTAAGATTAAATATTTAATCCTCATGTTTATTAAATTCATTTTAATAAATATTCTCAAACCTAAACCATGGAAATAAATAAATCTTTATTTATTTCCTAAAATCCATGTTTATCCTATAAGAAATTCTAGACTCTTCTAGAAAGTCCTAATCCTAATCCTAATCCCCCCCTAACCTTGTCACATTCCCTAACCAAGGTTAGCCAACTCCTAAGCTTAACCCAAAGTCAACAAACTTCTAGAGACTTCTCTTACATACATTAAGTGCATTTAAGGCCTCCTTATCCCTCTTACATACATTTATCATGCATTTAAGAAGCCCCTCACCCCTTTCTTACACCCTTTGACCTTAGGCACATTTTCCAAATTGTGCACATTCCTCCCATTTTTCAACCCAATGTCCTTATGACACTTGTCACAAGGAGGTGGCCCTGAACTAACACAATCCATGTGCTCCCCTTTGAATGAATCTTGGCCTCTCTTAAGGACTTTGATCCTGGCCACTCATTCCTCCTTCCTAAATCCTATAAATGCTCCTCATTTCCAAGAGCAAAAAAACCATTCACCTTTTATTTCAAGCATTGTTATCATACTCATTTAGCTCTAGACTTAGCACAATCATCTTAATTTAGCTTACTTTCAAGCATTTTAGCTCATCTTAATAAAGGAATAATGGATTGACATAGTTTATTTCCTCATTTTACATAGCATATCATCATATCACATCTCTATTTGGTTTAAAAACAATCTTAGCATAAACATCATGTAGCTTAATCTTCATTTCAGCATCATTTGATCCTTAAGGCCTTAGGGGCAAATCAGGTGTTCTATACCTGTTTTGTGTTATTTTTGAGGTTTTCATGGATCTCAATCCATCCTAAAATGCATAAGGAACATGCTCCAAGTGATTAGAGAGCACACCCACATCCCCTTAAGCAAGAGCAAATCAAACAGTGCTTGGGTGCACCTGTTTTAGCTCAATTTGAGGTGGCTTAGTTTAGAGTTTTACTTATTTTTGATTGATTTCATGCTAGACTAACATCTAATCTTTTTTTGGCTTGAAGTTTTCCAAACCAGGTGCCCTCGAAAGCCTTGTCCATAGAACCAATTAGGACCTAATTAGGACCTATTATGACCTATTATGATTTAACTCTAGACTAATTATGACCAATTAGGACTAATTAGGACTAATTAGGACCAATATGACCTATTAGGACTAACTATGACCAATTAAGACTAATTAGGACCAAAGTAAACAATTAGGACTAATTAGGACCTAATACGTGATCTATTAGGACCCAATTAGAATCAATTAGAACCAATTAGCACCTAATTAGACTAAATTAGAACCAATTAGGACCTAATGTGACCAATTAGGACCTATTATGACCAATTATGACCAATTAGGACTAATTAGGACCAATATGACCTATTAGAACCTATTATGACCAACTATGACGAATTAGGACTAATTAGGACCTAATATGACCTATTAGGACCCAATTAGAATCAATTAGAACCAATTAGCACCTAATTAGACTCAATTCTAGAACCATTTAGGACCTAATATGACCTATTCTAGAACCCAATTAGACTCAATTAGAATAAATTAGCACTTAATTAGACTCGATTAGGACCAATTAGATCCAATTAGGACCTAATTAGCACATACAATGACCTATTATGACTTAACTCTAGACCAATTAGGACCTATTACGATTGGAATTATGACCAATTAGGACTAATTAGGACCAATATGACCTATTAGAACCTATTAGTGTGTATGTGAATTTTTGATGCAGGAGCATCCTGGGTGTAAGAGCAATCTTGCATCACCCAAAAATATTTATGTTTTTGTATTCAATAAGGGCTATCTTGTGCAGAGCCGCTACTTATGGAAACTTGCTATTTTTAGTAAGTTGGTCCAGTTTTGAAGGCTTTAGAGGCCCCGGATGAGGTTGAAAATTTGGGTGACGGGTGCTTTGCGCTGGTCAAGCCTATAGAGCACTTTGTGGCATTTCCAGAATGGGTTTATAATAGCTAATCAGGTCAACGGGCGATGACTTATGGTCTTCGGAAGTTGGGTCACCTGAAATGGCAGAAAATAATTTTTCTTCAAAATTTTTGTTTGGGTTTCAAAACTCATTTTGAGCTGACTTTGATGTAATAAATTGTAAAATAAAATAATTCTAAGTTTGGTCGGCCCTAAGGGATAAATTTCTAGAACCTTCTTGAGTGGTGGAAATTGTCTATATAAAGAAGGCCCATAGTGTTGTCTAGGGTAGTTTTGGGTAGTAGATCTAGGTATTGATTCGAGGCTTTGTCCTACAGAATATTGTAAGGGAATGCCCATGTGACTTTGGATATTGTAATTCTGAAAGTTTGTAATTCCACATTTGTGGAGATAATAAAAAGCCAATTTTATGTTCTTACATATTATTGTTGTTGTTTCTCTATTTCTGTTATGTGTTTGTGGTATTAAGGGGAGCACCCTTCATCAAGTGGTATCAAAGCAGGAGTTCTTGAGTGTGTAAATAGATCACCGACTGTGAGGTAGTTTGCACCAGGACCATGGTAAGGGTTTCAGTGAGCATCACAAAAATTCCTCCACAAAGAGAACATGGTGGAAGAGCTGGTGCTATGACACCTGAGGTTAGAGAGCTCTAGAGACAAGTGCGAGCATTGCAAGAAGAGATTCACAGAGGAATGAATCTTAATGTCAGAGATGAAAGCGAGGATGAAGCCAAAGAAGAATATCAAGAAGGAGAAGCTGAAATTGTAAACCAGGAGGAAGAAAGACTTTTCCGGGCGATTTCCAAGATTGGGAAAAGACCTAAGATTGAGGTTCCTACATTTTTTGGAAATCTTAACCCAGAGGAATTGATCGACTGGATCAATGAATGTGAGGAATATTTTGAGTATGAAGATGTTGAGGATCCTGATAGGGTCGAATTTGTGAAGGCCAGACTAAAAGGTCATGCGAAGATCTGGTGGCAAGAAATTCAATTAGAGCGAAATAGAAGAGGGAAAGATAAAATCACAAGATGGGATCAGATGGTGGATAAATTGAAGTGACAGTTCATTCCTGTTGATTATGAGCTTGACCTACTAAAGAAAATGCAAAGTTTGAAGCAAGTAGGAAGATCTGTTTAGGAGTATACAAAGGAGTTCTACCAACTCCTCATCAGAACAGGCCATGCAGAAGCTAATAAGGAGAAAGTTTCCCGATACCTTAATGGGTTAAGGCCAAGCATTCAGGAGGAGTTGAATCTAGTTCGAATGAACAGTATTGAGGAGGCATACTAGTTTGCCCTAAAAGTAAAGGAAAAGCTGAACAAGAAGTTTGAGAGTAGACAAAATGGAAGAGGTCATGGTGGAAGATCTGGTGGATGGTCATATGGTGGCTGAAATGAAGATCCAAAAAAGAAGGATGAGGCCAGTAGCAGCCAGAATCAGAGAGGAAACAATTCCAATCATTTCTAAGATCAGAATAATAGAGATCAGAGAGGAAGAGGAAGAGGATAAGCATCTGGAAGAGGAGGCTTCCATGGAACATGTTTTCACTGTAAAGAAGAAGGTCATAGGGCATTTGAATGTCCTCAGTGCCAAGGCAGAACAGACAAGAGAAATGAAAGCCAAGCCAGAGTTGCACATGTAGATGAAGATGCTAGATCATCAAATTCTAAAGATGTTGAAAAAGGAGAAACACTGATTAATAGAAGAGTCATGTTCAGTGGTGAGAATGAACCTGAACAAAGGAGGAGCCTATTTCGCACTAGATGCAAGTGTGAGGGTAAATGTTGTGATGTGATTATCGATAGTGGAAGCACTGACAATTTGGTGTCAGAAGAGATGGTGACAAAGTTGAAGCTCAAGAGACAGAAACACCCACATCCATATCAGATTGCCTAGGTGCAGGATGACCACAAGGTCATGGTCAGTGAACAGTGCCTAGTAAAGTTCAAGATCGGCAGGAACCAAGATGAGGTACTATGTGATATCATCCCTATGGATGCATGTCATATGTTGTTGGGTAGACCGTGGCAGTTTGACAGATGTGTTGTACACGATGGTCATGTGAATATCTATTCCCTGACAAAGGATGGAGTGCGACATAAGCTAAAGCCATTGAAGGAGACCAAAGAAAAGGTATGTGGTAATGCAAGAATAACATTTGTTGATGGAAGAAAATTCCTAGATGGTATGAGGCATGAGTATGTGTGTTTTTCTTTAATTCCAAGAGCTAGTAAAGAAGAAGTAGAGGATGTACCTATAGAGGTTGCAGATTTGTTGAACGAGTTTCAGGATATTGTATCTAATAATGTACCTAATGGATTACCACCCGTAAGGAAGATCAGTCATTAGATGGATTTGATTTCAGAAGCCAATTTTCCAAACAAGGTAGCACATAGAATGACACCAGTAGAAAGTGAAGAGTTGAACAGACAAGTACATGAGTTGTTACAGAAGGGATTGGTTCAGGAGAGCCTAAGTCCATGTGTTGTACCAGCAGTATTAGCACCAAATAAGAATGGAGAATGGAGGATGTGTATAGATTTCAGAGCAATAAACAAGATCACAATCAAGTATAGGTTTCCATTGCCACGAATGGATGATATTATGGACTGTTTGAGTGGAGCTGTGTATTTCTCAAAGATAGATTTGAAGAGTGGATATCACCAGATTCGGATCAAAGAAGGAGATGAATGGAAGACTACCTTCAAGACAAAGGAAGGACTGTATGAGTGGTTAGTCATGCCTTTTGGGCTAACCAATGCACCGAGCACTTTCATGTGGCTCATGAATGAGGTTCTAAAAGAATTTCTAGGTAAGTTTGTCATTGTTTACCTAGATGATATTTTGATTTTTAGCAAGACATTGGAGGAACATATGATGCATATTCGTATGGTGTTTGAGAAGTTGAGAGATGAGAAATTGTTGATTAATTTGAAGAAGTGCAGTTTTGTGAAGAAAGAGTTAGTGTATTTGGGATTTTTAGTTTCAGCAAAAGGTCTAAAAATGGACTCAAAGAAGGTACAGGCTATCCTTGAATGGCCTACTCTAAGGAGTGCTACTGAGGTAAGATCTTTTCATGGTCTATCTAGTTTTTATAAAAATTTTATCAAAAAATTTAGTAGTATTTGTGGTCCCTTGACTGAGACAATGAGAGGGGATAGAAAAGAGTTTAAGTGGACTAACGGGGCAGAAAAGAGTTTTCAATTGTTGAAACAAAAAGTTACAGAACAACTTGTTTTAGCACTTTCAAATTTTAATAAGGTGTTTCAAGTAGATTGTGATGCTAGTGGTACTGCAATAGGAGCTGTTATGAGCCAAGAAGGTAAACCTGTTGCGTATTTCAGTGAGAAGTTAAATGATGCCAAGAGGAAGTATTCTATTTATGATCAGGAATTTTATACTATAGTTCAGGCATTAAAGAAGTGGAGACATTATCTGCTTCCTAAAGAGTTTGTTTTGTATACTGATCATCAAGCTTTGCAATATTTGAATAGTCAAGGAAAGTTGAATCAGAGGCATTTGAAATGGGTTGAGTTTTTACAGAGTTATACATTTGTTTTGAAACATACGAGTGGAAAGTCTAATAGGGTTGCGGATGCTCTTAGCAAAAGGCAACTATTGCTGACAGAGATGCAGATTGAAGTGGTTGGGTTCAAGGAACTCAAGAATTTGTATCCAGAGGATCCTGATTTTGGTGGAGCTTGGAAAGCTTGTAAAGAGCCTGTTACTCTAGATAGGATGAAATGGCTAGATTTCATCATCCAGGATGATATGCTATTTAGAGGGAGTCAGTTGTGCATTCCAAGAAGTTCTATGAGGGAGAATCTCATCAAAGAGAAGCATAGTGGAGGATTAGCTGGACATTTTGGTCGTGATAAAACCCTTGCTTTGGTTGGTGAGAATTATTATTGGCCACAATTGCAACAAGATGTGAAGAAGTTTGTACAAAGTTGCAGAGTATGTCAGATGGTGAAAGGATTGAAGTAGAATATAGGGTTGTATCAGCTGTTACCTATACCAGAGAAGCCTTGGGAGGATATTAGTATGGACTTTGTTCTTGGTTTACCGAGGACACAGCGGGGACATGATTCAATTTTTGTAGTAGTTGACAGATTTTCAAAGATGGCATATTTCATTCCCTACAAGAAGACTAATGATGTTGTTCATGTAGCAGAATTGTTTTTTAGAGAAGTGGTGAGACTACATGGTTTGCCAAAGACCATAGTTTCAGATAGAGACACTAAGTTTGTTGGATATTTCTAACGTACAGTGTGGAAGAAGTTGAAGACAGATTTGAAGTTCAGTTCATCACATCATCTACAAATTGATGGACAGACAGAGGTGGTGAATAGAAGTTTGGGAAATCTGCTGAGATGTTTGGTTGGAGATAAGCCAACAGGATGGGATTTGATTTTACCACAGGTAGAATTTTCATACAATAATTCTGTCAATAGGAGCACTAGTAAATCACCATTCCAGATTGTATATGGAAGTAGTCCAAGAAATGCATCTGAATTGAGAAAGATAGATAAAGGAGAAATAAGTAGTGCTGAAGCTGAGGATTTTGCAGAACACTTGAAGAACATCCATGAGGAGGTGAGGAAGCATATTACCAAGATGAATGCACAGTATAAGGCTAAGGCAAATGAGAAAAGGAGGCATAAGGAATTTCAGGTTGGAGATGAAGTCATGGTTCATTTGCGGAAGGAGCGATTTTCGGTTGGTACATATAACAAGTTGAAAATGAAGAAGTTTAGGCCATGTAAGATACTGAAGAAGCATGATTCAAGAAATGCATATGAGGTAGAATTGCCTACTGAGCTGAATATTTCACCAGTGTTTAACATTTTAGATTTGATAGAGTATCATGAAGGAGGTGTTGAAGACGAGGTTGCAGCAGCACAGTGGAGATTCCAACAACCAATTCAGATATCAAGGAGATTGAAGACATACTGGACAGTCGTGTTGGCAGAAGCACAAGGAACAGGACATATGAAAAGTATTTGGTCAAATGAAAAAGATGACCTGTTGAAGATTCATCATGGCTAACAAAGGAGGAGGTTAACCGTCTTGGTTTTCCTCTGCACACCTGAGTCGTGACAGGGTCACTTCTCAAATTACCCCGGGTGTCTGATGCAGGAGCATCCTAGGTGTAAGAGAAATCTTGCATCACCCAAAAATATTTTTGTTTTTGTATTCAATAAGGGCTATCTTGTGCAGAGCCACTATTTATGGAAACTTGCTATTTTTATTAAGTTGATCTAGTTTTGAAGGCTTTAGAGGTCTCGGATGAGGTTGAAAATTTGGGTGATGGGCACTTTGCACCAGTCAAGCCTGTAGAGCGCTTCGTGGCATTTCTAGAATAGGTTTATAATAGTCAATTGGGTCAATGGGCGATGACTTATGGTCTTCGGAAGTTGGGTCACCTGAAATGGCAGAAAATAATTTTTCTTCAAAATTTCTGTTTGGGTTTCAAAACTCATTTTGAGCCGACTTTGATGTAATAAATTGTAAAATAAAATCATTCTAAGTTTGGTTGGCCCTAAGGGCTAAATTTCTAGAACCTTCTCGGGCGGTGGAAATTGCCTATATAAAGAAGGCCCGTAATGTTGTCTAGGGCAATTCTGGGTAGTAGATCTGGGTATTGATTCGAGGCTTTGTCCTACAGAATATTGTAAGGGAATGCCCATGTGGCTTTGCATATTGTAATTCTAAAAGTTTGTAATTCCACATTTGTGGAGATAATAAGAAGCCAATTTTCTATTCTTGCATATTATTGTTTTTGTTTCTCTATTTCTGTTATGTGTTTGTGGTATTAAGGGGAGCACCCTTCATCAATTTTGTACCTGATTTGTAGACACAACACTTCAGTAAAACATTAGAGGTTAGAAAAAATCAAAATCGTGCAATAAATAACAAACTAAACTAACCAGGTGATTTACTGTCTTCTAGTAGATGCGAGTATGTATTCTCAGATTGTACCGAGATCAGTGACCTTGACGACACCTAAACGAAGGATTTGAATGCAAAATCTAGATATGGAATGAATGCAATTAATCTTCTTCTTTTTTGTTTTTATGTGCAATTATGATAAAAACTTGATATGAATATATGCTAATATGAAAATTGATATGCTAAAATGATCTAACAATAATATTCCAAATGATATGGATACTATGCAAAAACAATGAAAATCTCACAACTCGAATTCTCAAGATCGATTCTTCAGTCTCCAATTCGATAGCGTGAGTGTGCAATTCATGGATGGATGGATCTTAAATGAAGAGCTGAAGCCTTAATTTATAGAAATCTAGGGCTTTGGAGGTGCATGAAAAAAAGCCATAAATTACTCAAATAACTCAGGTTGATTTTTGAGTTATTTTTAAATAAAGGATAATTAACTCACAAAAACATGCAAAAGTAGAGCTTAACTCAAAATAGAGTTTAGATTTAATCAAGATAATTGATAGTTGTCTGCTTTTCTGATTGTGCTTGTTTTATTTATGAATTATTTTAATAATAAAGTGATTTATTTCCAACTTAACTAATTTTAAAAAATAAAATAATTGATTTATGGGTTAATCAATTATTTTTCAAACTTTTATTCAAAAATAATATTATTCAAAATTGACAACTTGCTTTAATAAATTAAATAAAAATTTAATCAATTATTCATAGGATTTTGGATTTATTGTCCAAATTAAATAATACAATTTAGGAATAAATATAATTAAATTCAATTAAATAATTAAGTGGCAGTATTAAATCTAATTAATTAAATATTGAGAATATTCAATTAATCAAACTTTAGGATAAATAAGATTTATCGCCAAATAATCATTAAATTAAAGATAATTATGATAATTAGGAATATTACTAGGAATATTCCCCAATGTAGAATTTATGATAATCAATTAGGATTTGATGATGTTTAGATGTGCCTTAGGTTGGGACTTTGATGTCGATTTCATTCGATGTGTTGATATAGGAGGTTAATGAACTTATAGCCCATTTTTGGGGTATCACATTTTGCCCCTTTGAATTGTTGTGTGAAGCGCAGTGGTTCAAAGACAGCTGTGTATGATATTGAAACTGATGTTTGAAATTGAAATTGATATGGAATGGAAATTGATTGAAATTGATATGAAGATAATAGGTCATGAATGACCAAAGATAATGTTAACTATAACAGTAATGAACTGATGATTGCGAAAAAGTGTCAAAACACCTGATTCCAAACCTTATGATTGCAAAGAAGTGAGTGACCAATTCTAGACCCAATTGTCAATAAGAATCACATTGGTATCACATCTGAACCCTTCAGTTTCTAAAGAACCAAGGAAATAACACAATTGAACTGATAGTTACAAAAACTAATACAGTTTACAAGATTAAGAGAATACTAGATTGATATGGATCTCGATGAATTTGATATGCCTTGAGTGATGATTGATTTGCCCCAAGCGATGAGGTCTTTTTGATGAATCAGCAACTAGACGTGGTTGTTGTCTTGATTACTGAGGAAAGATATGATTTCAAAATTAGATTTATAGACTTTGAATGATGTACAATACCATGCCCCCTTCGGGATTAAAATTGAAATCTGACAAGAAAAGTCAGTGTTATAGTTTAGAAGCATGTATATTGATTTGAGAAGTGGTTATACACATTGGAGAATGCATTCTACATCATTTGGAGGTCCTAGAGACCAAGTTTGATGAGGTTTGACTATGAGTTGACCATGGTTGACCAAGTTGAAATTTTGATAGTTTGATGTAAGATAATCAGTTAAGTTGAATACTGGATTTCTGTGATGAATGAAGGTCGATTATGCAAGTAGTAGACCATCCTAGGTCCAAAAATTTTAAATCAGAATTTTGACATAGTAAATGATCTCAGATTTTAATTTTGATCCCAAAAATGGATTCAGAACGTCAACATTAGCCAAGGGTGCAATTTTCATGAAAAACGGAGTACTTTTGAAAATTAGGTCAAAAGCTATATAAAGGTCGAAAGGGTCATTTTCAATTCATTTCAACCTTTTGACTTTAGAAATCTTTGTGGAGCCCTCTGAGAAAAATGGCAAATAAAGTAGTAGAACTGAAGGTACCTATGAGTTCACACCAATTTGAGCGCAGCCAAAGACACCAGAAACCTTGGCAGTATGGACATGCAGTAGGTGGACCTCTATGCTTTGCTAAAATGTCAATTTTTCCATGTTTTATAGGATTTTAGCAATTTTTCATATGTCTTTTTCATTTTTGAATTTTGCATGCACAGAAACTTGTACGACTCCCCAGCGGGACTCATATGACTTTTCAACAGTAGATAGGTTGTCATCTGCTAAGCCCCCACACCTCATATCAGAGGGACCCATGAGTCGTACAACATTCCGTCAGGTCCCTCATAACTCGTACGAAGAGGGATGCTTTGTCATGCTACTATGGTTTGTCATTTGGTATGATGTGGAAAGTTGTATGACTTTTCATGCCAGTTTGAGTTGTCATATGGAAAATAGCGAGCACAAAACTTAGTATTAAGTCCAATTTTTTATTTTTTTGATCTCTTAGCCTGATTGCTGACCTGTTAACCTACCTTTTGAAACACTGAACTGCCCCATTTCTATCCTTGTAACCTATTCTATGACCTAATTACTGATAGGATTCCCTATTTCTATGCTATGTAGGTCGTATATCCAAATGTACATGTACAAATCTCTCACCCTACCACTCAAAGATTATGTGTTTCCTTGCCAGATCCTATGAGGGTTCATCTTGCTTCTTGTGGATTTGAGCACTTGATACATTTACCCAAGATTAGGGTAAATCATAGTTTATTGACTACATTGATTGATAGGTTTCACTCAGAGACACAGACTTTTCACTTGCCGATGGGGGAGATCACTATTACCCTTGAGGATGTGTACTGAATACTGCACATTCCTTTCCATGTAGGTTGGCGACCAAAGTATGTGAGTTCAGGGAACTCAGGTGTTTTAGCTTTTAGACATCTCTTCGGAGATGATACCCAGATGATGGCCTCCATTTCTTGGGAGACCTTAGTTCTGAGATATGAATAGACACATCAGCTGGAGTGCATTATTGTTGGGATGATTGGTGGCATTATCATGTCTGACCATCAGTAGAATGGTCTTTTGATGGGTTGGGCCCCTATGGTAGCACAGTTGATGGCCACTCCCTCTAAGTTGGCTTGGGGTCAGTGTTTATTAGCACACATGTTCTCCAAGATGCATGAAGTGGTGTATCAGGAGAGAAAATCTTTTGTGGCAGGAGCTCTTGTTCTAGAGATATGGGTGTGGGAGCATATCCCAGTGTTGTGACCTATTTGTACTTCATAGAGGCAGCCTTAGGAGCCTGTCATCTATACTTATGCTAGATATGTCATTCAAGGATGGATGAGACATACTAAGTACTAGAGGCAATATCTCGATGACATGACTTTTGTTCACTGGAGACCTTATGTAGCCATTGAGCCTTGGCCTACTGCTCAAGAGCAATTTAGTTATTTCTTCCAAATCTGTGTACTAATTGGGAGGTCCTCTTCCACCATAGAGAGGTTTCTGATTACCAAGGTCTGGTGGCAGTATGGACGCATTCAGGATGCCCCAGAGCATTACACTACATATGCACAGATAGGGCATGAGATTGGACTTAAATAGACATAGAGGCTCTCTTATGCTTTGTGTTCTCAGGAGTACAATGCTATTATCGACAAGGACTGGGAATATAGACCAGATGTACTGGATGCTAGTGTTACTAATAGATTCATCTCATGGCTTGTTGATCACCCCATTCATAGATTTTCTGATCCCACTAAGTTGATACCCTCCATGGAGGAGGCGATGGATGTTACTAGTTCTCTGATGGGATAGGGTCCTAGACCTACATAGGCTCCTATCATACACCCCACACCTCCAAGACCCAAAGCGATGGCTCCACCATAGAGACCATCAGGATAGATGAGGACCCCTCATCCCACTAGTTCCACAATAGGCAGATCTTTCGGCTCTCACAGATGGACTAGAGGAGAGGGTGGCAAATTAGGTGGAGTTGGTTCAGAAGATGAGGTACTAGCAGCTGAGTAGGTGGTAGGTGGTGGTGTGGACTTCACAAAGGGGGATACTAGCTTTGATTTAGGTACTAAGGTCAGACGCCATAAGGTGTAGAGGGAAAAGACTACTAAGTAGGTTGCCTCAGATACGGATATGCCAGATGTTGATCCTACAGCTCCTCCTACTTCACAGGACACTATCAGATGGCTTAGTGCATAGGTCAGGGACCTGAAGGTATGTAGTGCTTGATGGGAGGAGAGATATATAGAGGTAGATAGATAGTGGACTGAGCTACATGCTAAGGTATAGAGATTGCAGGTAGAGGTGATTCACCAGACCTCACAGGAAGCTTACTATGTGTCCACATATTATATAGTTGTTCCTGCTGCATAGAGAGTTCCTTCCTACTCATAGTACATGATGGCATCAGAGGGAGCAAGAGCACATAGAGAAAAGGTAGTACTAGATGCACCACCTCCTCCTCCACTAGATATAGAGGATCATGCTGATAGTTGATTGATTTGTGATATGTTCTAAAATTTTTGATCTGTTGATTCTGATATACTGTACTCTTTTTTATCATTGATATACTGTACTGATTCTGATAGCTCAACTGAGCTCACTTTTTTTTTGTATACTATGCCAGTAGTGCAATCCTGACTAGTTCAAGATTTTTGATATATATGAGATCGATATTTTGGTTGTAACTTCATATGTACTTGTCCTATTTTGATTCATGATGATATCATGTGATGTGTATGCTATGAGTAGAGTAGAATGGTGTATGGATAAATTTAATGCAATGATTTCTTTCAAATGTATGGATGTTATGCAAATGTGTTTGATTATGGAAATATGTATGTATGATTTATGCTTATGCACATGGATGAATTGTAATGCAACAAATGATTATGATATGTAAATGCAGCGATACTCATGATATATTTTGCAGGGATTGATGAAGACAAGTACTCAGTCTTATGTCAAAAAGGATGTTTAACCCAAGATAGTAACTTCTTGCGATTCAATTGAATAGACCTTCAAGTTAGGTTTCATCTCTTTGTTAGATTTGAAGAGATATTTGAAGAATTGTTTAGGCATTGAAGTTCATTGAACCATTATGAGATCATGCAAACATGCAAAATGCAAAGAAACATGCAATATGAAATGCAACCTAAGACCTAGGACCCAGTCACTGATCATGTGTCGGTCATTCTCATCATTGAATTTTTAGGTAACCGGATAAATCAATACAATGCCCACTAGTTATGAGACCATAGACATATGAATATTAATTTGTATGCATAGGAATCAATACAACACCCACTGATTAGGAAACCATGGATATATGAATATTGATTTTTTTTTTGGAATGTTGGATTAGATATAGCACCAAGGCACAAACGCCAGGATGACCTGAATATCATGTCCATTTTGATATAGAAATTTGTATAAGCATCAAAACATAAATTTTGTGATGACCATAATACACCTTGTGGTACAAACACATCAAACAATCAAGAGGTCATTCAAAATCCAATGTGAATTACCTGTAGTGACCCTTTATCATTCACATCCTTAGGTAAGATCGCATTTCACAATAGGAGAAAGAACTCACTCAAAAAGACAATAGTTAGATCAAAACTTTCTTGAATTTTTTGGGTATCAACGGTCAAGGTACGCATGGCCATCCAATTTGAGATAGAGGCTCTTACAGTTGAACACCATTTCAATCTAGAATTTCCAAAGTTGTTAGATTTTCACATACAAGCAGAAGACAAAGAAAAGATTATGCCCCTAGTCATCACTCTCTAAATCCTGTAAAGGACATCATCGAAGAGATTGAAAGGACATAATATGCAAAAATTTCAATGTGAATCAGTAAGCATACAAGGAGATAAAAGCATGAAAAGCATAGATTTTTTTCAGTTTGTGTTTGATGTTTGATTGCATTGTTGTAGATGCAAAATCCTTTCTAAAGATGAGGCAAACTAACTGACTCAAATGAAGCTTCAAAGGACTTTGACTGGATATGACTCGTCTAAGATATACCAGAGACCATAGGATATGACATTGATGGCCCTCAAGTTTGAACATTGATAGGATATAGACGCTTTAGCCGATTGGTGTACAGACTGACTTATTTGAAAATAGGAATGCAAAAACAAACTAGGAGATATGTACAAACTAAAGCAAGACTGAAAGCTAGGAAAGACCAAGATTGTATTGATAGATGGAGCATTTTGAACAAGTGGCACCTGTTTGTTGGGTTTTCACCATCTTGGCAGAGATTCTATTTTTTCTACCAAGGTGCCTGTTTCCAAGTTTTCACCAAGGCACTTTTTTCTTTTTATCATTTTTTTGTATTTTTTTCATTTTTCCAATTTTGTTGTACTTTTTAAATTTTTTTTATTTTTTTGTGAATCATCAAGGTGCCTACTGCTAGGTTTTCACCAAGATGTTCATTTTTTCAAGACTTTTTCCAATTTTTATGATTTTTTTTAGGACATTTTACCATAGACTGAATGCCTTAGGCATAGAATTTCTTCAGATGGAGAACGTTGATTGGTTCTTAGAACTATTCTCCTTCAGTAGTTGAGAGTTGATAGGCACCAGAGAAAAAAGTAGCAGTGATTAAAAAGGGACCCAACCAGTTGGGTTCAAACTTCCCCTTGTGTTCTCGATGTGATTGATTTTTAGGATTCTCTCTCAAGACTAGATCACCAACCTAAAATTCTCTATGTCTGACTTTCTTATTGTAGCCTCTAGACATTCTCTTCTGATATACTCTGAGATGATCATACGCTACTTGTCTGCATGCATCTAGTAGTTCAAGTTCTTGCAACCTAGACACTCTGTAGTCATCATCAGTTACTAGACCATGCATTCTGATTCTTAGTGATGGGATTTCAACCTCAATAGGCAATACCACTTCATACCCATAGACTAAAGTGAAAGGTGTAGCCCCAGTAGGCATTCTGATACTTGTTCTATAGGCCTAGAGATCTATATTGGTCATCAGATGCCAGTCTCTTCCTATCTTATTAACTGTTCGGTGCAAGATTTTCAACAAATCATTATTAGAAGCCTCTACTTGCCCATTCCCTTGAGGATAGTAGATAGATGACTAATGTTGTGCAATCTTGAATTTAGCACATAAATCATCTGGATCTTTGTTCTTGAATTGCCCACCATTATTTGTGATTATAGAATGAGGTATCCCATATCTGCATATGATATAGTTCAATATGAACATAGATATTTGTTTTCCAGTTGCTTGTGTCAAAGGGATTGCTTCTACCCATTTTGTAAAATAATCTATAGCTGTGATTATATGGGTATGTCCATTAGAAGAATGAGGATGTATAGCCCCTATAAGATCAAATGCCCATTGGTGAAAAGGCCATTGTGTAGTAAAGGGAATTAGATCTCTCCTTGGAGCATGAATTAAGTTGCCATGCACTTGACACTTTTGATAGTTCTTAGCAAACTTGATAGACTCTTTCTCCATTTCTGGCTAATAGTACCCAACCCTAATAATTTTTTGAGCTAGTGTTAAACCATTTGAGTGTGACCCACAAATACCATCATGGACTTCCTCTAATGCACATTGAGAATCTTCCCGTTCTAAACATCTAAGTAGTGTACCATCTAGACCTCGTTTGTATAGATCATGACCAATGATGACATATCGGGAGGCATTACGAATAAGGTATCTCTTTTCATGGTAGTTGAAGGTATCATGAATGATTTGGTCTTGGAGATAGGAAAATAGGTTTACGTATCTGGATGAATCATGACCAACAATAGTGCAAATCATGCGGGTTTCGAGGGAATCATATGCAAGATAAGATATTGCGTCCACCAGGAACTCATAGCGTAGCTCATGTTCAGGTTGTTGTAATAAAGTAGATAGTGTTGCCATTGCATCAACAGCCTTATTCTCTAATCTAGGAATTTTCTCAAATGTGATAGATAGGAAATACTTCTTTAGATCATCTACCATTCTTTCGTAAAGAATGAGCTTTTCATCTTTAGTTTGGTACACATCATTGACTTGATGGATAACAAGTTGAGAGTCTCCATGAATGTGCAGCTCTGTTACTCTCCATTCAATCACTATTTTCATACCATTCAAAAGGGCTTCATATTCTACAATATTGTTTTTACAAGGGAACTTTAATCTGAATTCTTTTGGTATTGAGTATCCTTGAGTATTATGAACAATATGCCCGCTCCTGATCCATTTTGTGTATAGGAGCCATCAAAGAATAACTGCCATTCTCTAGAAGAAAGACTCATGATAGAGGCATCTAGAAATTCTATCTACATTGGTGTATCATCAATCATAGGTGCATCTGCTAATTGATCAGCAATTACCTATCTTTTGGTAGCTTTTCTTTCCACATTTTCAATGTCAAATTCACTTAAGAGCATGACCCATTTAGCTAATCTACCTGTGAGGGCCACTTTGCTTAGAAGGTACTTGAGTGGATCAATCTTTGCTACCAAATGTATGTTATAAGCTAACATGTAATGTCTCAATTTTTGTGATGCAAAGATCACAACTAGACAAGCTTTCTCAATCATTGAATAATTCTTTTCATATGCAACCAATGTCCTACTGATATAGTATATAGCTCTTTCCTTTTTGTTCTCATCATGTTGTGCTAGCAATGCCCCCAGTGATGTATCTGTAGTGGACACATATAAGATCAATGGATTCCCATGAATAGGAGGCATCAAAATAGGAGGATTTGATAGATATTGTTTGATATGGTCAAAGTTCTTCTCACATTCTTCATTCCATGCAAAGGTCACACCTTTATGTAATGTTTTTGTAAAAGGTTGTGATATGTCTGCCAACTGTGATATGAATCTTTTGATAGATTGAACTCTTCCTTGAAATGTCCTCATTTGACTAATATTCTTTGGAGGTTGCATTTCCATTATAGCCTTCACTTTAGCTAGATCAACTTCAATGCCCTTCTTTGAGACTATGTATCCTAAGAGCTTTCTAGAAGTGACACCAAAAGCACACTTCTTAGGATTTAGTCTAAGACTAAATTTTTCCATTTTGTCTAGTATCTTGCTCAAGTCATCTAGATGTTTAGCTCTAATCATAGATTTTGCTAAAGTATCATCAACATAATCCTCCATAGTCCTATGCATCATGTCATGAAAAATAAATGTCATGGCTCTTTGATATGTAGCACCCGTATTCTTAAGCCCAAATGGCATGAAATTCCAACAGAAGGTGCCCCATGCACATGTGAAAGCAATTTTCTCTTGATCCTCAGGAGAAATTTGTATTTGATTATATCCAGAAAAACCATCCATTAAAGAATACATCTCAAAACCCGCAGTCATGTCCACTATCATGTCAATGTTAGGTAATTGAAAATCATCCTTAGGGAATGCTCTATTTACATCTCTAAAGTTTGTGCACACTCTGATTGATTTCTCTAGTTTTGAAATAGGTACAATATTAGAGATCCACTTTGCATAGTCAATAACTCAGATGAATCTAGCTTTTAGGAGCTTCTCTAATTCAGCTTTTACCAAGAGTGCAACATGGGGATGCATCTTTCTCAATTTTTGCTTGACAAGTTTGACATTTGGAGCTATAGATAAATGATGCATTATAAGATTAGGATCCAACCCTGGCATATCTAAATATTTCCATGCAAAGTTTGATCTTCTTCTCTGTTAGGAATGTTGTAAATTTTTGCTTCTCTTCTTCTGATAAAGATTGTGCTACATGAATCAATTGTGGTTCCTCTGTTGTTCCCAAATTGATAGATTGAGTGGGCTCAATTAGAACTAGAGATCTATCCTATAAATGACTTGGAAGGACATCAAATATCTCATCCTTAGGTGCCTCAGAGAGGTTTTCACCTTTGGATATGTCTTTTATTTTTTATTTTGTAGGTTCTGAGACTACCGCAAAGTTGTTTTCACCCTCATAACTCTTTTTCTTTTTCTTTTTATTTTTATTTTTCTAACTAAGATATTTGATGCCTGACTCTATCATGGTAATGCTCGGTTCACTAATGGAAGTACTCATAGGCTCAACTACATTGAGGTAGCAAGCAAGGGCATAGTCATTTGGGAAGGTATAAATACCATGGCATAGATTTGTGTAGGTTTGATCAATAAGTTCTAGATATTGGATAGTCAAAGTGGGGAAAGATTGGGAGATAGTGTTTATGGATATGGATCTGTCATCATTGGTCCTAACCCGATGCTTGAGTTCAAAGGTGATATTACAACTTAAGACATTCAATTCATGAATAGGCTCAATTTCATTATGGGAGTCCAATTGAACCATAGGTGGATCAGACTCGATAGGTTCATCATCTCGTTCTAGACTTACGTTAGGTTTAGGTGCATATTGGTGAATAACATCAATGTGTTTCTCTATAATAAGCTCATCTTCTTTTGGAATGGCTCCCCATTCATAGTCATTAGATTCTTCATCTATGCCTCTAGGAAATCTAAGAACATGAGTAAAGTCAGGATGAATACCCCAAGAAGGGTTACCCTCAAATTCTAATTTGAATTCATACTCATTAGAATCTATCTCATACCACCTTCCTCTTCTTGATTATTTTCAAGATTAGCTGGTTCTTATGTTGCAACTATCTCTTGATTGATAGTAGGTTCTTGTGTTTCTATGACATTAATTCTTTTGATTGGATCATTTTTATCATCAAGAAGGTCTTTGATCTCTTTAGTCAATTTTTCATAGCGGATGAGTTCTGAGATGTCTGAATCACTACCTGATGGTTCTGTTTCTTCTTTCTTAAGAAGAGGTTCTCCTAGTGCGATCTTTTCTATGACATGAGAACAATTACCTTTGAGGTGAAAGGGTTTCTTTTTAAATCCTAAGCCAACTTTGTCTTTATTTTCTCTACCAGTATGTGGGAGAGGTACCTCAAGACCTTGTCCACTGACTCCTACAGGTCCTTTACCTAGATATCCCATCTTAGCTATCAATTTACCTCTTGGGTCATATGACTTAGAAGGATCTTTTGGTACTGCTGAGTTACTAGTTTGAATATTATGGGATTCAGATTCATCTTTGTATAGTCATGCAAGCACAGCTTCATCCTCTTTAAATTTTTTCTTGGAGACTTGTTCTTCTACAAAATTCTTTTTATATGCCTCAAGAGGTTCTTTAGAATCTAGTTTGGATTGTTTCAAAGATTGGCCATAAGACTTAGGTGAGATAGGGAGAGATGTCAAAGATAAGAGTGGCTCCATAGTATATTCTCCCATACTATTTTCTTTGATATTAACCTCTTTTGCAAGATCTTCCATTTTAGATGTGGATGCTTCTTTAGTTGGTTCAATGGAAGATTCGTTGTTATTAGGCACAAGCTTATCTACACTTTTCTTTAATGTATTGCAAGTGGTGGATATGTCTACTAGAATAGTGACGTCTACTCCTTCATAAGGAAATTTCAAGCATTGGTGAAATTTAGAAGGAATAGCCTTCATCTCATGTATCCATGGCCTCCCTAGAAGAATGTTGTAAGCCAAAGGTAGATCAAGAAATTGACATATAGTATCTCTGATAACTAGACCTATTCTAATAGGTAAGATAATGGTGCCTTTAGAATATCTTTCTTGTTCATCATAGGCTTTTATAGTTATTTTCTTTCTAGGATCAATAGCCAATTCTGAAAATCCCAATTGTGTGATCAAGCTATAAGAAAAAATGTTTAGGCCAACACCTCCATCTATCAACACACATTTGACTCTATGGTTCTGGATCAAGACTTCTATATGCAAGGGCTGGTTATGTGGGTGACTCAAGGAGTTGTCATCTTCCTCTAAAAAGAAGATATATGGTGGAGATGTAAGATGTCCAACCATAGTCTGGAACCTATCTAAATCAAGGTCATTCGGAACATTGGATCTGAGAAAAGCTTTGTCTAGAATGGCTCTATGAGCTGGAGATATTCGAAGCAACTCAAACATGGAGATTTTCACATTAGTGTATTGGAGTTTTTGAACAATGCTATAAGATGTTGGCCTCATGTCTTTAGGATTGGAAGATTTAGAAACAACCTTCTATTTGGAACCGGAAGAAAGATTGAAGGGCATCTTAGGGACATTTGATGAATTTGGGATTTGTCCATTCAGATGTGCTTGAGTTTGTGATTGAGTAACTGCATTAGCTAAGGTATGATCTCTATCTCTTCACACAATTGTGATGACATTGCAATGTTCAGAGAGACAAGGTTCAACCATATTGATAACAGCATTATTTCCAAGGTAAGAATAATTGACCTTTGCCCCCATATTAGGCTGAGAAGATGAAACTTCTTGACAATGTTTCAGAAATGGTTTTGTGAATGTTGTATGATCATTATTGTTCTTATGATTTTCAATGGTGATATCTCCTTTATTGATCAAATCTTGAATAGTATGCTTCAAGCATAAGTAGTTATTAGGTTTGTGACCTTTACCCCGATGGAAATCATAGAATCATTCTCTCTCCACCATTTTGGTTTAGGTTCAGAATCAGATTGTCAGATCTTGGGAAAAGAGATGATGTTATTAGCCAGTAGAGTTCTCATAGCTGATTCTAAAGATTCTCCAAGAGGAGTGAACGTTCATTTATTATCAACGGACCATTTTTTAAACTTTGGCTTCTTTTGAGATGATTTAGGAACCTTTTTTTCTAAAGCTTTTATGGCTTGGGTACCAATAGTTAGATTGAAAGCTAGTGCCTTTGATGGGGCATGGATAGTATCAACAACAACATCTGTAACAATGCCTTTTTTCTTGTTCCAATTTCTATTCTTGTCTTTAGAACTGGATCCTGATTTGTAATTGTCTTTTTGAAGTGTGATTTCTCCTTTTTTCACAAGCACTTTTTCAATTTTGATAGCATTGTCTACCATCTTATCAAAAGATGTATGATCTTGCATTTGTAAAGGATAGTTGATCTCTGGGACAAGATTATTGATGAAGATTTCCAGTTTCTCAGTTTCTGGAATAGGTCTAGCATATAGAGAGAATTTCTTCCTCCATCTCTTAAGAAATGTTAGGAATGCTTCTCCTAGATATTCCTTGAGATTATAGATATCAATCATGGTGACTGGATGTTAAATGTTGTAGGAGTATTGTTGATAGAAAAATTTGATCAACTCCTCAAAATTTTTGATAGTAGAAGGCAATCTAGAGAACCAACGAATGGCTGCTCCCCCTAGAGATCGAGGGAAGAGACGCATCAAATAGGTTGGTTCATGCATGAACTCCATAGATTGTGTACATAATTCTCTAACATGATCTTGGGGATCTGAGTGTCCATCATACTTATCATACTTAGGCATCTCCACTCTTTTTGGGAATGGTGGCATGTACAAGTCTTTGTCAAATGGAAAAGGACATAGGGCCTCCATGGAGAGCTCCTTGGGTTCCTTTTCTTTCTCAAGGTTATTAAGTTTGAATTGCATGGCATGCATCTATTTCATCATAGCTATGAGTGGAGTTTCTTCCTCATGTGTAATGATATCTTCAACATTAAAGTTGGGAGGAAGTTTAGCTCCTTGATGAGCCAATTGTAAAAAGTATGCCTCTCTGTCTTCTTTCAAGAAATGCTTCATCATTCGTTTGAAGTTATCATCATTTTGATATTGAGTGATTTCTTCAAATGTGGGTTCCTGATCTACACCATGTTGAGATTGAGCTCTTTGAGAGCCCAATTTTGTCCCAGCTTGAGACATGGTAGGAGTTTTACCTGGGATAGATTGATGTGGAGTTTGTTGAGTACCTCCGTGAGTTGATGAAGGAGGAATGTAACCAGTTTTTAATTGAAAGTTGCCAAGACCGTCATCTTCATAAAGACTAGAATTATAGATTTGTTCAAGAGTTGGACCTACATGAGTAGACAAAGCTCCAGTGTTAGGTGCTTCTCCCGATTTCTTGTGAGAAGAAGCTCTAGTTTCCACCATTAACCTTGGGTGAAGTAAAAGAATAAGATGAAGACAACTGAAGAATGAATTGAATCAAGATGATCAAATGACACAACCTTGTCAAGGTTTTGATTAATTGAAGCTTATATTAGATGTAGATGATGGAGACTTGGATGTATGGGTAGACTTCCAAAAGATAGTGGACACAAGTTCACAACACTTAGTCATTTAGATGATTGATTGAAGATTGATAGTTATGACAAGGTTTTGACACAAGATGATAAAGACTCAAATCAATTAAATAGAAGGCTAAATTGGATTCAAAAGGCCACTTTAGGAAAAATATTGGATTATCATTATTTGTTGCTCTATTCCTGACATAGTGATTTGTTTGATAGATTCTAGAAATAGGCTGGAAAAGTCGGGTCTCTGATAGTTCTGACAACTTTCTGACAACTTTTTCAAATTTCTCAAATGACTCTCTGCAAGCTTGTACAAAAGTGGGTATAGCATGAAACAATGATTGAAAAACTCATACGATTATTGCAAAACTCGCACGACAGTTGATAGCAAGAATTTTGACTTTTTGGAATTGATTGGCAACAAAACTCGTACGACAATGTACCTGATACCATATGACAATCAAGGGGTTTTGAAATGACAATAGCCAAAATTTGTATGACTTTCTGGCTTTTCAAAAATGACTGTTGACTCCAGAAAGGAATTTCACTTCAATTTTTGCAAATTTTAAGTTTTCAGTTTCAAATTGTTTGCAAATTTCAATGTCCAAATTTGAGGATTGAAATAGATTTGTTCATTTTTAGTAACCAGATAGATAAGCAAGCACGTAAAATAGCAAGCAAGTGATTTCAAGCATGTCTAAAAACAATGAACAAGGGAAAAAGTAACCTTGCGCATGAACAATCAAGTGACTTATTTGTGCTAATCCTTAGAATTGCTAATTGTGTATGTTCCAAAAAGTTTTGCAATAATGCACATATTCCTAGAAAATGAAAATTTGGCCTCACTAGGGTTTTTAGTAATGGTTTGACTCTGTAACTTTTATGATCCAAGAGGGGGAACTCCAATCCAGGTGCACCGGGGTTTTGACACAGTCCGAGAACTTAATCTTCAGGATCTACTAGGGAGATCTAACAGCCCAACAAGAGACCACACCTATGGAGATTTCTTCCAATAGGACATTTATATAGCGGTTGTCACTACCACAATGAAAATGGCTATTACTACTTGAGGTTCCATCAACGTGGTTGACCCAATTAAGGGAATGTCCACTATGGTTAACCCTCTCTAAAAGTGACTCACAAGATATGCCACATGGGGACTAGATTAGACTCAAGGATCTGGGTTTCTGGTACTATCCAAAAAGGAAGTAGAGCATAATCCCCTAGCCTCTTCACTTCACCAAAACAAAATAAATAGATAAATCCTACGTGCTAAGACTTATATTATCTCACAAAGATCTATGACATCAACCCCTTATGATCTATCAACCTCTCCAGAGAGAGAATGCATCGATCAAAAGTTGAAGACACACAGATCTAGTAGAACATGAGACTCCCTCAGTATCCTCCCTACCTACAAGGGTTCCTTCGTCGAGAAGAATTTTGCTGGAAATTCACTCTCTCAAGAGCCATGAATAGTGTTCATAGGGCCTATTTACTATGTGTAACAAAGATGCTGAAAGCAAATCTATGTTCATTTTTAGAGCCCAAATGAAATGTATGATATGGAAAAGAAAGGCACTCAAGCTAAACACGCAAGATGTTCATTTTAATCCAAATCAAAATGTTATCAGCTAAGAAGGTTACCTTAATTCCTTGCAACATGCTTAGTAGATTCTTACCTATTTTTAGCAATTCTTGCACTTTTTCCAATCAAAAACTAGTGAAAATCAATCAAAAATAAAGAATTTCAATTGTTAGGGTTAGCTGTTAGCCAAAATTTGTAAACCAAATTTGACAAACTACCTAAAAAAGTGAAATGACAATTGAACCCTGGAACTAAAACTCGTACGACAATGGGTTACCTTCCAGACAATAGTCCAAAAATTTGTATGACACTGGGTACGAGATCACATGACAATTGAGCTTTCAGACGACCGTGGGTTTCTGCTTGTGTGATCCTTAATCAAATAAACTATCGTACGATAGTGGGTATCTCTTGGTATGATTTTCTAACAAAACTCATACGAAAATTGTATGGAAAGAGAATAAAAATTGTAGCTAGGAATAGAAAAAGACAAGAAAATGATAGAAATTGATAAAATTTGAAGGGAAACCCATTTCAAGGCCCCATGATGGGCGCCAAAAATGTGTGTGTGAATTTTTTACCTGATCTGTAGACACAACACTTCAGTAAAATATTAGAGGTTAGAAAAAATCAAAATCATGCAATAAATAACAAACTAAACTAACCAGGTGATTTACTGCCTTCTAGTAGATGCGAGTATGTATTCTCAGATTATACCGAGATCAGTGACCTTGATGACACCTAAATGAAGGATTTGAATGCAAAATCTAGATATGGAATGAATGCAATTAATCATTTTTTTTTGGTTTTTCTGTGTAATTATGATAAAAACTTGATATGAATCTATGCTAATATGAAAATTGATATGCTAAAATGATCTAACAATAATATTCTAAATGATATGGATACTGTGCAAAAACAATGAAAATCTCACAACAACTCAAATTCTCAAGATTGATTCTTTAGTCTCCAATTCGACAGCATGAGTGTGCAATTTGTGGATGGATGGATCTTAAATGAAGAGTTGAAGCCTTAATTTATAGAAATCTACGGCTTTGGAGGTGCATGAAAAAAAGCCATAAATCACTCGAATAACTCAGGTTGATTTTTGAGTTATTTTTAAATAAAGGATAATTAACTCATAAAAACATGCAAAAGCAGAGTTTAACTCAAAATAGAGTTTAGATTTAATTGATAATTGATAGTTGTCTGCTTTTTTGATTGTGCATGTTTTATTTATGAATTATTTTAATAATAAAGTGATTTATTTCCAACTTAATTGATTTTGAAAAATAAAACAATTGATGTATGGGTTAATCAATTATTTTTCAAACTTTTATTCAAAAACAATATTATTAAAAATTGACAACTTGCTTTAATTAATTAAATAAGAATTTAATCAATTATTCATAGGATTTTGGATTTATTGTCAAAATTAAATAATACAATTTAGGAATAAATATAATTAAATTCAATTAAATAATTAAGTGGCAGTATTAAATCTAATTAATTAAATATTGAGAATATTCAATTAATCAAACTTTAGGATAAATAAGATTTATCGCTAAGTAATCATTAAATTAAAGATAATTATGATAATTAGGAATATTACTAGGAATATTCCCCGATGCAGAATTTATGATAATCAATTAGGATTCAATGATGTTTAGATGTGCCTTAGGTTGGAAATTTGATGTCGATTTCGTTCGATGTGTCGATATAGGAGGTTAATGAACTTATAGCCCATTTTTGGGGTATTACATTTTGCCCCTCTTTGAATTGTTGTGCAAAGTGCAGTGGTTCAAAGATAGTCTATGTACGATATTGAAATTGATTTTTGAAATTGAAATTGATATGGAATGGAAATTGATTGAAATTGATATGAAGATAATAGGTCCTGAATGACCAAAGATAATGTTAACTATAAAAGTAATGAATCGATGATTGCGAAAAAGTGTCAAAACACCTGATTCTGAACCTTATGATTATGAAGGAGTGACCAACTATGATGAATTAGGACTAATTAGGACCTAATATGACCTATTAGGACCCAATTAGAATCAATTAGAACCAATTAGAACCTAGTTAGACTCAATTCTAGAATCAATTAGGACCTAATATGACCTATTCCAGAACCCAATTAGACTCAATTAAAATAAATTAGCACCTAATTAGACTCCATTAGGACCAATTAGATCCAATTAGGACCTAATATGACCTATTAGAACCAATTAGGACCTAATTAGGACATATTATGACCTATTATGACTTAACTCTAGACCCATTAGGACCTATTATGATTGGAATTATGACCAATTAGAACTAATTAGGACCAATATGACCTATTAGAACCTATTAGGAACAACTATGACTAATTAGGACTAATTAGGACCTAATATGACCTATTAGGAGCCAATTAGAATCAATTAGAACCAATTAACACCTAATTAGACTCAATTAGAACCAATTACGACCTAATATGACCTATTATAACCTAATTAGACTAAATTAGAAAAAATTAGGACCTAATTAGACTCAATTAGGACCAATTAGATCCAATTAGGACCTAATATGACCTATTAGGACCAATTAGAACCAATTAGGACCTAATATGACCTATTAGGACCAATTAGATCCAATTAGGACTAATTAGGACCAATATGACGTATTAGGACCAACTATGACTAATTAGGACTAATTAGGACCTAATATTACCTATTAGGATCCAATTAGAATCAATTAGAACCAATTAGCACCTAATTAGACTCAATTAGAACTAATTAGGACCTAATATGACCTATTAGAACCCAATTAGACTCAATTAGAATAAATTAGAACCTAATTAGACTCAATTAGGACCACTTAGACCCAATTAGGACTAATTAGGACCAATTAGGACCAATTAGAACTAATTAGACTTAATTAGAACCAATTAGGACCAATTAGACCCAATTAGGGCTAATTAGAACCAATTAGGACCAATTAGAACTAATCTAGGACCTAATTAGACTCAATTAGAACCAATTAGGACCAAATAGGACTAATTATGACACAATTAGAATCAATTAGGACCAATTAGCACCTAATTAGACTCAATTAGAACTAATTAGGACCTAATCTGACCTAGTAAAACCCAATTAGACTCAATTAGAATAAATTAGCACATAATTAGACTCAATTAGGACCAATTAGATCCAATTACAACCTAATATGACCTATAGAACCAATTAGGACCTAATATGACCTATTAGAACCAATTTGGACCTAATATGACCTATTAGAACCAATTAAGACCCAATTAGAATCAATTAGCACCAATTAGCACCTAATTAGACTCAATTAGAACTAATTAGGACCTAATATGACCTATTAGAACCCAATTAGACTCAATTAGAACAAATTAGCACCTAATTAGACTCAATTAGGACCAATTGGGACCAATCAAACCCAATTAGGACTAATTAGGACCAATTAGAACTAATTAGACTCAATTAGACTCAATTAATACTAATTACAACCAATTAGGACCATTTAGAACTAATTAGGACCTAATTAGACTCAATTAGAACCAATTACGACCAATTATGACTAATTATGACCCAATTAGAATCAATTAGGACCAATTAGAACCCAATTAGACTCAATTAGAACAAATTAGTACCTAATTAGACTCAATTAAGACCAATTAGGACCAATTAGACCCAATTAGGACTAATTAGGACCAATTAGGACCAATTAGAACTAATTAGACTTAGAATAAATTATGATTAATTAGAACCAATTAGAACTAATTAGGACCTAATTAGACTCAATTATAACCAACTAGGACTAATTATGACCCAATTAGAATCAATTAGGACCAATTAGAACCCAATTAGACTCAATTAAAATAAATTAGCACCTAATTAGACTCAATTAGGACCAATTAGAACTAATTAGACTCAATTATAACCAATTAGAACCAATTAGACCTAATTAGGATTAATTAGAACCAATTAGGAATAATTAGAACTAATTAGGACCTAATTAGACTCAATTAGAACCAATTAGGAGCAATTAGGACTAATTATGACCCAATTAGAATCAATTAGGACCAATTAGATAGACTCAATTGAAAAAAATTAGCACCTAATTAGACTTAATTAGGACAAATTAGACCCAATTAGGACCAATTAGGACCAATTGGAACCAATTAGAACCAATTAGGACCAATTGTGACCAATTAGGTCTAATTAGGACTAATTAGAACCAATTATGACCAATTAGAACTAATTAGGACCTAATTAGAACTACTTAGAACTAATTAGGACTAATTAGAACTAATTAGGACCAATTAGAACCAAGTAGGACCAATTAGAACCAATTAGAACTAATTAGAACCAATTAGAACCAATTAGGACCAATTAGACCTAATTAGACTTGTTAGGACCTAATAGGACCTAATTAGACCTAATTAGATCCAATTAGACCCAAATAGACCTGTTAGGACCTATTTTGACTTAATACATGAACCTCATTAGACCTAACTTCATTCAAAAGTTTTTGTTTAATAATTTTTACTTCATACATGTAGGAAATGCTCAAGAAGCACAACCTTCTGAAGTTAGAGAAGGGTCATCACAAGCTTAACAAGCCCAACTTTCAAAAGTTGGAGAAGGGTCATCACAAGCTCAACAAGCACAACTCTTAGAATATCAAACAAGTACACATATCTCTCTCTCACTATCTCAATTTAGTCTCTTATTGGTGAATATGCATTTTGGGTCTTTCCCCTTAAGAAGTTATTATTGTTTTTGTGTACATGCAGCCTTTGATGATGAAAATGTTGGACAAGGGGAATCCCAAGTTGAATCAACCCAAGGTCAAACAAGCATGTGTTTCTCTCATTAGTTTATAAATTATTATAGGTTTGACATTCAAGCTTGTAAATACTTATTTCATGAAGGTCTCCTTAAGGTGAGATATTAAGATTTTTTTTAATTTATTTGCGGTGGAAGGGCAAGAAACATATGTGAATGATAGTCTACTCCAATAGTTGAAGAGAAACATTAATCGTAAAAGCATAGAACATTTAATTGAAATGGATGTGAAAAAATTGAGAGATTATGCTAAACAACCCATAAATATTATGAAGAGGGCATTGAGTAAAAAGTCTAAGAAAATAATGAAACAATTTGAGAATCTTGGTACACTTGAAAAAACTCAACTATTATCAATTACACTTCTTAAAGATGAGTTAAAAGAGCCATTAAAATTTTTGGGTGTAGATGCAAGTTTGAAAAAGTTAAAATCATGTAATGTAAAAAAAATAATTGTTGACAGTGTTAAAGAAGGTTTGCATTCCATTGGAAAAACAACTAGATCTACAGATAGGTCCATTTCAAGAAGAGTGATACTGACATCTATTTTAAATAAAAACATGTCCCAAAGTAGATAAATTTCTTCACTTTCATCTCAGATCAGGTACAATAGGAGGATGATGACACACTATTTGAAAACAATAATCAATTTGGATGATACTACATTGGAAGGTAATTGGGCACTAATGTGTAGAGCTCCTCGGTCTGATAGGATTAATGAAACAGTTAGGAACTTAGTTACATCATTTTGGACTGGGCCTAAGGAATATTTCTAGCACACAAAATATTGGTTGGACAGCACACAACATGAATTGTATCTCTCATTTTGTAACTCAAATCCTGACATTAAGATTGGACAAACAATGTTTGAAAGATTAAAGCCATTTTTTATAAAGATAAATAAATCTTTTAAAACTTTTTGTTGTCGATATCATATTGAATTTGATCTCTACTATCAATGGTTTAGAAAGATGATAGAAGAAAGTGGTGGTTCTCAAAATGATTTTCCGAAATGTCCAAGCCAATTCATAGAATCAATCTTATGTAACAAATCAATTGATCATGAAATACCTGAAATAGATTGCATAAGAGGAACTTGTCAAACATGCAGGGATTTGGCTAAATTTCCTTTGAGATTTGAAGATACTAACACAATGAGGATGATAAAATGTAAGAGATACAAGTACATAAAGTTTGAAACAAAAGTCGGGAAAGAATCAACAAGGTTGGAATATGTAGAAGACAAGATACCTATTGCAACATTTATGGAGAATTTTTGTAAATTGATTCAACCATACATATGTCATGTTTTTTTGCTAAATGGTAGGTAGAACAATTCTAAATACAAAAAGAAACTTTTCCAGTTGGAACAATTTTATCGGTTGTTGATTTTGCAGAGAACTACTCCTTTGTTTCTCAAAAACAACTTCAAGCAGAATACTACTATACAGAGCAAGTGACTATCATGGTACATGTGTCTTATCAACATGTACAATTAGGTTTGGATGGTGTTGAAAGTTATCAAGCACAAGTCATAAAGAAAGAATATCAATTTTACATAAGTGATGATAAAGAGCATGACATACATTTTGTCGAGCATTGCTTTAAGAATTTTTTTGGATATTTGGAAAACAAAAGAATCAAAATTGAAAAGCATTTTGTTTGGTCAGATGGATGTGCAACACAATTTAAATCAGCAAGGCCATTTTACGCACTATTCAGATATCATTGATACCAAAAGATACCACATATTTGGAGTTTCTTTGAGAGTGGACATGGAAAGGGAGAGCATGATGGTGCAGGAGCTTGTATCAAACGTGCTTTAAGAAAGTATTAACTAGACTATCAAAGATATCATATAAATAATGCTCATGATGTAGTTGAGTGGTGCAAGATGTATTTTGTGGTGCCAAATCATGATAACACATCATCATGATCAGATCGAGTCATACCCTTCCAAGTTTTCTGGGAGATAAAAGGTATTAATTTTAAATTTATTGATCATTGTTTGAGTTAACTTATATATGTGTACATTATATATATACATGATTTTAACTTGTCTTCAATTTGTACATGCATGTCTCTCTATTGTTTAGGTGTTGATAGAAGATCAATCCATGGATGCAAGAGAGTAGACAAAACAAGATCCCTACATTCAGTTATGAGTATGGATAGTAATGTGTGGTCATTGTACACTAGAGATTACACATGCTTTTGTTATGACTGCATTTCTGAAAACTATGACGAATGTATCAACAAAAAATGTGGATATGTTAGTGAATGGAATTTGGTTCCACTAGATGTTACAAACACAAATGATGAAGTTCAGGATGAAAGATTTGACGATATTCCATTGATTTCTACAGATTATGACCATATTCCAAGTTTGATCAAAATTGGTACATGTGTGTTTATGTACATGTGTTTAAAAAGGATTCATAAATAAAGTTTGTTTAATTTATATTTACAAACCTAAAATTAAAATTTCACTTTAAATGTAGGACATATTTTTGCAGTAGTAGCAGAGCCTGGAAATGTGGAAGGTGTTAGTTACTATTTATTATGTTGCTACAAGGAGAGGATAAAGCTAACATAGAATGAAACAAGCAATGGAATTATGTTTCCCACAGGTTCTAGTACTATATTTAAGTTTCATGTGCATCATGTCTTCAACTTGAGTCCTCAACCTTCCAACTTCCAATTTTCTTATACGTTTGTTTATATGGTTAATTTCATATATATATATATATATATATATATATAATATTGTTGAACTTGTCTGTGCAGGTTCATTTGTCATGCAAGGAACATATTTGAAGCAAATCAAAATACTTAAACATGGGATTCATTTCGTTGATTATCAACCTAACAATAAGGTTTATCAGTATAGTCATCTTGTAATTGCCATTGTCCTATCTCTTGTTCTTGTGACGGGATGTGCCATTCATAAGTGGAGACTTGATATTGATGACCATGAGAGAATATTAAATGTTATTCTAGAGAGATATGAACCACTTGATGTGGACTAAATCACACATGAAATATGATTTGAACTAAATTTTTCACAGGCAAGACCAAAGGTTTTCTTAGCTCCATTCTTTCCTACTAGTGCCCATAGTAAATGGAGCTTGAATTAAAAACCAAATTTATAATATAGATCTAAAAAATGTCTTACAAGTGGATATGATATATTAATTATCTACATGATCTAAATTTGGAATATTGAATGTGTGTATGTATTGAATTTGCATGTGTTAAAAGTACAATCTACTTGAAGTATATAAAATCTACTTGAAGTACAACAAAATTAAATTAAAAGTACATGCACAATTATTATCAAACATGTACATTTAAATATAAGTAAGATTCAATCAAACATCTAAGGACCTCAATTATATAGCTCACATGTGTCAAATTTACATCATTCATAACTTTCATAAATATGTACAATCAAACATCATTCATGTAATCAAATTTAAATTAGACACATGTATTGAAAATATTGAAAGTATTGAAAATTTAAATTAGACACATGTATTTAAATTGAAAGTATTGAAAATTTACATTTATAAATTTGAAATCACATGAACTCATGAAGAATCAAACATGTATATACAAGTTCATCACACATGCACACGTATCTAGAGTGAAAGTATATATATATATATATATATATATATAACATGCATGAAAAATCAATCATGTATAGATAAAGTACTATAAATATGAAACATATGGATCAATCATGTGTCAAACACTCTATTAAAAGGGTCTAGAAATGAAATATAACATCAAACACATCAATCGATCTTGTAGAGTCTAGAAATGAAATATAGTTGATCAAACACATGTGAATATATATGTAATATGAAATATGTCTAGATCAAATATGAAAGTGCCTAGGACTCATCATGATGACTCCTCACTAAGTGGTCAAACCCAGAGTGACTATCATGCTATGAAGAATGTGTAGATCCCTACAAAGAAAGAGATATATAAATTAATATATTTAAACATTGTACACAGATCTTAAGTTTGATTTAAAATATTGTACAAGAAAACATGTTATAAAGTGTTTACACACAAATAATAAATTAAAAAATCACATGTCCACTACTGATGTCATCATTGAGTGAGTCCCAATGACGTACAGGATTAGTGCTCAAAGGAGTAACAAGAGGCATATCCTGGAAGACAAAAAAATATATATCATATATATACATGTGTACATATATATATAAATTGATTGAAATTTTAAAAATAAATTTAAGTTAAATTTTAACCTTAAATACATCTATATAATCTGATTTATACCTGTGTAGGTGGTGGAAACTGATAGTACTCAGATTCTATGGCCTCAATCCTATCAACCAAGGTATCAAGATTTTTCTACATCTTGTCCAAGCTCAACTTTGCATCTGCAATATGAGTAGACCACACATACCTCTCTAATGATGAATGCAATGGACTAACCGAATGAGATGGCATGGAAGTCATATCATCATGTGTCAACAAATCTAGATAACCCGTAGTGGTCATGCTGAACTCAACATCATCAAGGTCAACATCAAAGAACTGATGCCCTGCACTGAGTGAAGGCTATGTATGTTGCACCTCTCCCTATGCAGTAATAGAGTGGTTAGTAGGTGGATCCTCACAAGCACTGCCACTATGGCCATGGTCTAGGTGAGAAGGATGTGGCTGAGCGTATTTGATAGTACCCACATGAGATCTAACCTCTGATATGGGGATATCATGCTCTGATGCTATAAATGAATATGCATCTGATAGATCCTTAGCCAAACTAGTCAATGTGACATGTGTCATCTCTCCTATAAGCCCCTCCAGGCTACAAAGTGAAGGGATGCCTTTTGCACTGTACATGTCATGTGTGGTCCTACTAGAGGTTAGTCCACCTAACAATCTAGACTGTCATCAAGATATTAGGTACTGACCAACCTGATCACTAGATATGGATGGGGTAGCTACTACAATGTCCCCCACACTATCAATCACAACTTGAAGCGGGGTGCTATGAATAACATCATCTGCAAGAGGACCTAATGAAGGAGCTATAGTAGGTACCCTCTGACCAATAATGAACTTGTGTACTAGCCTATGTCGATCAGCTTGATGAAAAGCATCTCTACCAGCAAGTCTGCCATGCCCCTATCCTAGATGTGCTGGCAAATCAATGTAATTAACAACCCTCCCTAAATGAACCTCAGCAAAAATCTATTGTGCAAAGTACAATGGAATTTGGTCATTATTTAGATAACAACCATGGACAGCTAGAAATCATGGGTATATCAATGCTGATATAGCAGGATTTTGACACCTAGAAACCTGATACCCCTTCACATAATTTTTATCTACATAAGATGGGAAAGCTTCCCTTTTCAGGGTCGCTTTAGGCACTAAAGCCTGTACCTCCTTAAGAGAAAGACCAGAGCCAACCTCTTGTCTCTTCCTCTCAAGTATGGCCTCTATAACATCTGGGGCATAGGGAGTGGTACCATGAATGTCATCCCTAATGCTAATCAAGCTAGTAAGTTTGGATTGACATGTGCTCTTATAGAGACTAGAGCTAGACAGATTATTTATGGATTCTTGCAACCATTCAATCTCTCTATTAGTGCATGCAAATAGTTTCATAGAGGGAATCAGTGCATCTGTCATGTGTGATGTACAATAATATGTCTGATAGATCTAGAATATGTATACCTAAAAGATTTTATTTACTGTCAAATAAAGTCTACATATATGTATGTTTTCCTAATTTAATTGAAAATAAAATTAAAGTATGCACATTTCACTACATTATTTCAAAGTAAAATCAATTACATAAATTACATTTAAATGTAAATAAACGTGTACTATACATATGTATGTACACACATACATACATGTGCATATATACATGTACACATACATGTGTACATGCATATATCCATACACATGCATATATATATATATACACACACACATGTACATGTATATAATATGACATGTATGTATGTATGTATGACATGTATACATGTTATATATATATGACATGTATTATATATCACTATATATATATATATATATAATATGTCATGTACATATATATATACATTGTTGGAAACTGCAATTGAAACAATTTTTATATTGTCATTGATGTCAAACCTTAACTGGTAGGACTGTTGCTACTTAGGAAAGTACTATATATATTTGAGTGTTGCTAAGGGGATAGACAAGGTTGGTAACAATAGCACCTAAGGAAAGGTTGAGTTATCTTGGTACTACAAACTGTACTTGACTATGTTGCACAATGATGAGACAATGTATTATTTATCTTAGTAAGACTAAAGACTAAACTGGTAGGCTTGACTGAGAAAAGAATGGAGAAATCATGTTTAAGCTGAGTAATGTTAGTGTCGACTGAGTCAATGTATGCCGAGCAAAATTCTAGTGTCGACCGAACAACAGTTAATTGCTGAGGAAGACAGTGTAAGCCAAGGAAACATTTTCAGTAATGACCAAGCTTTCTACATGAAGACCAATTAGTTGATCACAGTATTGACCGAGCATCAACATTTTTATATTTGAAGAGAATTTAGTTTTGGAGCCAACATTGTTGAATTCTTGGATTATGTAAAACGTGTTGACTTTATTTATTGATTATTTGAAAGCATTAAATGCAGATGAAGAACATGAATCTGACCTAACCCTAAGATCTACGAATGAGATTGAGCGACATAAGATGAGTTAACCTAATTGAGGAAAGTATAAAGGGAACCTAAGCATTTGGATATGCAAGTGCATGGGTGAACAGAGAATGTTGGAAGATCAGTAAAGTTTTATTGACTATATAAGCAGAAAAGGATGAAAGAGAATTGTGACGGTTTCTTGAAGAAAAGTTTTGAGAAAATCAGAGATGGAGATGGCAAAGTTTTAAAGTCAGTAAACCAGCATTAGTGTACGAAATCAGATCTGATATTTTGCAAAGTGAGTTGTATATTTTTTAGATAAATATTGCTGCTACTTTCTGACCATTATAACAGTCAAAATCCTTTTAACAGAGGTTGAACTAACAGTCATATGTTAAATCCTTTGAACAAGGTTGCATTCTAATGGAGTGTATGTAAGTCCTATGACAAGGCTCACTTTTAACAGGGTGATTGAAATCCTTTAACCGGGTTACACCTGACAATGTGTATTGTAACCTTTGACAAGGTTGGCTTTTTACTGAGCTCACTTCATAAAATAATAGTTGCATGTTACAAAGTGGTTTTTCCCAAATTGGGTTTCCACTATAAATTCTAGTGCTAATACTTGTGTGAATATTTTGGTTTGAACATTTCTATGTTTTACAAGTTAAGTTACAGCTGGGTAGTGGACTGTATTGTTATATGTTTCTATTATTGAATTAGTGATGACCGAGTTTATTTTGGTTATTGGATCTGATTTAAGGAAAAGTTTTTGAGATTGTTTTATACATTAGGACCTAAGAATAACTAATTCACCCCCCCTCTCTATTGTTCTAAATCATATTAACAATTGGTATCAGAGCATTGTTTCTTATTATTAGTGTTGATAGAAAACAAGTTTAAAGGGGCTTGAAGCAAATGATAAGGATTTATAAAGAGGTACCAAAGCTAAATAAGGAAAACTTCCCTCCATGGAAAAGCTTGATGAAGCTGCATCTGGCTGGTATTGGTGACTCTGCAAAGTACTAAATAGCTATGTCTCACCTGTCGCACCTTTGACTGCCAAAGAAATGAGAGCTAAGCAAGAACATAATCAGGCAATGCTGGAAATTGCATCTGCCCTAAGCTATCTAGAATTTGAGGACATTAAGGATTGCACAACTGCTAAGGATATGTGGGACACTCTTGCAAGAATCTATGGTGGTGACTTGAATGAACTGAAAGTAAAGGCCAAGAGTCTTAGAGGTAAGTTTGATGAAATGAGAATGCAAGAAGGTGAAAACATTACACAATATTATGGTAGAATAAAATAAGTTGTGAATGCTATTAGAGGAGAAAATGGGGCTATTGATGATGAAACTATAATTGGGAAAGTACTAAGAACCCTGTGTCCTATATATGCTATTAAGATCTCAGCTATTTAGGAATTTAGATGTAACTCTACTAATGTGCTTACTTTGGAAAGTTTGGTTGGTAAGCTGACTGCTTTTGAACTCTCTAACTATGATAATTTCACTGTTGGAAGCATTGGAAATGTTGAATCTTCTTTCAAGTCACAGCTAGTTCTGAACAAGCCAAAGAAAGAAAAAGAAAGATGCATCAGTGAAAGTGAAAGTGATAGTGAAATTGAAAGTGAAAGTGACACTTTTGATGAAGAACTAGAAGATCTAGAAGCTCTTATGGCTAGAAGACTAAGAAGGGGAAAAGGAAAGTATAAAGGTAAACTCCCTATTATATGTTTTGCATGTAATAAAGTTGGTCATATAGCTGCTAGATGTCCTGATAGAAAGGATAAAGATAATGAAAGAAAAAGAAAACACAAAGACAAAAGAGATGATAGAAGCTACCAATGGAACAAAGACTACAAAGGAAAAGGTAAGAAATCTTGCTACATTGCTGAAAAAGAAACTGACACTAATAGTGATGATTTTGAAATTGAGGTAGTCTATGTTGCAATGAAAGATGAATTTGATGAGGATGAGAAAACTGCATTGATATCCTATGTGAACAAGAATGATAAATGGATTATTGACAGTGGTTGTTCACATGACATGACTGGTGACAAAAATAAGTTTGAGACCTTACATCATTATAGAGGTAAAAGTGTAAAATTTGGTAATGATGCACCATGTCCTGTTAGAGGAAAAGGTTTGATTAAACTAACTGATAAGATATCTTGTGAAAATGCATATTGGGTTGAAGGTCTTAATTACAATTTGTTAAGTGTTTCTCAGCTTAACAAAACTAGTTATCGAGTGGAATTTCATCACAAGCAAGCTAAAATATTTAATGCTACTAGCAAACTAATTGAAAGTGGAGATCAGACTAGAGGTAATTTGTTCTATCTTGACCTATCTGAAGAAACATGTTTAATTACACAACTTGATGATATTTGGTTATGGCATAAAAGGCTATGTCATGTTAACTTTGACAATCTGGTAGAGATAAGTAAGAAAAAAAAGGTAAGAGGTCTACCTAGATTGAAGAAACCTGAGAATGTGATGTGCAAGGAATGCCAGTTAGGAAAAATGACAAAGTCAAGTTTTAAGAGAAAATCCTTTACTTCTGAAAACATTTTAGATTTGGTTCATACTGACCTTTGTGGACCTATGGGTGTGCAAAGTTACTATGGTGCTAGATACTTTATCTTATTTGTTGATGATCATACTAGGATGATGCATGTAATGTTTCTAAAAGAAAAATCTGAAGCTTTTCAATTCTTTAAGTGGTATTTGGCTAAGGTTGAGAAGGAGATAGGTAGGAACTTGAAATGTCTTAGATCTGACTGAGGTGGAGAATTTACATCAAATGAATTTAATCTATTTTGCAATGATAGATGAATTAAAAGATAGATGTTTGCACCTAGAACACCTCCACAGAATGGTATAGCAGAAAGAAGAAACAGATCTATCTTGGATTGTGCAAGGACATTGTTGATTCAAAACAATGTGGCACAGAAATACTAGAAAGAAGCTATAAGCATTGCTATCTATATTCTTAACCGGGTACAAATCAAGAAAGGTACAAATCTGACACCCTATGAATTATGGCATGGGCATGCACCGAGTGTTAAATACTTTAGAATTTTTGGAAGAAAGTGTTATATATTAAAAGACACTAGGAATGGAAAGTTTGATGCTAAGAGTGATGAAGGCATATTCCTAGGGTATTCCACAAAAAGTAAAGCTTACAAGTTTTTGAACTCTAACACTAAGAAAATTGTGGAAAGTGTGAATGTCAAAATTGATGAGTATGTAGAAAGAAATGAAGCTGACATCAAAAGAGAACCAGAAGATTATAGATCTTTTGTGTACATTGAGGAATAAGAAGAGGCAAGTAACAGACTTGCACCTGATGCTGAGTCTTGGGTAAACAATGTCAAGCAATAGACAAATGTTGCCGAGCATTAGGAAAATAGTGCCAAAAGAGAACAAGAACATGCTAAGCTACAAGAAAATTCTGTTGAGTATCAGGAAGAGGTTGTCGAGCATTCAGAAGTTGAATCTAAAAATCTTGTTGGGGAACCTGATGAAATAGAGGAGAGAGAGTTGAACCTATTTTGGAAAAATATGTAAGAAGACATTACAAGCCTGAACAGATAATTGGAGACAAAAATACTGGAATTCAAACCAAAAGTAAGATTAAGGATCCAACATGCCTACTATGTGAATTTGAACCCAAGTCAACTAGAGAGACATTGGAGAATGAAGACTGGATACAAGCAATGAATGAAGAGATTGACCAGATTGAGAAGAATGATACTTGGACTCTGGTGCCAAGACCTGAAAATAAAAATGTTATAGGAAAAAAGTGGGTGTTTCAGAATAAGATGAATGAAAATGGTGAAATCACTAGGAACAAAGCTAGGCTGGTATGCAAAGGCTATGCACAAGAAGAAGGAATAGATTATGGGGAGACATTTTCCCCTATAGCTAGATTGGAAGGAGTAAGAACTCTACTTGCATATGTTGCTTATAAAGATTTCAAGGTATATCAAATGGATGTCAAGTCTTCATTTTTGTATGGTATACTAGAAGAAGAAGTTTACATAGAACAGCCAGAAGGTTTTATTGATCCAAATAGAAGACACATGGTGTGCAAAATGAACAAAGCACTATATGGATTGAAACAAGCTCCCAGAGCATGGTATGAGAGGTTGCCAACTACTTGATACAGATTGGATTTTCAAGAACAAATGACACAAGCAATCTGTACATGAAAGATGAAGAAGGTAAAGGTATCCTATTGGCAAAAAAAATTTGTGGATGACATTATTTTTGGTGGACAAGATGCATTGTGTAAAAGATTTTCAAATGAAATGCAAACTGAATTTGAAATGAGTATGTTTGGTGAGATCAAATTCTTTGTTGGTTTACAAGTATATCAGAGGAAGAATGGAATTTTCATTACACAGTCTAAGTATGTTAATGAAATACTAAAAACTTTTGGGATGGAAGATGCTAAACCAGTGAGTACTCCTATGGTTACTAGACAAAAGTTATCTAAGAATGATGATTCTGTAGAAGTGAATCAGACTTTGTACAGATCCATGATTGGAAAATTATAGTATGTTGTACATAGTAGACCTAATATTGCACTAACTATTGCGATTATGGCAAGATTTTCTACCGATCCTAAGGAAACACACATGATGGCTGTGAAAAGAATTATGAGATACTTGAAAGGAACTATTGACTATGGTCCATATTATAAGAAGGATGACAAATTTGAACTCATAATTTATACCGATGTTGATTGGGCAGGAAATGTAGACAACAGAAAGAGTACTAGTGGTGGAGCTTTCTTTCTTGGATAGAGATTAGTCTCCTGGATGAGAAAGAAACAAAATTGCATTTCCCAATCTACTTCCAAGACCGAGTATGTTGCTACTGCAGTAAACTATTCAAATTTGGTATGGATAAAACAATTGTTGATAGGCATGAAAGAAGAAATCACTGAACCTATTGTTATTTTCTATGACAACACAAGTGCTATCAATATTTCTAATAATCCAATGATGCACACTAAGACCAAGCACATTGCAATCAAGTATCACTACTTGAGAGAATTAGTACAAGATAAATAAGTCTAAATGGAATATGTGAATACAAAAGAATAATTAGTAGACATATTCACTAAAGCTTTACCCAGAGAAGCTCATGAGTATTTGAGAAGTCAATTAGGGGTCCTTCCCCTAATTGAGGTTGCCTAGACAAGCTAGGAGCATTACATCAAATATGCTACAGTAGAATATTTGACAAATTGATGCAGAAGATTGTCACACTTTAGGGCTGGCCTAGAGTTGTGAAAAGAAGCAAAGATAAGGAACCAGTCATAAGCAAGATGACAGAGGGAGAAACACTGAGCTACACAAATATTATCCACATCTAATGGATGTATGTTTTAGTTGTTGCTTTGGCATTTTTGACAAAGAGGGAGATGAATTGATATGATAACACATGACACTGAAAAGTAAGGGTGATGAACTGAAATGAAGGATTGGGATAGAGGGAGATCTGAATACTTCTGACTATCACAGAAGTGAGGCTTATAGGATTCTATATCAGAATGAAGCTAAGGATATTACAAATAATTATCTAATGAATAGATAATTTTTTGGATTGGTTGGTACTCCATGTGTTATTTAGGTGATATCATATGGTGTTGCCATCAATGCCAAAGAGGGAGATTGTTGGAAACTGCAATTAAAACAATTGTTGTATTGTCATTGATGTCAAACCTTAACTGGTAAGACTGTTGCTACTTAGGAAAGTATTATATATATTTGAGTGTTGCTAAGGGGATAGGCAAGGTTGGTAACAATAGCACCTAAGGAAAGGTCAAGTTATCTTGATACTACAAAGTGTACTTGACTATGTTGCACAATGATGAGACAATGTATTGTTTATCTTAGTAAGACTAGAGACTAAACTAGTAGGCTTGACCGAGCAAAGAATGGAGAAATCATGTTTAAGCTGAGTAATGTTAGTGTCAACCGAGTCAGTGTATGTCGAGCAAAATTCTAGTGTTGACCGAACAACAGTTAATTGCCAAGGAAGACAGTGTAAGTCAAGAAAACATTTTTAGTAATGATCGAGATTTCTACATGAAGACCAAGTAGTTGATCACAGTATTGACTGAGCATCAACATTTTTATATTTGAAGAGAATTTAGTTTTGGAGCTGACATTGTTGAATTCTTGGATTATGTAAAACGTGTTGACTTTATTTATTGATTGTTTGAAAGCATTAAATGCATTGTAAAACCTTTTATTGTAAATATTTAAGAGATTTGAGATGATTCTAGAAAAGGAGCCAAAGAACATGAATCTAACCTAACCCTAAGATCTACGAATGAGATTGAGTAGCATAAGATGAGTTAACCTAATTGAGGAAAGTATAAAGGGAACTTGAGCATTTGGATATGCAAGTGCATGGGTGAACAGAGAATGCTAGAAGATCAGTAAAGTTTTATTGATTGTATAAGCAAAAAAGGCTAAAGGAGAATTGTGATGGTTTCTTGAAGAAAAGTTCTGAGCAGATCAGATATGGAGATGGCAAAGTTTTAAAGTCAGTAAACCAGCATTAGTGTATGAAATTGGATCTAATATTTGCAAAGTGAGTTGTATATTTTTTAGATAAATATTGCTGCTACTTTCTAACCATTGTAACAATCAAAATCCTTTTAACAGAGGTTGACCTAACAATCATATGTTAAATCCTTTGAACAAGGTTGCATTCTAATGGAGTGTATGTAAGTCCTATGACAAGGTTCACTTTTAACAGGGTGATTGAAATCCTTTAACCGGGTCACACCTGACAGTGTGTATTGTAAGCTTTGACAGGGTTGGCTTTTTACTGAGCTCAATTCAGAAGAGTGAAAATAATAGTAGCATGTTACAAAGTGGTTTTTCCCAAATTGAGTTTCCACTATAAATCCTGGTGTTAATACTTGTGTGAATATTTTGGTTTGAACATTTCTGTATTTTACAAGTTAAGTTACAGCTGGCTAGTGGACTGCATTGTTATATGTTTCTATTATTGAATCAGTGATGACCGAGTTTATTTTAGTTATTGGATCTGATTTAAGAAAAAAAATTTGAGATTGTTTTATACATCAAGACTTGAGAACAATTGATTCACCCCCCCTCTCTATTGTTCTAAATCATATTAACATACATGACATATTATACATATATATACATGTGCATATATACATGTATATATATTATATGCATATATACACATGTATACATGTGTACATATATATGTGTGTGTATATATATATATATAGATATATAGATATATAGATACATACATATATACATGTACATATATGTACATACACATGTATACATACATATATGTATCTATGAATGTATACACATGTATGTACATGAATATATATATGTATATATGCATATATACACATGTACATACATATATACACATGTACATACATATATGTACATGTATATAAACTAAATCTATATATCAAAAACTTTAAATAATGAAAAATCTATATATATACATGCATATATACATGCATATATGTATATATATACATGTATATATATACATATATACATGGATATGCATGTACATATATACATGCATATGTATATGTATATATACTAAATCTATATATCAAAAACTTCAAATAATGAAAAATCTATATATATACATGCATATATACAGATATACATGTGCATATATACAGGCATATATGCATGTATATATATATATATATATATGTATGTATGTATGTATGTATGTATGTATGTATGTGTCTATGTGTGTGTGTGTGTATGCATATATACATGCATATATGCATATATCATGCATATATGTGTATATATGTATATATGCATATATACACATGTATACATGCATATATACATATATATATGTATATATATGTATATATGCATATATACATGCATATATACACATATATATGCATATATACATGCATATATACACATATATATGCATATATACATGAATATATACACATATATATACATCTATACATGTGTATATATGTATATACATGTATATATGCATATATACACATGCATATATACATGTATATATGCATGTATACATGTGTATATATGCATATATACATATATATACATATATACACATGTATACATGCATATATACATGTATATATGTATGTATACATGTGTATATATGCATATATACATATATATACATATATACACATGTATACATGCATATATACATGTATATATGCATATATACATGCATATATACACATGTATATATGCACATATATATGTATATATGCATGTATACATGCATATATACACATGTATATATGCATATATACTAAATCTATATATCAAAAACTTCAAATAATAAAAAACAAAAAATTAAAAACCTGGAAGCGACATTTGCTAAATCAGAAGCCAAGCCGCTACGAGTTTCGATGTCGCCGAAAGTGATCGCGAAAGTCACTTTCGGTGATTTTAACCAGCCAAAAAACCTACTTTCATACTTTTGATCGAAAGTCCCATATTAATGACTTTCGATTGAAAGTTCTTTACTACTTTCTATTGAAAGTTTAAAAAATACTTTCGATCGAAAGTAAGGGCATTAAGGACTTTCGATCAGAAGTTTCCTACTTACGATCGAAAGTTGGAGTCAGTTTTTATCAAAAGTAAGAAATGATTTTTTAGTCAAATTCACTTTTTGGGTCGAATTTGTTGCTCTGAAAAAGTGTGACCCACTATTGTGGGTTCACCCATTAGGAACGAAGCTGCTAAGAATATAGAAGTTGGACCTAACTTCCTTTCATCTATCATGTGTTCTAGTTAACATATTTGATTCTTAGTTTTAAACTTATATAATCAATGATAATATATTTCTTCTAGCCTCTTATGTAAATAGATGGTTACAAATTTTACCACATGAAATAGTATGATTTCTCATTTATACAATTGACTGTTAAGAATAGAAAACTCACAAAAATATGACAATGTCTCTGTTTTCTTTTATATCCATCATGGAATGAAATTGGTAGAAGAATAAATCAAATAGATACAACAAATAAACTACTATGGTTTTTCTTTTTGCTTTAAATCACTGTTGTTATATAACTTTGGATCATGAGGAATAACCAAATTAGAAATAGAGATTATTTGTTTTTCCTTAAATTAAGAATTAAAGTGTAATGTGGACTAGACAAAGAAGGGTAAATTAGTTGTATTTACCTGTCAGTAAAATTGACTATTTAAGATGCTTTGGTCAAAGCTTATTTCACATATATTTCATTTATATGTTTACTTAGTTGTTGTTTAAATATCTCTGCCACCATCTAAATAGGATTTATGCTTAGTCTAAAGAATGATTGGTAGTTAGATTCACAGTTTCTTTATATTCTTCTGACTCATCAGTGCTAAGATGCTAGTCTCCTCAAGTAGGGTCGGTGCACTTTCCATTTTAGGGTAAGCCCCAGGAGAGCTAACCACTCCATGGTTGGGTAGAAAAAGCACCTGGGCCACACTCCCGTCTTAGGATTTTCAAGTGGATGTGTTGTCTATAGGCTTAGGAGATAGGGATTGCTAACAATGTGGTTCCATGTTACCATAAAATTCACGATTGGGAAATGTATTTTTTCATTTATTAATGTAAATTAATGACTTATATGGTTGGAATGATAGATGGTTGAAAATTTGTAATTGTGATGTATTTACACTATTTATATGATTGTACCTCTTGATGATATGGTTGAATGTTGTAATTTGTAATACCTTTTTATCATTATTGTATATCTACATTTATGGTCAAATTATGTAACATTGATGACATACATGGAATATTATTTTTCAACCTTGAGTATTTTAGTCTTGTGAAATGTTTAATTCTTTATGGGAAATTTTTTCTTTACATGTGGTATCAGAGTTGTGTTTAAACCCTAGGTCCTAGGTCTTCTATGCTAAAGTTGTGTTTGTGCATGGATGAGGAATAGATTGGCAATATGCATACCCGAAATAGTGGTTGATATAGAACCAACAATGAACAAAATGGTTTTCCCAATCAAAGGCTAGATGAAATCGTACCCCTCTTAGCTGAACAAAGGAACATTTTGTAGCAGTAAAATGATCAGATGAATATCATTGAAAATGACTTAAGGGGTAGATAGAATGAGGGTCATGAGGATGATGAAGTTCATAGGAAATAGGTGGAAGATCAAAGGCTTGAAGCTCTTTGGAAAGAAGAAGAGGATAGGATGATTGAGGAATGACGTAAGAGAGATGTCAATATCAAGGCAAATGTAGGAGATCTGAATAATGACCAGATTGTTGAGGAACTAAGCAAGGACCTTAAAAAGGTCATGCCACCTACTTTTGATGGTAAAAATATAGGGGATGATGCTAAGGCATGGATCATATCCATGGAAAAGTACTTTCATATTTGAAATCTTTCTAAACAATCTAGGGCTTTATGGGGTGCTTTCCAGCTGATTGGAGAAGTAGCTACATGTGGAATAATGAAATGGCTAAGAAGAAGTTATGACCAGGACATATATCTTGGGATTATTTCCTTGTTTGCTTCAGGAAATGATGGTTACCACAACTATTTTATGATAGGAAAGTATCTGAGTTCCAAAATCTGATCTAGGTGGTCTTGTCAGTAACCGATTACCATGAGAAGTTTTACCATTTAGTGAAATATGTTCCACAATATCTGTAGGAAGAATGTTTTAGGAAATGTAAGTTCCTTATAGAATGACAACCATAGAAATGTTTGAGTTGAAAACTCAGTTGCAGGAACTTTTATACAAAGGGTTCATACACCCAAGTGTGTCACCATTGGGAGCACCTATGATCTTCATAAAGAAGAAATATGACACCTTGAGGTTATGTATTGATTACTGAATGCTTAACAAGGTGACTATAAAGAACATATATCTGCTTCCTAGAATTGATGAGCTTTTTATTCAAATGAAAGGAGAAACAGTGTTCTCAAAAATTGACCTAATATCTAGATACCATCAGCTCTAGATCAAGGAGGAGGATATAGAAAAGACAACTTTCAGAACAAGGTATGGGCATTATGAATTTGTAGTATTACCTTTTGGTCTGACTAATGCTCCTGCAGCATTCATGAAATTGATAAATAGTGTGTTCTGATATTGTTTGGATAAATTTGTAAATATTTTCATTGATGATATATTAATTTATTCCAAGAATCTCGAGGAACATGAGGAGAACTTGCGTATAGTTTTGTAGTGCCTCAGAGATAGGAAAATGTATGGAAAACTATCCAAGTGTTCATTTTATCAGAAAGAAATTCACTATTTGGGGCATATAATTTCTATTAAGGGAATTCAAGTGGATCCTGTAAAGATTCAAGTAATACTTGAATGGCCAACACCTTAGAATGTGAGTGAAGTTAGAAGCTTCATGGGACTTGAAGGATATTACAGGAAGTTTGTGGAGGGATTCTCCAAAATTGTGGCACCTATTACATCCCTTCAGAGTAAAGGAAAGAGGTATGAATGGATAGAGGTTTGTGAGTAAGCTTTCCAATCACTGAAACAAAAACTCACATCTACTCCCATTTTAGTTATACTAGATCCTAACGGCCATTTTACTGTTATCACTAATGCTTCAAGTGAGGATTTAGGAGGTCTACTTATGTAGAATGGTAAAGTAGTGGCTTACAAGTCATAGAAGCTAAAGAAGTATGAGGTTAACTATGTGCCTCATGATTTAGAACTTGTTGTCATAGTTCATGCACTTTTGATGTGGAGACACTACCTTTTAGGTAAGCCTTTCGAGTTGAAAATAGATCGCATGGGTTTGAGGTACATTTTCACTCAACCCAACCTTAATGCTAGACATAGGCGATGAATATAATTTTTGAGCGAGTATGATTTTGGTATTGAATATATCAAAGGAAAGGAAAACAAGGTAGTTGATGCCTTAAGTAGAAGCAGACACATTGCAGTTATTTCTACTACCCGAACATGCCTAAAGGAACAAGTGTTGCAGAACCTCCAGGGTGATGACCATTATGAGTTGGTCAAATTAGCATTGCAAAATGATCCGAAATATTACCATTTTGATGGTTACTCTTTTGATGAGGATGGTATTTTGAGATACCAAGGAAGGATGTATATTCCCAATCAGGATGAGTTGAGGAAATTGGTTTTTGAGGAGATGCATTACACTCCATTTTTTAGGGAATCCAAGAGTGAATAAGATGCTTGCTAATGTGCGGCCATTGTATTTTTGGCCCAAACTTAAAAGAGATGTGGTAGCATCTATAGCTTAGTGTCTAGAATGCCAACAGATTAAAGCTGAGTATGTCCATCTAGCTGGACTTTTATATCCTCACGAGATACCAGAATACAAGTGGTAGGTTATTACTATGGACTTTGTCCAAGGTTTTCCCATGACTAAGCGCAAACATGATGTAATATTGGTTGTGGTTGATAAATTAACCAAGGTTTTTCATTTCATACCAAGTAGTTTGAGGGATGGATCCTTTGTTTTGGCCAAGAAATTAGTTTAGGAGATTTTAAGACTTCATGGAGTACCTGAGACCATAATATCTAATAGGGACACGAGGATGACATCAAGGTTCTGGACAACCTTAAATGCATCTTTGGGAAAAAGGTTGAACTTTAGTACAGCCTATCATCCTCAGATGGATGGTCAAACTAAGAGGGTTAATCAAGTTCTTGAGGACTTACTAAGAATGTATTACATGGATCAACAATACAAGTGGGAAGAGTATCTTCCTTTGGTTGAATTTGCTTACAATAATTCACATCATTCATCATTAGGTATGGCTCCTTTTGAAGCACTATATGGGAGGAAGTGTTGGACACAAGTCAGTTGGGATAGGGTTGAGCACAGTCCATCATTGTTGGTCCTAAATTGTTAAGGGAGATGGAAGAGAAAATGTCTCTTATTAGAGAAAGGTTGAAGGAAGCCACTGATAGGCAGAAGAGTTATGTAGACAAGAACCATACTTTTAGACAATTCTTAGTGGGGGACAAAGTTTTTCTTTGTGTAAGGCCACATAAGAGTTCTATCTCTTTTGGCAGAGCTTCTAAGCTCACACCAAGATATATCAGGCCTTTTGTTGTTTTGAAGATTATAAATCTTGTTGCATATAGACTGGCCTTGCCACCCACTCTTGCCTATATTCATAACATATTTCATGTATCTTTACTGAAACCTTACCATCTAGATGCTTCTCATATCCTTGATTGGCATTCTTTACAAGTATAGGATCCAAGAGTGGTTTTAGTGGAGCCATCCAATATCATTAATCAGCGTACCATCAAGGTATGTGAAAGAGAGATCTTGTAGTATAAGGTCCAATGGGACCAATTCTTTGTTGACAGTGCTACATGGGAGGATGCAAATGATATGATTAGATCTTTTCCCCATTTACTTCCATAGACTTATATATGTTATTTGTTTTCTATTTTTCAGTTACCTTATGGTTTGAGAACTCATGTTGTGTTTTCATAAGACATCGGGATGACGTCTTCTCTTAGAGAGGAAGGATGTCATAACCAATTTTTTTAAATATTATAATTATTTTAAATAATTGGCGACTTTTGTTGACTTTTGACTTGGTCATTGGTAGATGACCTAAGTTGGTTTATTAAGCATTGCCAGATATGTTTCATTTGATGAATAAAATGTGTATGCATGAATTTATAATTTTGTTAGATGATAAATTGAATGTGATTAACGATTATCATGCAAGAATGGATTAAATGTTATAAAATATCATTTTTATTTCTGATAATTAATTATTCTCATGACAAATGTTTTTCAAGATGACTTATTTATCAAATTTGGGAACTAACCTACTAATGTGAGGTTTGAGTGCTCTATTTTGGACAGGATAGAAGATGAGGGTTTGGCCAAGGTAGGGGAGCCTAGCTCCTTGGTAAAGATGAGATTAGAATTATATGGATATATCACACACCACGTAGATATTTTATTATTTTGCAGATCTATTTTTTTGTGTCTGATTTATCTAGAAAGTGATGTGTGTATGCTTAAATAAAATTAAATAAAATAAAAACTGTGATGTGTTATCAATTATTTTTATTTTAACTTATATCTAGAAATTTATGCTTTTTAAAAATATTATTATCAAAATCATTGTTATTTTTTCAAAAAAATTAAGATCTATTGAATAAGTAAATTAGTTTGTAATATCTAAACTTTTAGAAATGCTAATTAATATGTTAGTGATTTATATTAGATTGGGCATGTTTGGTTGTTTTCAAGATTGAGTTAAACAACTATTAGTGGCTGATAGAATAGGGGGAAATTATCAATTACCTTATGTTACAATCAATAGGAAGTGTTGATTTTTTTCTATTGATTTTTAATCTATCTGTAATGTCATGTCTTGCTGGCACGATGGGAGGAGTTGACTGTTGTTTTAGAGGAATGTGCTACCAAAAGGAATGGGGAGTCTTTCCTATATTCTAGACACCAAAGCGTGTGGGAAGGGGTACTCTTTGAAAACATTCAGTTTACTGCAGCTGAGTGGGATTTTGACTGGCATAATAAGGGGAGGTAAGAGGAAGTTGGAAAGGGAGATGCATGAGGAAAGTGAGGAGGAGGTGGTAATAAGAAAGGGGATCTGTGTAGCAAGGAAGAAAAAGGAGGAGGAAAAAAATGCAGCCAAGGACAAAGGATTGGGAAAGATGTTGCATAGGGGAAAGGAAAATTGTGCAGCCATTGTAGAAAATGTAGGAGACAATAAGAATGAGATAAATGATTGAGTTAGACCACTTGTCAAGTGAATTTAACAAAAAATGTAGGTTCCTTACTTTCTTTTTGAAGTAAAAGTCTTATGTGGTTTATAATTTTGATAGATCCCTTGAAAGTTTCTGAAGAAAGTTTGCATAAATATTGGTTTGAAGACTAAATTGCCTTACCATCTAAAATTTTCTGTTTAGTCGATGACTATGAGAGTCTTTCCAAAACTTTGAAAACAATTTCTCTCTATTCTGAAAGTGACTTCTGAATTTCACCATAGTTTTGATTTGACTAGCAATGCTAGAAAATAGATTAACAACATAAATTGTTGATATTAAAAAATGTTTCTTAATGACTAAATTTCTCTTTTAATGGAATCCATACAGAAATATGATTTGTTTGGGTTTATCTATCTTAAGATATTTACTTTCATCTGGAGTAAAATTATTGGTTATCCTTGTCAATGTATTTTATAATCCTGCAAATTCATGGAGCTGAGTAATATATTGCTTCCATGAATTCATGAACCACTTAAAAGTTGCATGGTTAAATGTATTATTTGGAATCCATGTTAAGTAGATTGATATTGGTCATTATTTATGGATATTACCAAATTCAAAAAATTGCTATAATGGTCAGGTCTATGTTTACAAATAGTGAGCATTCTTTTCATTGGGACCAAAGTTCATGAAGGAATGTTTGGTCCACAAGCGTCATGTAGTCTTTGAGGACATTATTGGTGTTCAAATTTGCAGTGTTATAAGTTCATTTATTTTAATTTAAGTTTTTTCCTGTCGTTCTTAGGCTGTGGTGAGTTTCTTATTTTGAGAAATCCTCTTTTTCTGCAAGGGCTGTAACTGGTCTCAAAGACGTTGTAGGGGCTTTCTAGTGGTTCTTGTAGCTTGAAAAATTGTTCCTTGTTTCATTTTTATATCTTTTCTCTTCATGATTTTCTGCATTGGCTAGCTGTGAACACTTAACCATCTTGAATTCTTAATTACATAGAGGCAATTTAATAAGATCCAACTTCCCTTATTTCAGATTTGATTATTTTATTAGGAACAGAGCTGCTAAGAATATAGAAGTTGGACCTAACTTCCTTTCATCTATCGTGTGTTCTAGTTAACAGATCTGATTCTTAGTTTTAAACTTAGATACTCGATGATAATAGATTTCTTTTGGCCTCTTATGTAAATAGATGGTTACACATTTTACCACATGAAACAGTATGATTTATCATTTATACACTTGACTGTTAAGAACAGAAAAACTCACAAAAATCTAACAATGTCTCTATTTTCTTTTATATCCATTATGGAATGAAATTGGTAGAAGAATAAATCAAATAGATACAACAAATAAACTACTGTAGTTTTTCTTTTTGCTTTAAATTCACTGTTGTTATATAACTTTGCATCATGAGGAATAACCAAATTAGAAATAGAGATTATTTTTTTTTCCTTAAATTAAGAATTAAAGTGTAATGTGGAAGAGACAAAGAAGGGTAAATTAGTTGTATTTACCTATCAGTAAAACTAATTGTTTAAGATGCTTTGGCCAAAGCTTATTTCACATATATTTCATTTATATGTTTGGTTAGTTGTTGTTTAAATCTCTCTGCCACCCTGTGAATAGGATTTCTACTTAGTCTAAAGAATGATTGGTAGTTAGATTCATAGTTTCTTTATATTCTTCCAACTCATTAGTGTCAAGATGCTAGTCTCCTCAAGCAGGGTCGGTGCGCTTTCCATTTCAGGGTAAGCCCTAGGGGAGCTAACCACTCCATGGTTGGGCAGAAAAAGTGCTTGGGCCACACTCCCATCTCAATATTTTCAGGTAGATGTGTTGACTAGAGGCTTAGGAGATAGGGATTGCTGACAATGTGGTGTCATGTTACCGTAAAATTGACAGTTGGGAAATGTAGTTTTTCATTTATTAATGTAAATTAATGACTTATATGGTTGGATTGACAAATGGTCAAAATTTTGTAATTATGATGTATTTACACTATTTATATGATTGTACATCTTGATGATATGGTTGAATGTTGTAATTTGTAACACCTTTTTATCATTATTGTATATCTACATCTATCGTCGAATTATGTAACATTGATGACATACATGGAGTAGTATTTGTCAACCATGATTATTTTAGTCTTGTGAAATGTTTAATTATTTATGGGAAATTTGTTCTTTACACATACATCAATATCAATACTTTCTCGATGACATGACTGCAAATGACAATGTCCAAGATATAGTCGATCTTAGTGTTGTCTCTAGGTGTACTTTGTATACTACAACACATGCTTCAAACAATATTTAATAGAGATATTCATTTTCATCTGAGACTCGATGATGTGTTAATGATATCATCCCTTTATTAATGATGTTAAAATGGTATCTTCAGATATATACTTTATTACATTTATTGTGTTAGCAGACAAGAGACAACTCCCGATGAAGTAAGTAAATTTGCTTGAGGTCTCACCTTTAACCTAGATTTGTAGATTATAATGCAAACTCTCACCAACAATATAAAGTAGATGCAAGCTATGAATCATCAAGAAAGGAATTAAGAAAGGAATTAATTCATATATATCTGATTATAAATTTTTCTTCTACTAAAGATTTTACAAATTTGGAAAACGAGCAGATTAGGGTGAGTTACTCCTGTCAAAACTACAAATGTAGACTACAAAGGATCTTGCCTCCTTGAAACTACACAGAGAACTCAATCCCAAACTAGAATTGCTAATAAAAACTAGAGATGAATTGATCAATGATTACAATTTTTTCCCAAAGGCCAAATAAATATGAGGTTCACACCTCCATTAACAAACTTATTGTCCCAGATTAATTTCAAATAGGTCCACAAGCATCAAATAGGCCTGGGCCCAATAATATTAAAGAATTCCCCTTTAATTAATAATAAAATTAATTAGTTAAATAAATCCTTTATAATATTATTTAAATTTAGAACCACTTAATTAATTAATTAAATTACTTTTCTTTTTATTAATTTAGGGACATTACAGGAACCCTTTAATGTACATGAAGTGATTAACCTAGTTTCCTTTAGAATTGCTCTACCTCTAGCTCTTTCTAGGATGCATAATAATTTTCATGTTTCATACTTAAAGAAGTACATATGAGGTTTTAACTACATACTTAATTAGAACACACTACATGTACAGAATCCAGGAGTGGTGACGATTGAGCCATTCAAAGTACTCAAGGTGTGCAAGCTTTTATTGTATTTAATAGAAAGATTACCCAATACAAGGTCCAGTTGGACCAATATGCTAAGGATGGTGTCGCTTGGAAAGACTATAATGAAATGTATCAAAAGTTTCCTCATCTGTTTATTGCTTTTGATAGTTAAAAAAAGACTTAGTTTTATCATCTTATTTTGATACACTAAATCATTGAAGATGATGACTCTTAAGGGGAAGATATGTTGCACTCTACTTTTTAACTTTTAGTGACATTTAACTTTCAAGTTTATTTGTGTGTAATTATGCATGCATAAGGAAAATATTTTGGTATGAATATAATGAGACTTGAATGTATTCATTAATGACTAGAGAAATGTGATTTTTAGAATCTTTATTTAAATGTTTCTAATATCATGTAAGTAATGGTTAACTATCATCATGATTAATGACTATAGATGTCATGAACAACCAAGAGAATTCCATTTCAAGTTTGATGCACCACTCACAAAGGTTACATGCCATTTTGTGGTATACGGTTGTAAAGAGCCTGCTTGGCTCTTAGTTGTAAATATTTAATTTATGAATTTTCTAACACTTTTGTTTGTATTTGACAAATAATTGGATCTTTTTTACACAACTTTTCTAGAATTAAATGATTCAAATAACAATTAATTCAGATTTCAACACTTCACTTGAATATTCAAACTTATAAATTTTTCTATATATAAAACTCCTAGTAAATAAATATATAATGGTTTGTGCACCTTTTTGAATTCTTTGTAAATCTCCAGGATGTGTCACAGCTGCAAGGTGATACAAGAATCACCAATAATTAATGCAGCTCCCCAAAAAGTCAAACACAACTCCTTACAATTCAAATGCAGCCCCTTAATTAATTAATGGAGGGCCTATGGTATCATACACAGCCCCACAAAGAACACATGACCACCAAACATGAATTCACAGCCCTTGGAAACACTCACGTGCTCCTCTATTGAAAACGTAACTCTTCAAATATGAATCGCAGGGCAAGAAGAAAAATAACTCAACTCTCTTTGGACTAAATTCAATCTTCCAAAAACACATGAAACCCTTGTAAAATTGAACCAGATTTATAGAACTCTCTATAACAGCAGCAATGGAATGATTCTTCTTCAATTTGGCATACAGCAGCACCAAATTGATATCCACAGAATCAAAATTGAATTCTCAAAATTTCAGTAGCAAAATTCATCATTAACATGTAATTATTCAAATTGCAAAGATGAGGAATCAGTCCTCAAACCCTATCCATTTCTCACAGCCAAGAAGTTTCATAAATTTTATCAAATCAGTAATAGATATTTGAGAATGAGCTCTCAAGTCCCTTTTTATTCTTTCTTATGAGAGCTCAAACACAATTCTTACCAATGTGGGATAAATAGATATACTTTTCCTATTAATAATTCATTTACTCCAATACTTTAAATTAATACCTTGGATTAGGCTTCCATGAATTAATTAAATAAATGGCCCCTTCCCATGATGACTCAACCCTCAACTTAATTGAAATTATAAAGTTAAATTATAACTTTATAATAAGCCATTTAATGATTTAATAATAATTTGGCCACCAAAATAATAATAACTCCCAAAATACTTATCATTTTAATATGTTGTCTAAAATAGGAGTCACACCTATTATTTCCCCATGTGACCAAATGCACTTTCCAAAAATAGAAAGGGTCCTTCTTGAACAACATCAGGCTTACTATAAATAGTAAACATTGCAAAACTATAGCAAATGAAGTCTGAATAATGCCAAACCAAATCATACCAAATCTTAAAGTAGATGCCCACTAAAAGAGACCCTATGTCCATCCTCATTAGCTTACAAGGGTCACATGATAGGCTAAGCCCAAAATCCTAAAAAATAGGGACATTAAAGTCCTCCCTTCCCAAGATTTCTTGTCCTCAAGCAATCAGGAAAAACAAGAAACATCACAGACTGCTTGGATCCCAAGGATGGCCATAAGAAATGTCCTGGTCCTCACCACACTCTTGTGAAGAAAATAACAACATTAACAGTATAGACACCAGCATCTAAAAAACTACACTCAACACCCAAATAGCTAACATCACTAAAAACATCATATGAAGACCAACTATAGATGTCAATGTAGAAAACAACCCAGCGGAACTCAACCCAACTTAAACATCAACTCTATCAAAACTCAAGTCCTTGTCTAACTAACACTCACACCCAATTGCACCGAGAAGAAGACAATGACCAAATGTACCTAAATCATTATTACCAACTCTAACCTCTGATAAACTATCCTGGGTGTGTGGATACTACAAGTAGTCTAACTTGCAACTACCAATTCCATTTGCAAAAGATGGTGCTAATCCATCCCATAATGGATGGTAAGAAACTGGAGTCAGTCTACACCTGCATGAGATCAAATCTTCAACCTGTGGGTCAAAATAAAAATGATGAGCATACCCCACCATATAATGTCAATAGAAAGCCCAAATCTATACCAATGACTCATCATTACCCAACTGGGAAACATGAGATGGCTCTAACCTATGACTCCACATAACCACAGGCTAGGTAGGATCCTGAGTAACCCTATCAACAAACCCAACCTCAAAATCCCTAAGGGGAAGCATAATAGATAGAGTCTCTAAAATATTCCCTACCAACCTATGAATAGCACAAGAGCCTTAGATGAGAGTACTCTTAGACACTCTGTATGAATCCTCTCACACATCTGCACTCTCAAGTAAATTTTCCATGAATGACTTGGTGTAGTAGAAATTATATGTGGTAGAATCAACTTGTTCCCCCGCAACCCACAACTGATCCCTCTGAAAAAGTGGCATTTCCAACTACCTGATGCTATCAGCTGTAAGAAATGTAAAAATAGATTCGCTTCCAATAGAAGGAAGCAAATCACCATGAGAGCTTGATTCCACTGATACTCCTACCTCATCCATAGCTAATGTACCCATATCCTAAATAGATGTGTCTGTCACATCATCATGTCGATCATCCCCATCCATAGAAGCAAACTCACCACCAACCACCTCAATGTACAACTAAACTGGATTTGGGACTGGTGTGGACTGAATATGCTCCAACACCATGGTCACCTCTTCTAACTGAAACTGAGACTCCTAAAGAGCCTGTTGAGTGTCCTCTAAAGCCTCAAAAGTCACTGTGAGCTCCTAAGTAAGCTCACTCACCTCCTCCTCTCTATCCATCAGTGCCTCATATGTTGTACTCCCCCACTCAACTAGGTGATCTTAGTCAGCTACGATCTGTAAATAATCCTGTCTCAAAATCCTGACAGCCTCACACAAAAAATAGATCTCTGTCAAGGAAAGGTAAGCACCATTGTGCTGATCTATCATAGGAGCACTGCAATCATAAACAACCAACAATTGATGAGCTATATCAAAATACTCAAGAGTAGATGTAATATCTCTCACCAACTCACAACTAGCTAGTCACATGATAGCTATGTACAATAGAACTCCTATGTACAATCTCAACTACACTATAAATACTATGGAAGGAACCTACATCTAAAAAACTCCCCTCAAGATCACCATAACTATGTGTACTTTCATCCAAGTACACACCTACAAACTAAGTACAGGCATCGGACTCAACCTCATCTAACCCTGAGGAAGCTACTCCTGAATCTGACTCAACACAATCTCCAACTACCTCATCCTCTATAACTACCTGATAATCCAAATCCTAGGATGCATCCTCACTCACTAACAACTCAAAGTCCTCACCCAGGGTCTAATAAATCAAACATTTTTTGCTGCAAGAATAATCATACACCAAAGAAGTAACCCCCTCTCTAGAAGTGGAAGCCCTAGCTATAACAAATGTCTACCACTCATATGCTTCCCCATCCTCATTTGTGAGTCCCTGTAATAAAGAATCCTAGAACCCACCACCACCATATGATAATGCTAAGTCTACACCCAAAGTCAGATATAAAAATCCAGAAACATTGCATCACCCATCATCCTCACTCTCAAAATCAGAGATATCTGTGATGCTAGTTTCGACATCATCTATCCGCAACTCCTCAACTAACTCTAACTGCATACATGACTCAATGGCATCATGTGAATCAACTACATTATGGCATGAATCTATGTCATCTAACTCAACTGCAACACTCCCACCATGAGTGTCATCACTAGATAGCTCTATGCTCACATCCTCAATACAAGAGAAGACTACTATCTCATGTACATATTCCAAACTATGACTGCTATCATAAACCTCAGAGTTGTCAGAGCTCATACACTCCTTGCAGTCATCACCCAACATCTCATAGGGGGTTTCATCCCCAATGCGGCTCATAGCAACTTCAAAAGTATCATCAGATGTGTCTATACTACCTACATCCACATCTCCTACTAAAGCCTCAACTGCTAACACTTGACTCTGCACACATGACTCAACGTCAAGCTATGCACAAATAATGTTGGAGCATGAACCATCATCTACTAACTCCGTTGTAACACCCAGATCACAAACATCACAACTAAGTGAAGCAACTTCCTCCTACACTGGAGCAATGTTATGATAGTTGACATATAAGTCTCTAATAACAACTCCCTCCACAGAAGATTCTGAACACTCAGTGATAACTACAACATCAGTTGCCTCTATACAATCTGTAGAGACTACTCTGGGAGCCTCAACCTATTGATGCTCAGCACTGCTGTCAACCATTGGTACTAAAACATCTACATGTTCCTATGAAATAAATCCATCATCATCACTATGGATAGGACTAGTAGGTGTTGTACTAAATATAGTTACATCTGCATCATGGGCATCTGTCGGGAAAAACTCAAGCTTTCTTCCCTATAATCTCAAAGTCAGCCTCCTAAATGAAGAGACCATATACCTCGTTGCCTTGTCTCCTATCTCTAGATCTGACAAAATCTCTGCCAATCTCTGTTGATGTAGCCTAAGTCTTTCCATAATTTCCACTAAGGCATATATTTCCTCTCTTTTTCCCATACTGCTACGCCGACTTCCAGAACTAGGCCTCCTATATTTGTCCATAACTAGGAAAAGAGAGAGTGTTGATCACGTTTAAAATATCATCAAAATATAAAAGAATTCATTTCCCACAGGATGGTAGGAAAAAGGCTCTGATACCACTGTAAAGAGTCTACCTGGCTCTTAGCTGTAGATATTTAATTTCTGAATTTTCTAACACTTTTATTTGTATTTGACAAATAATTGGATCTTTTTTACACAACTTTTCCAAAATTAAATGATTCAAATAACAATTAATTCAAATTTCAACACTTCACTTGAATATTCAAACTTATAAATTTTGTTATATATAAAACTCCTGGTAAATAAATAAATAATGGTTTGTGCACCTTTTTGAATTCTTTGTAAATCTCCAGGATGTGTCACGGCTGCAAGGTGATACAAGAATCACCAATAATTAATGCATCTCCCCAAAAAGTCAAACACAACTCCTTGAAATTCAAATGTAGCCCCTTAATTAATTAACAGAGGGGAAGTGGTATCATACGCAGCCCCACAAAGAACACATAGCCACCAAACATGAATTCACAGCCCTTGGAAACACTCACGTGCTCCTCTATTGAAAACACGGCTCTTCAAATATGAATCACAGGGCAAGAAGAAAAATCACTGAGCTCTCTTTGGACTAAATTCAGTCTTCCAAAAACACACATGAAACCCTTGTAAAATCAAACCAGATTTATAGAACTCTTTGTAACAGAAGCAATGAAATAATTCTTCTCTAATTTGGCATACAGTAACACCAATTTGATATCCACAGAATCAAAATTGAATTCTTATAATTTTAGTAGAAAAGTTCATCATTAACATGTAATGATTCAAATTGCAAAGATGAGGAATCAGTCCTCAAACCCTATCCATTTCTCACAGCTAAGAAGTTTCATAAATTTTATCAAATCAATAATAGATATTTGAAAATGAGCTCTCAATTCCCTTTTTATTCTTTCTTGTGAGATCTCAAACACAATTCTTACCAATGTGAGATAAATAGATATACTTTTTCTTTTAATAATTCATTTACTCCAATAATTTAAATTAATACCTTGGCTTAGGCTTCCATGAATTAATTAAATAAATGGCCCCTTCCCATGATGACTCAACCCTCAACTTAAGTGAAATTATAAAGTTAAATTATAACTTTCTAATAAGCCATTTAATAATTTAATAATAATTTGGCCACCAAAATAATAATAACTCCTAAAATAATTATCATTTTAATATGTCGTCTAAAATAAGAGTCACACCTATTATTTCCCCATGTGACCAAATGCACTTTCCAAATATAGAAAGGGTCCTTCTCGAACAACATCAGGCTTACTATAAATAGTAAACGTGGAAAAACTATAGCAAATGAAGTCTGAATGACACCAAATGAAAGCCAAACCAAAGCATACTAAATCCTAAAGTAGATGCCCATTGAAAGAGACCCTCTGTCCATCCTCATTAGCCTACAAGGGTCACATGATAGGCTATGCCCAAAAGCCTAAAAAATGGGGACATTACAGTCCTCCCTTCCCAACATTGCTTGTCCTCAAGCAATCAAGAAAAACAAGCAACATCACAAACCAGCTGGATCCCAAGGATGGCCATAAGAAATGTCCTGATCCTCACCACACTCCTATGAAGAAAATACCAACATCAACAGTACAGACACCAGCATCTAAGAAACTACACTCAACACCCAAATAACTGACATCATTGAAAACATCATATGAAGACCAATTGTAGATGTCGATGTAGAAAACAACCCAGCGGAACTCCACCCAACTGAAACATCAACTCTGTCAAAACTCAAGTCCCTGTCTAACTGACACTCACACCCAACTACACTAAGAAGAAGACAATGACCAAATGCACCTAAATCGGTGTTACCATTTCTAACCTCTGATAAACTATCCTGGGTGTGTGGATACTACAAGTAGTCTAACTTGCAACTACCAATTCCATCTACAAAAGATTGTGCTAATCCAGCTCATAATGGATGGTAAGAAACTAGAGCCAGTCTACACGTATATGAGATCAAATCTTCTACCTATGGGTCAAAAGAAAAATGATGAGCATATCCCATCGTATAATGTCGGTAGAAAGCCCCAATCTCTGTCAATGGCTCATCATTACCCAACTAGGAAACATGAGATGGCTCCAATCTATGACTCCACATAACCACAGGCTAGGTAGGATCCTGAGTAACCCTCTCAGCAAACCCAACCTTGAAATCCCTATGGGGAAGCATAGTAGATAGAGTCTCTACAATATTCCCTACCAGCCTTTGAATAGTACAAGAGCCTCGAATGAGAGTACTCTCAGACACTCTGTATAAATCCTCTCGCACATTTTCACTCTCAAGTAAATACTCCATGAATGACTCGGTGCAATAGAAATTATATGTGGTAGCGTCAAATTTCTCCCCCACAACCAACAATTGATCCCTCTAAAAAAGTGGTACTACCAACTGCCTGATGCTATCAGCTGTAAGAAATGTAGAAATAGATTCGCTTCTAGAAAAAGGAAGCAAATCACCATGAGAGCTTGATTCCACTGATACTCCTACCTCATCCGTACCTACTATACCCATATCTTCAACAGATGTGTCTATCACATCATCATGTCGATCATCCCCATCTGTAGAGGAAAACTCACCACCAACCACCTCAATGTGCAACTGAACTGGGTCTGGGGCTGGTGTGGAGTGAATATGCTCCAACACCACAGTCACCTCCTCTAACTGAAACCGTAACTCCTGAAGAGCCTATTGAGTTCCCTCTAAAGCCTTAGAAGTCACTATGAGCTCCTAAGTAATCTCACTCACCTCCTCCTCTCTATCCATCAATACCTCATATGATGTACTCCCCCACTCAACTAGGTGATCTCGGTCAGCTACGATTTGTAAATAATCCCATCTCAAAATCCTGATAGCCTCACACAAAGAATGGATCTCTGTTAAGGAAAGGTAACCACCACTGTGCTCATCTATCATAGGAGCACTCCAATCATAAACAGCCAACAGCTGATGAGCAACATCAAAATGCTCAAGAGTAGAAGTAATATCTCTCTCACCAACTCTCAACTAGCTAGTCACATGATGACTCTGTACAATGGGCTTCCTATGTACAATCTCAACTACACTATCAATACTATGGAAGGAACCTACATCTAACAAACTCCCCTCAAGATCATCGTAACTCTATGTACTTTCATCTGAGTACACACCTACAAAATGAGCATAGGCACTTGACCTCATCTAACCTCAAGGAAGTTGCTACTAAATTTAACTCAACACAGTCTCCAACTACCTCATCCTTTGCAACCACCTAACAATCTAGATCCTGGGATCCATCCTCACTCACTAACAACTTAGAGTCCTTGCCCAGGGTCTGATAAATCAAACATGTTTCACTGCAGGAAGAATCATACACCAAAGAAGTAACCCCCTCTCTAGAAGTGGAAGCCATGGCTGTAACAAATGCTTGCCACTCAAATTCTTCCCTATCCTCATCCATGAGTCCCTGTAACAAAGAATTGTGGAACCCACCACCATCCTATGACAATGATGAGTCCACATCCAAAGTCAGATATAAAAAGATAGAAACACTGCAGCACCCATCATCCTCACTCTCAACATCAGACATATCTGAGATGCTAGTGTCCACATCATCTATCTATGACTCCTCAACTAACTATGACTGCATACATGACTTAGTGTCATCATGTGAATCAACTACAGTATGGCATGAATCTATGTCATCCAACTCAACTGCAGCACTCCCACCATGAGTGTCATCACTAGATAGCTCCATGCTCACATCCATAATACAGGAGAAGACCATTGTCTCATGTACAAATTCCAAATTGTAATTGCTATCATAAACCTCAGACCTATCAGAGTTCATACACTCCCCACAGTCATCACCCAACATCTCATAGAAGGTGTCATCCCCAATACAACTCATAGCATCCTCAAAAGTATCATCAGATGCATCTATACTACCTGCATCCACATCTCCTACTAAAGCCTCAACTGCTAGCACCTGACTCTACACACATGACTCAACGTCAAGCTGTGCACCGATAATGCTAGAGAATGAATCATCATCTACTGACTTTGTTGTAATGCCCAAATCACGAACATCACAACTAGGTGAAGTAGTTGTGTCCTGCACTAGAAAAATATTACGATAGCTGACATATAAGTCTCCAATGAAAACTCCCTCCACAAAAGAGTTTGAACACTCAGTGATAACTACAACATCAGTTGCCTCTATACAATTTGTAGTGACTACTCTAGGAGCCTCAACCTATTGATGCTCAGCGCTGTTGTCAACCAATGGTACTGAAACATCCACATGTTCTTGTGAAATAAATCCATCATCAGCACTATGGATAGGACTAGCATGTGTCATACTAAATATAGTTACATCTGCATCATGGGCACCTGTCGTGGAAAACTCAAGCTTTCTTCCCTGCAATCTCAAAGTCGGCCTCCTAAAAGCAGAGACTATATACCTTGCTGCCCTATCTATTATCTCTAGATCTAACAACCTCTATGCCAATCTCTGTTGATGTAGCCTAAGTCTTTCCATACTTTCCACTAAGGCATTTATTTCCTCTCTTTTTCCCATACTACTATGCCGACTTCCAAAACTAGGCCTCTTGTATTTGTCCATAGCTAGGAAAAGAGAGAGTGTTGATCACTTTTAAAATATCATCAGAATCTAAAAGAATTCATTTCCCACAAGATGGCAGGAAAAAGGCTCTGATACCACTGTAAAGAGTCTATCTGGCTCTTAGCTGTAGATATTTAATTTATGAATTTTCTAACACTTTTGTTTGTATTTGACAAAGAACTAGATCTTTTTTACACAACTTTTCTAGAATTAAATGATTCAAATAATAATTAATTCAGATTTCAACACTTCACTTAAATATTCAAACTTATAAATTTTGCTATATATAAAACTCCTGGTAAATAAATATATAATGGTTTGTGCACCTTTTTGAATTCTTTATAAATCTCCAGGATGTGTCACGACTGCAAGGTGATACATGAATCACCAATAATTAATGTAGCTCCCCAAAAAGTCAAACACAGCTCTTTAAAATTCAAATGCAACCCCTTAATTAATTAATGCAGGGCCTACGGTATCATATGCAACCCCACAAAGAACACACAGCCGCCAAACATGAATTCACATCCCTTGGAAACACTCACGTGCTCCTCTATTGAAAATGCAGCTCTTCAAATATGAATCACAGGGCAAGAAGAAAAATAACTCAACTCTCTGTAACAACAACAATGAAATAAAGCACCAAATTGATATCCACAGAATCAGAATTAAATTCTCAAAATTTTAGTATCAAAATTCATCATTAACATGTAATGATCAAATTGCAAAGATAAGGAATCAGTCCTCAAACCCTAGTTATTTCTCACAACCAAAAAGTTTCATAAATTTTATCAAATCAACAATAGATATTTGAAAATGAGCTCTCAAGTCCCTTTTTATTCTTTCTTGTGAGAGCTCAAACACAATTCTTACCAATGTGGGATAAATAGATATACTTTTCCTTTTAATAATTCATTTACTCCAATACTTTAAATCAATACCTTGGCTTAGGCTTCCATGAATTAATTAAATAAATGGCCCCTTCCCATGATGACTCAACCCTCAACTTAAGTGAAATTATAAAGTTAAATTATAACTTTATAATAAGTTATTTAATGATTTAATAATAATTTGGCCACCAGAATAATAATAAGTCTCAAAATACTTATCATTTTAATATGTCGTCTGAAATAGGAGTCACACCTATTATTTCCCCATGTGACCAAATGCACTCTCCAAAAATAGAAAGGGTCCTTCTCAAACAACATCAGGTTTACTATAAATAGTAAACGTGGCAAAACTATAGCAAATGAAGTCTGAATGACACCAAACCAAAACATACTGAATCCTGAAGTAGATGCCCACTGAAAGAGACCCTATGTCCATCCTCATTAGCCTACAAGGGTCACATGATAGGCTAAACCCAAAAGCCTGAAAAACGGAGCCGAGTCTCTCATTTGGAGTATCTTATCTTATTATGTCTATTGTTGTCTTGAGCTTATATCAATCTAAATTTGCCTAAGGTTGAGTACTAAGCTTTTGTTGGAAGGTGAACCCTCATCTAGATTGTCATTCATTAAATACTTAATACTTAGTTCTAACAAATCTATTATTATTTTATCAGTTACAATTATAATTATATATATATATATATATATATATATAACCAAACTTTAATTGTTTTTTAACCAACATCATTTGAACATTTCTCAAGGAATAAAAATTTCAAATTTAAATTATTTTAGAGCGGCATAGTCTCTTGGCATCGTGCTGCTTTGTGTTGCTATCTTTTGGGCTTAAGTTTTTTATGAAAAGGCATCTTTATAATCGTATAATGCGCAAACCAATAAGATGGATGCATGACAAAGAAAAGAGAATATTAATTTATCGTTTAGCCACCATGTTGGTTAAGGAAAACTGTTTCTTGTTAGCTGCCATGATAGAAGGTAGGTTTTATTTTTGGTTATAGCCGAGCAGATCGAGAGAGTGAGTGATAAGTGTGGAAGTCTTGGGAAAACGTTTTTTAAAGGATATGGTAGGAGAAAGATTCGTTATTTTTGCATTTACGAGGGTTTTTGTTGTTTTTCTTCCCGCGAGTGGGTTGCTATTTTTGGCATCTGGGAGTTCTATGAGAAGAGAAATGAAATTAATTTTTGGTGGAAAGCTTTATCAGTTAACTTATCTTTGCTATGTCTCTGTTCCGAATGAATAGTAATGTGAGTTGAGAGCGAGTGTTACGATTTGGTTTAATCTGCCATCACAGTCATAGAGTGATTATACCGTGAGCTGTATTTTGGGAGCTGTCTTGAGAGAATGATACTCTCATTTCTTTATTCTTGCAAAAACACTGTGTTTCTATAGGTGTAGAAGCTTATGCCAGTTGTAGTTGTCAAACTTTGCAAAGAGCAGAACCAGGTGAGTTATCTTTATTACGGTTATATTTGTATGTTTGATTCTGCAAGTTTTGACTAGTTACTTCACTTCTTTTTCTGTAACATCTCTTCCATGCCTTTTGATATCTCTTTCTTGGTCACTCTGGCAGATAGAAACTCAGGGAAATTGTATTGTCAAGCAATTTACAATGCATTATATATATGTGTATGTTTCTACGTGGGCCAAACTCTGTTCATGAAAACTCATTTTCTAAACTTCTATTATATAATTTATTGTCCCTATATGGAATTTAGTAAGGCTGTAAACAACCACTAAGTTGCATGCATGTTTCTCTATTCTCTATACGAAGTCAAGGCAGTATGTAAATATCTGCATGATACCTTTGGGTTTTTTCACTCTTTTACCTATTTCAGGTGATTACACTCTGGCTGCAACTGCAACTTCTATGATAAATAGAAAATATAAATTTATGTTTATTTATTTATTTACAGGTATATGTAAATACATAAATGAATAAAAGGGTTTTTATGTTTTTGTATGTATTTACAAGTATATGTAAATATATAATTGAATAAAAGAATTTCTTTTTCAAATACAATTTGTTCATTAAGTCAGTTTTGGCTCAAAGAAACAATAGTATTCACAAGGAACACCTGAATTAAACTAATTATTTTTTTACTTAGTTTGAAATATTTTACTTATACAATTATAAACATAAAAATCTAATAGATATTTATATGAGCATATGTGTATATATAGGTACATAGATTTGTATTATATATATATATGTGTGTGTGTGTGTGTAAGTAATAAAAGGGTTATTATGGGGGTTTATCATGAATAAAAATGCATGAGAAATCTGAGACATGACTGGTAAATGGAAGCAAGCAGTTGTTCCTAATCAGGGATTTAGGGTGTGGTCTCATGAAGGGGGCTTCCTAAAAATTTCTGATAGTTTTTGGCATTATTTTAAACTAAGAGGTCCCATGAATTTTGTAGTTGAATTCATGATTAAATATTTAAACTCCACAATTTAAGGAAGCTAATGGTCTCATCAATTTTTTTATTTAGTATATTCATTTTACATGACAAAATAAATTTAAAATTATCCTCTAAAAAATAGATCCTAAAGCCCCCTCATGAGACAAAACTCTTAATTTATGACAATGAACCTATATTTATACTTTCTTTTGTTTGAAAAAAGATTTGCATAAAATAAAAGAGTCTTTATTGATGTTATAAGCTAAAAACTTATTTTAAAACTAGTTTGAGGAAATGGTAAATACAAAATTTTAGGTGAAGTTATTTTGTTACTACTTTTGCAAGTCACAATGATATTTACCAAGCCATAAGTTTGTGAAGGGTATTTTTTTTTCATGTATGTAGACTAGAAAATAGGAAAAGCTGCAAATAATTGTTATAATTGTTAGATACTTAACCACAAACTCCAATTCAAAGCAATAACCTACTCAACCAATATAAACTATGAAATTAATGCAAATAAAATAAATGCAAACCATGTCAACCTTGAATCTATCTCATATAGCCTCTATTGTCCTTCTTCTTTCTTCTAAAATTGCTCTCAAATTTTTTAATGTGCACAAAGCCTATTTGAAAGTGTGGTTGATATGATAATGAGGAATTTAAGGTTAGCAAAATTGAGGAAACTGATTACAATTTTTAGGCAATCTAGGGTTGCATGGATGGATAGGATTGATTTGAGACTCAACCTAAAATATTTCTTTCATTGTGGAAGATCAATTACCTTAAACAGTTAAAATTATTTTAATAGAAGACTAAAAAAAATATAATTTTATAAAATTATTTAATTATAAGGAAAAGAATTAACCTAAATTATTTAATTAGTTGAGACAAAAGAAAATTAGTAAAATATCACTACGTAGGCATTGGACTTTTTTTTGTGTCTACAACATGTACTATAACCAATTAAGAGTTGAGATAGCTTATGTTATGATACACATTTTGAAATATATTGTATTATCAAAAAGACAAGTGAACATGAGGTGAGAATTCATAAAGAGAGTTCCTTGTCAATACTATGAATACAATAATTTAGCATGTTATCGACCAAAGAAAATATTTCAAATTTAATCTAATCATGAAAGTTAGATGAATGTTTAATCTTTGAGCTAGCCAAGTTGTAATTGTAGGATGATTGTTGTTTTTGTAGGTCAAGTAGAGGTTTGTGAACATACAACTATACTTTCATTAGAAGTGTCATTATTATGATTCTTTGTCTAAAGTGACTCAATGGTTTCTCCTTGCATCCATTTGGTTCATGATGTTCCATAATGCATAGTCTATTCAAAATGATCATACATAAAATTAGAAGTGTATCTATAGTTGTATGATCGATTGGGTTATGTAGAGCACAACACTAGGACTCAAATGACATTCCTTGGTGGTTCCTTTCTCTATATTCTTGTGAAGGGTAGGGTGACTTCTAGTAGGAAGATGTGTAGGGTATCGTCATTCTGTAGTTGGAGGAAAATCATTGGGGTGATGCTCTCCCTTTTGTTGATAATTCAATAGAAGATTCCAGATGCAATAGTTTATTTAACACATTTTTGTCTATTTGAAACCATGCTTGTTTAATTAAAGTATGTAAGTACTTGAAAGGAAAATAATAATGTTTATTTCCTTTTTTTTAAAAATTATAAATTATTTCAACTTTTCCAATGCAAATGAAATTTTATATTGGTCATGTGATAAAAGATGATTAAGAGAAGAAATTATTTTGTGTGGTTAATTTACTTGTGCTTTAATTTCACATTTTGGTAAATACAATAGGATATTTCAATTTTAATAGCATTATGATGTTAGACATGTGGCATCTTCACTCTTAGGCTAGTGTGGACCCTCCTATAATAGTGAAAAAGTAAATAAGATAAATAAATAGTAGAAAAGTTTTGAAAAATATCTAATAATGGTAAGATTGTCTCTTGACCCTAATTTTGCATATTTCAATCATTTCATCATAACTTGAGTGGCTCTGATTTCCATGTTTCTTATTGCATTAGAATCATGATTTTTCTTTGGTTCATACCATGTTCATGTTGGTGTTGTGTTGTTTTGCTAAAGGACCCTACCAAAAGCATTTGTCATCACTTCTCTCATAGTTTGATGCGGTATGCATAATTTTCTATTTCTACCTGCATAGGAAGCAAGCAAAGATAGGGGGCATATGTTTTCCCTCAAATTTCAACTTTCTCTTTGTAATCATTCAAGGTAATAATTTTGGATTTCACCAAAAAATTGGTTTTACAGGATGTAGTTCCTAACGTTGTTGTAGTGCCCTTCCCATTTTCTTTCTACTTCATGATCTTCAGTTGTAGATTCTTAAATGGCCTGATATGGTTTTGAGTGTAGCTATGACTACCTCACACACTCCTTGTGTAAATTTTATATTGCTTGATTATGTCAAACCATGGTGTGTTGATATTCTTTTGATGTTATGCATTATGCAGATGTATTAGCTCATTATTTTTTATTATTTGAGTTGGACCTAGTGTATGATTTCCATGTGACTGGACTTAGGCTATTCTTTGGTGCTGGTATTTTATGTAGTATGACTATGATTATATTCCTCGGTTTGGGTGATGTCATTATTTTTTTGTACATACTAAATTTTACTTGTAGGTGATCATTATTGCATAAAATAGGTCTATGATGATGTTTGATTGCATCAACGTGCATACATTTTGTTAAGTTTTTGTTATTGACTTCATATGTTCTTTGATGTGGTAACCATGACTCTGTGTATTATGGTATTTTGGATTCAATGAGCTAGGATTTTTTTTTTCATGTTGTTATAACTCATGTTGGGGATCTAGTGTATGTTGTTGATAATTAACTAGATTATGATACTGTAAGTGAACGATTACATTGGATATGATGTGTTTGATGATAATTGTGGATGTTTAACTTTTTATCTTAGCTGATGATGTATGATCAATGTATGTGTTTCCTTACAATATTTGATAAGATTATTTGCTTGTTTATAGGTCACTGATGTTTTTCTACTTCTCATGTAACTATTCTTAAGGATTGTGTTTGATGTAGTGTTTGTATGAAGAGGGACGAAGTTGTAGTTACTCACTTGTGAGGCCCACATGATATCTCGATCCCCTTCATTATGTGTCATTATTTGATATTATATGTGTATGTGCTTTGACTATTGTACTAACATAGACAAGTATCGAGTATCAGCTTCACCTAAATTGGAAAGTCAGAGCGTGCCCAAAATAAAATATATGACCTTGATAGTGGTTAAATATGGAAGTAGTCTTGTGGCCAAATTGTATTCAGCGAGGATTGTCATTCTAGCTTTTGTAACGACAATTGCATTGAGGGAACATTCAGCTAAGTTTGGTATGCATGATTTGGATGAATGTTTTGGTGTGTCTTTATGTTGTATCATAATCAATTTCCTTGGTTGTATACCCATGCCGCTCAATATAACTAGTTTATGAGTTGGGCTATTTGATGTTGCTGACAAGTTTTTGATAGAATTTTATTATATTATGGTTAATAATATTTTTAATTGAGGGATTTTCTATTTATTTTATTGTTGATGAAATAATGTGAATAATAAGGCTTTGTATTTTTATTTGAGTTTAATTCATTTTGGGGGATTTTAATAGAAAGTGACTTTTACTTCATTTTCATAATGGACTTTTATGAGAATTTTGGGCTTTTCTTAAAAAACTACATGAGAAATTAGAAATTGCTTGTAAGGGAAAGATTTTGAGGAAACAATTATGCGGGTGTTTCTCCATTAGATTCCTTGGAATTATATTTCCTTCTCCTCAATGTTTTATTTCTTTTTGTGGAATGTGCTTCATATTGTAAGCATTTGAGGGTTTTCATGGTCTTGAAAGGTAGCCTCATTTATTGTCTTTTATTCTTGGTTAAAATATTTTTTAAATTTCTTGAAATTGTTCTTAAAGATTAATTTGTGTTTTCTATGGAAGTAATTTAGAGATTTGTGGAAAAAGAATTGGAATTCCTTGTTATCTTGCTTTTATATCTTGTGAATGAGGTTTTTCTCTTGAATCATGGTTGGAGATTTCATACTTGTTTGTTTAGGTTATTTAAATGCATTTTTTGCATTTTAATGATGTAAGAGAAAATGAGTTTCATTTCTTTCTTGAGATTTGAAAGTTGGAAGTTTGATGAATTTTGACCATGATATACCCAAATCTGAGTTGTATACATTTGTGGAATCTTGAATGATTTTTCCATTGTGTTGGTACTTTTAAAAATCTAGATAGTTTTGAGCCCATAATCAAAAAATTCTCCTAAGGAAAAGTTCAATGCTTCAAAAGACAATTGTAAAAAAATCCTAGTTCAAGTGCATACAAGGATAGGCCTATTGATTTTCATAAGATGATGCTTGGGACATGTGTTCCTTGCCTTCCATTTAGCATATGCAGTTGGTTGCAACTCTCAGATCCCAATTCTGACAAGTTTCAGAAATACCCATTTGAAGGTCAGTGCTCAAATCTGCACTTTGTATCTTGCTCATTTTTCACTGAATCACCAACTTTGGAGGTTTGTATCTGACACCCAAATGATAGTCATGATGAAAGGAATGTTGCGTCATATTTTAGGCATGAGATCTTGTCTCCATGTCCATTTTTAGATTCCTAAAGGTTTGTATGATCAATTTACCAGGCCTTTTCCATTTGCATTTTATTCAGTTTTCTTGAATGTGGGAATGCAGTTTCAAAGTAGCTTACTTTGAGGTCAAGAAAATTACATCCAGTCAGTGGTCAGGAGGAATTGAAGGTTGGTTCATAATGTAGACATGGGAGTGATGCTCCCTGATAAGTTTCAGACTGTGACCAATCCGATTAATCACTTTGCTCAGTCAGTTCTGGATGTAACTTTTATAGTTTCACTATGTTTCAGTTCAAGATGTTCTGGAAACATGACTTTGAAGATTTATCATTAACAGTCAGTTGATCTTTCGATGAAACTAATTATAGTCTTGTTTTATGCATATAATAGAGATCATTTATCCAGGGTTTCAGACCATGAAGGTTCTGTTTGACATTATTGCAAGATCAGACAAAATGTCTTTTATAATGATGAAAAGTGCAGATAGAATAAACTTTGCAAAGTAATCATTTTCCAAAATTCATAACTTTATGTTAGATGCTTGTTTTGAGTTGAGGGTCATTTTGTTGTAATCTTTGTAGATGAATCTTCTTTCACTGTCAGTGGTTTGACCTCAGCATTTCGTTTGATATTTTATTGCATCCTCTTAAGAGGTGTTTCCCAGTGATTATTTTGTGTTTGCTAAACAAGTCAGAATAGGCCATTTTACAAAGGAAGTACTAAAGGTTTGCGGGTTACTCAGAATCTGGTGATGACCCAGTTGATTATTTGAATTATCTTAAACTTTTTGAAGTTTTCATGGCTCAAGGCTTCCCGATTTTTGTACATTAGACTTACTCTATTTTCTTTCGGATGTAATTAAAATGCATGCTATCTATTTTTGCACTACTGGTGAGTTTGCTCTCTGTGTGGGGTCATTTGAAGAATCTACAACAATGAAAAGATTTCTTAAATCTTTAGACAACCATATGTGTATTTGATCATTGTTCATTTGGTGAGTAGTTCGATCTTCCATATCAATGAGTTAAGTTATTCTAAACAATGAATGATGAAGACTGCAAGTTTTGTAAGAGTTGCAAACCAAATTTTAGGATGGATGCATTATGTATTGAAGTTTACGCACTAAAGGAATGGGAGCAGCAAGATTAAATGGAGAAGCAAAGGGTTGTGTATATTACTAGTTTTTCCTTGCAACGTGCCAGCACTTGCTTGCAAATAAAACAAAGAGGAGGCTCATGCGTACCAATTCAAGGATTGTGCATATCATATATATGAAGGCTGTAGGCATTTTGTTGAGGATTGTGCACTATAGGTGGGAGTCATACGCACCAAATAAATGAAAGCATGTCATTTATTTTAAATTCTTATGGGGTTGCACATGTTTCAAATGTGGTGCTGCATGCACCTTGGAAGGAGCATTATGTTGCTCATGCACCAAGGAGAATGGTGCTACTCACATGCCAGAGATTGAAGCAGCCATGGGCAGAGAGAAGTTTTTAGTTGACTGTGCATTGAATGTTTAATCCCACATTTACCCAGCCATTTAATAAAGAGATTTTTAAATACAAAGACACTCAAATCATTGGTAAAGTGAAAGGAAGAAGGAGAGAGGGGTGTGTGAAGACATGCCATCCAGATTTGGTGGGCCCTGGTGCGTGCCAACTGGGTGCACTTAAAGGATAAATTTTGAATAAAATGCTATTAAACAAGGGGAGGTTTAATCCCACATTGACGCCACAAAGGAGGAGTGAAAAGTTTATAAGGAAAACTGCTTACTATGACGGTGTCCAAAGTGGATGCCTAGTTGAAGGCCAGTCTATGCATGTGCACGTGGACTGAGGAAATGATGTGGATGGTCACAAGGATGGCAGTTCCCATGTGAGGTGAGGTAAATTTTAACAAAGTGTGTAGGTGCTTGTCAGTTGCATCGGGATGCATGTTTGAGATCTAACGAATGTCATTACCCTGCAAACACGAAGGTGCATGATGGTTATCACTACGGGGCAGAAATGTGCTGCCATGTGGCGAGGTTATGAGGTGGTGAGGATGTTGAAGGTGGATGCCCAACTAGAGAGATGAGCCAACCGGAGAGCGGCAAGTGACATAGAAGATGATGCAGAGGTCTGATAGGGCGATGAGGTGGCCAATCGACCCAATCAGGTCATGTCACATGGCACATGGGGCCCACTTCAAAACCATAGGTCTATGCAAATATTAAAAGTTTTGTAAGGTCTGCATTATATAAGAAATTCAAAATTTAAAGATTGCAATTACTCACAAATTTAAAATGACATCTAGTGCTTCATTTTTTGCCCAAATATATGAGTATAATATATCGATGGAAACAGAATTAAATGAGGATTGCAATGGCAATGTTGAAAATCAGATTTGATCAAGTGGGAAGGAGTAGTAATGGATTTTGTATTTCAAGACCAGGTTTGGGTAAGGAAGAAGATATTTTGTAGAGATATGTTCTAGAATGAAATAATATCAGATTTGTCTCTGATATTTTTTATAGTCTTAAGGTTGATTATGTTGCCCTAAATATGCCCTAAATGGTCCTAAGCTTGTTGCAATCCTATATAAGGATTTCCAAGACCATTTACAGAGGCTGCTAATTTTTTTGGTTCAACAGGTTGCATCCTGAACCTTCAGTCAAGGAGTAGGGCATGTTTTTTCCATTTTGTATCAAAACAAAGTAGAAAGTTGCAGATCTTTTGCATATTGTCTTAGTGGCTTTGAATCTTCAAGCAAGGTGTATACAGAGGCTTAGGTCCTCATTCTTAATTCAAATTTTTAGTTCCATTTCTCTCCATCTATGTCAAGTTTTATGGGTTTTGAATGTTCTGATTCTTTGTATGGAGTTTATCTATGCATGTGTTGTCTATCTTTAGTTCTGGTTTAAAATCACATTAAATGATGCTTTAGATGATACACAGATTCATGGGGTTTACACAAGGATTTCTATAAGCAGTATGGTTTTGGATATTTGTATTTATGACTTGGATCTTTGATGAAATGATAGTAGTCAGTCTTTGTATTCTATAGTGCACTAGATGATTTTCCCAATGGATAAAGCACTGATCTGAAGCAAGTATATTCTATGTTGATATATGTCTAGTTAGGATATGTTATATTCTACAAAGTTAAATCAAATCCTTTCAATCCTTTCAGATTTATGTTTATAGGCCTCAGTTATTTCATGATAATCGAGAATCAACAGATGAGTGGTTGCCATCTGGTATTTTCTTATCATCATCTGCTTTGTTGAATCCAATTTAAAGTTGTAAAAATGTTATATGTAACTAGATTCGGTGCACCCGCCTTGGTTCTATAGAGCTAGAAGTGAAGAGGGCAGTCTTGTCCCTATAGTTGGTCCAGTTACCTACAGATTTTCCCATATTTGGAACTAACCCCTCCTTAAAATTAGTCTTAGGTATATTGGTGTCTCTTTAAGTGTAAAATCCATTCAGGGAACCAAAAAAATGGTGACTCTACTAGGGAAATTATAATCATAAGTAAATAAAGCGGTTTCCAAGTTAAGCTGAACTCCTAGCCTACTTATTTCAATCAGTTGAGAATCTCTAGTTATATTACAATCTTTCAATATCTTACTACCTAGATTGATTCGGCCCATCCGAGTCACCAACAAAATGGTGACTCTGCTAGGGAAATTATAATCGTAAGTAAATAACGCAGGTTCCAATTTGAGCTAGACTCTTGGCCTGCTTATTTCAATTAGTTGAGAATCTCTGGTTATATTACAAACTTTAAATATCTTACTACCCAGATTGATTCAACCCATCTGAGTCACCAACAAAATGGTGACTCTGCTAGGGAAATTATAATCATAAGTAAATAACGCAGGTTCCAAGTTGAGCTGGACTCCTGGCCTACTTATTTCAATCAGTTGAGAATCTCTAGTTATATTAAAACTTTCAATATCTTACTATCCAGATTGATTCAACCCATCCGAATCACCAACAAAATTGTGACTCTACTAGGGATTTGCTACAATCAGTTATAAATAACATGGGTAGGAGTAGAGCTAGACTCTTGGCCGACTTGTTTATTTATCTAATGGTTTCCATTGAAGTGTATAGAGTCAAATTTAAAAGGTTTTAAATATCATCTCACCAAGTTGTGAGTGGCGACTCTGGGATCCTCTGTTTGATCAGTGCAAGTTCAGAACAAAAGATATGATGTATTTAGCTCTGATAAATTGTATTTGAAATTCTGGTAAAATTTTGTGTTGGCTAGAAAAGAATATACAGAAATTGAGATAAAGTATTTTTCCTCTTCAAAGAGGTGGGGACTCTATAAAAAAGAACCCGATGGAGCTATGAAGTGAGCTCTGAAATTTTCCATTGTTTCCAGCAAAAGAAAAAATTGCAGCATCAAAAACTATATCAGGTATTTCTAATTGAATGTTTTATATTTGTATAATCCTTATCAGGTGAAAAAGTCACCATATAAAAGGGATTTTAGAATTGTGGGTCTGCATATTTCTCTAGATTTGTTGAAAAATCTGGGTTGTATCTTGGGAGGAATGTGTGTGATTTGATAATCTTTATGGATGCATAAGTTATTTGTGATAAAAATATGAAAGTCTCATTAAGAGGAAGAGAAGTCCATAATGGATTCGAGTAGAAGTCTTTCTGTACAAAGGTATGTGCCATTATGTTTTGATGGCATACATGGTTTCCCAAATGAAATTCCTACTGAGATTAGGAAGCATTTGCAAGAGTTTAAAGGGAAATGATCAGATTCAACATGTGAGCATTTCCAAGAGTTTGTTGATATGATGGGAGACTCTAAAATTTGTCATGAAGATGTCATCATGAAGTTGTTGGATCAAATATTGAAAGATGATGCCAGGGTCTAGTTTTATTCCTTGCCAACAAATTTTATTTCTTCATGGAAGGACTTCAATTCAGCTTTCATGGAACAATTCACTGAGAGAGTTGATGCGAGCATCCTGCTAAACAAATTGATGAAGATTCAAATGGAAGAAGATGACTTAGTCTCATCTTTTAACATCAGATTTGTCAAGACATTAAATGATATTCCAAAGAGTTACAGACCCAATGATCAAGTATGTTTAGTGATTTATTTGGGTGCTTTTGATAAAAAGATGAGCTTCTTGTTAAGAAATAAAGAGCCAAATAATTTACATCAGGGTTTTATGATAGCGATGGACATTGAAAATAATTTGAGATATGGAATTGCCAAAGGGTTTTTATCTGCTGGAGTTCATTGTCATAGTGTTATGATCAAAGAAAATAAGTGTAAATCAGAAAATGAAACTCAATGTCAAAGAGTCTCCATCTCTATCGATCTTACTGATCATGTTTCAAGTTATGCTTCTGAACAGAATGTGAATGAAGAAAATTTGCAGCAAACAATGATTGTCCCTGATGTGGGAGTCAACATGGTTAGTGAAGCATCACAATATTTTCTTGATGCAGAGATAGATATATACAAGGGTTATATGCCAAGTAGATTTGAAACTAGTTCTTCCAGTTGTGAGGTTGCAGAGACTTATTGTTTGCAGTCAAGTATTGAAAATGAAGAGGGGGTGGATCTTTCATTAGATGATGATAAAGCCCCAAATAATGAAATTCTATCAATTTTCAGTGGTATTGATAGTGAAGAAGAAGACTCAAGGAGTCAGAATGATCTTGATATTCTTGATGACAAGGAAATAGTTTATGGACAACCTTGTGAAGAGGACGAGAAATTATCATGTGTTAAAGATGATTGTGAAAAATTTGATATGACTGGAGAAATGATGAATTCTTGTATTTCAGATGGCAGTGGTGATGAAATTGATTTTTTAGTTTGTATGTTTTCATCTTTTGATTTACCATGTGAAATTATTGATCTGAAGATGGATAAAGGTTTCTATGAGCCCGAATATGAAACCATGGTAGCTTAGTTCACCCTTAAACCAGAAATGGAAGTCAGTTGATTTGATATAGATACTGAAGATTTTGATATTGTTAATAATATGGAACCAGTATCTTATCAGGAAAAGTTTAATAGTGTTGACAATCTGACCTGCAACAATGACTAATGTCAAGGAGACATATGTCAAAGGGAGAACATGTGCAATGGGCTGCCTACTAATTTTCTTGAGTCACAATTTGAAACATTTAATGAAAGGATGGAAGAGGTTTCAAATTCCATATCAGACAGTTTGTTTCAGCCAGAGGTATGTTCTTTCTTCCAAGATTTGGGTGTAAAGAGTGTTAGTTCTCTATTTTTAGAAGACACTGGATCAAGATAGCAAAGACATATTAGTTATTGAGCAGAAAATGCATCTTTTACTTTTCCAATCTAGTATGATGATTCCTCTCAGAATGAATTTAATTTGAAGCCACAAGTTGCAGTTCAAAATGATTTTCTTGAACACTTGTGTGATATGCATACGGTTGAACTTCAGAGCTTCCCTTTTGATGTTCAAACATATAATGAAGGTGCTGATTACTTTCCATATACAGTGCTGAGAAATCAGGACATCACTTTTGATGATTCCAAATTTTACATTAGTTGTGATTTTGTGCCGGATACAGAAGTGTGTTCTTCTAGTGATAAAAAATCAGATTATCAAGATATGAAAGAAGGGTTCTCTTGTGAGGAACCTTGTGCAAGTGGAGATGGTGATGTTGTTTCATTTTGTGCTAATGATACTAATTATGAAGTTGATAGTGAACTCAATGAGTATCAAGATGATTTGAGCCAAAGGTTTGTAGCCCCTGTTCCAAATAGGGAAGAATTTTGCAGCATCAAGCATGAAGCCAAAGAAGATGAAAATGAATTCCAATGCACAGTAAGTAGTGAGAGAAATCAAGACCTCTTAGAGGTTGATTTTTAGAGGGATGATTGTATAAATCAAGATGCTAAGGAAAGTAATAGATCTGAATGTGACTTCTCAGCCCTACAAGTTTTAGAAGAAACATTGTTTGATGATCTAGATTTATGTGTGCAAGACATTATCACTAGTAAATATTAGCTTGTTTTTCGATGAGGTTTAGTCAATTTTTAGATGCCAATTGGTCGACCAAATGACCATAATGGTTGTCAAAGTTTTTTCATCGATGATACGACACATAAAACCTACATCAAACTTGTGACATCTAGAGTGGTTGAATTATCGATGGCCACGCCATCGAAATAATCGCTTCAGCCTAGAAGAATTATCGGCTATACCTTTTATCTTTGTGACCAATGTTGGTCGAAAGAGTCATCGACTGTATAACATTCTCTTCGAAATAACAATCAAGTTTCATCGAAATTGTGACTAGAAATCGTCGGAATAATTGTCGACTAAATAGCACTCTCGTCGATAAGTCTATTCTTTTTTCGTCAAAAAGTGACAAAAAATTTAAATTTTGTTTTAAAAAAAATATATTATCAAATTAAGCACAGCAATATTATGCTTTAGTTGTTTACAAATAGTCACTTTTCTACTCGCAAAGACACAGTCTGGTGTTTATATTATTCAAGAAACAATCCAAAAAAAATTCATCTGGTAAATGGATTTAAATTATGAGGGTTTGGTGAGTGTTATGAGTACCTTTTGTAAAACATCATTTTCTTCTAAATTGCTTATATTATTCAAGAAACAATCCAAAAAAATTTCATCTAGTAAATGGATTTAAATTATGAGGGTTTGGTGAGTGTTATGAGTACCTTTTGTAAAACATCATTTTCTTCTAAACTGATGCTAATACTTCTAACCTTGTTCACCACATCATCAATCTTATGTAAGTAGGTAGTTATATTGTCATCTTCCTCCATCTGCAAAGCCTTCATATTTAGCCTTAGCATTCTACAACTTATCTTGTTTCACCATATCATTTCCTTCATAACAACTTCTTAACTTTTCCCAAACATCATGAGTTATTTCTAATGATAGAACTTTAGTTAACTCAACCTTTGATATAACACTAAAAAACCTTCTAGGTCTGATTTATAACATCTGAAGGTTTTAGTTCACTAGTTAGTTTCACATATTTTCTTTCAACAACCTTCTAGGTCTTATATATGACAAAAACCAAGTATCCTCGCATCTGCACTTTCTAGTAATCATAGTCAGATCCATCAAATGTAGGTAATGAAAGTTTGTGTGCCATCATGACCTCTTAAGAATTTAATCTCTTCTCCATGGAACCAAACCTCTAATACCAATTGTTGAATGTGCAAGAATCTAACTAAGAGTGGGGGTGAATCGGTTGTCCACAAATTATAACCTTAAAAACCTTTAATCAGTTCCACCAAACTTACTTTGAAATTACAACCTTGTAAGGATAGGAACACAAAAATAATAGCAAACATAAACACAAGAAATACTAGATTTATGTGGAACAACTTGTAAAGGGAAAAACCATGGAAAAGATTGCTCTCAAATATATGCACACCGATTAAGGCAGGTTACAAGAAAGAATAACTACCAAAGGGATTATGAAGAATGATAAGAGATAATAGATCCACCACTAATGTCCAACCATAATACAACTAAAATATTTGTGGGAAACTAAAGGCTCACTGCTTCTTGTAGCTAAGACATTGAAGTCCACAATGTTATGCACCACACTTCAAACTTAACTTATGCAATCAAGGATAAATATATTATTCAATAATGATTCATCCTTTATTTATACCCAATTCGGTCTTGTGAAATCTCCCACTGTTGGCCAGGAAAGGACCAAACAAAATTTGAATTAGGTTGGCACTAAAGATTATTATGGTTGGGAGGATTGAGAAGAGGACCACCACACACCATAAATGTGACCAAAAATAGCACCATACATGATACATATCATCTTACATTCATTAAGATAATTAATTGAAGTGTAAACACCTGAGGTCGACCAAACCTAGAGTAGTAACACCAAGAAATTTTGAAACCATGTATCCAAAGTCCAAAATCTCATGCCAAAAAGAATTAATAAAGCTAAGGATATTATCAACCTAGGTCCAGAAGTGCACCATAAAAATTGTTATGAGGAGAAACATGAAGCACACATTTCATAGGTAGAATATTGTCAACAAATGTAATACTTAGACAAATAAAAAATTCATTACACCACATTCAAAAAAAAATAATCTTGAATTCAAAGAATCCAAACTATACCAAACAACATATCAAAGTTTCACCATTAGATCAACAATATAAAACATATACAAAGCAATGTCCACATCACCACTGCATAGAAAACATGTTGACATTAATGCAAAATTATTTTGACATCAATGAAAACCATACCCAAACAATCATATTGAATCACTACTTGTCCAACTCACTCATTTTTTTCAATACTACAAAAACTAAGATAAAGATAAATCACTTTCTTGACATAGGACTTTTCATATATCCAAAGATCACAATGACACCAAAGGCTTAACAGCATAGTTTGATATGATATTATTTGAACTAGAATGAGAAATTAAGTCACAACAATATTGAGTCTAAACACAAATACTAATATAGCATATTCTTTTTCATTAAGATTGGATCCATAAAATAAAGAGTTCTCCCTCTTAAATAAACTGATTCCCATTAAATAAGCTTTTCTATTGTAACAAAAAAATTCTCACCCTTGATACCATGTGCAAAAAATCCATAACGGATTAGTTTAAACTACTCGAGTGCACAATGTCCTTTCAATAACCAATAATTGAGTTGTATACCCAGTCAATATGCACAGAATTGTTAAGAGGACATATTTGTGAAGGTTTTATAGATGTAGGTTATTGAATCATCATCTCTACACTGGTACTTAATCTGGAAACCCTCGTATGTATATAGCCACTCTAGAAAATCTCCACATCAGAAAATATCCACAAAAATCCCTTCTGGCCTCCATTGCATATACGTCTTCTCATAATCTAAAAACTTTGGCCCATCATTGATTCTCATCAATGTACCAATTTGGATAGTAAGTCTAATTTAATTTGTCTGTGGACTGAGACCTTAAATTATTGAGCTTCTCTTTGTTTCGAGAAGAGTATAACATTCTCTACTTAACAAGGCCAACCACGTGAAGGTGGAAGCTCATCTGGCCCCTCCTAGGAGCCTCTTATGACCCTTTACAGCATTTTAAGACCTCTAAGATGTATTCTTATGGATCGTAAAGTGTCATAAGGGATCTTGGGACACAACAGTTGAGAAACATAAATGTAGGCATCATGGTCACAATTTTTTGGAGACAACATAATTGAGTGGTATACCCAAACGATGCAAAGCAACCACTACTCATTTGGTTCCAATTTGACACTAAAGGATCCAAAAACCATAGATAAGGAATAAATTTAGAGATCGGAGGAGGGCCATAATGACCAAAATAATACAAGAAAACCTCAAGTTAAATGAGGCAACTACAAACATTTTAATAGATTTTCATTATTAAATAATGAAATTTGCATATACTAGCATTCTAAGCCCCCTCATTACATGATTTATTATTGTAAGCCCCCTTTGACTTATGCATCTAGAAAATGAAACTACAACCTATTGGGATTGAGACAAACCTTATAAAACAACAACAGCTAAGAATGATCGCTTGCCAACATTTGTTGAATACATCTGGTTGAGGACCTTGTATTTAGCAGAAGTTGGCAAGCGATTGTTCTTAGTTGTTTTTGTTTTATAAGGTTTGTCTCAATCCCAATAGGTTGTAGATTCATTTTCTAGATGTGTAAGTCAGAGGGGGCTTACAATAATAAATCATGTAATGAGGGGGCTTAGAACACTAGTATATGCAAATTTCATTATTTAATAATGAAAATCTATTAAAATGTTTGCATTTGCCTCATTTAACTGAGGTTTGTCCTATATTATTTTGGTCATTGTGGCCCTCCTCCGCTCTCTAAATTTATTCCTTATCTATAGTTTTTGAATCCCGCAATGTTGACTTGGAACCAGAGGAGTAGTGGTTGCTTTGCATCGTCTGGGTATACAACTCAATTATGTTGTCTCCAAAAAATTGTGACCATGATGCCTACATTTATGTTTCTCAGTTGTTTTGATATCTACATTTATGTTTCTCAGCTATCATGTTTATGTGCATGTTTTGTATGTGATTGGGAAGACATATTTATAACCTGGGCCTCGATCCTATGGCAATCAGCTTCATAATAATGAAGTAGATAATAGATGAGCAATTAGCTTCCCAAGATAAATCCCATAAATGAACTATGTGTACCCCAATTCCTATGCCCTCTGTGTGTACCCAAAGGATATATTTGAAACAACAAGGGTAAGGCTTAAAGAAGTTAATTTTGCATCACATTCTATAGTTGTTGCAAAATTAACTTCTTTAATCCTTACCCTTATTGTTTCAAATATTTCCTTTGGATATGCACAGAGGGCAAAGGAATTGGGGTACACATAGTTCATTTATGAGATTTTTCTTGGGAAGCTAATTGCTCAGCTCTCATCTGCTTCATTTATTATCAAGCTAATTGTCGAAGGATCCAAGCCCAAGCTAGAAAGATGTATTCCCATTCTGTTTAAGCCATATTTCTTGTTCTTGTCAAACTTCCTTGGTACAATAGGCTTGCTCTTTGTAGTACTCTTCTTCTCCTAATTGCAGCCAGAGATTCCTTTTCATCAGGATTCAACTCCAATTCCCCCATCTCATCATCCTCGTCACCCTTAGCTGCCATCCTAAGCCCTTCTTCCCTCTCTAGTTCTTCAAGCCTTTGCAAGATATCTGGATCAATAAAGTCTGCAACATTATGTCCATCCATGATCTTAGGAATTTCTTGTTTAGATTGTTAATATAGTTAGTTTGGTGACTGGTATTAGATAGTTAGAAGTTATTTAGTAGTTATAGTTGGTTTATTAGAGTTAGGAGTCTATTTCAAAGACATCCACATGAAGTGGAGTGGGTGTGGTCGAATTGATGTATCAAGGAACAAATGGAATAACCAAGAAAACACTATACATTAAATCATGTGATTGATAGAAGATTGGGGCTCACCTGAGCCATAAACATGAAGAATTATTGTAAAAAAAAATGTAAACCATATATATGCACACTTGAGGCAAAGAGAAGTTACGCCATATCCATATTAAAATATTAGTTACAATATGAAAATACTAAATTGACTAATTCCTAAGCTCATCTCCGCATATGGTCGTAACAAAGATATGTGATTACAATACAAAGAAGGAATTGTAAAAATATAATTTCAGCATTTTCCCTAGCCCGACAGGTTTTGCACTCAAATCCTTCATCGTGGATAAGTGGAGATGGGTGGATAGATGCAGATGAGTTGTCATCAACCCAACTAAAGTATTCATAGCCATTATTTCCCTGTGATGCCCAGTCTACATTAGTTCTTATAATATAATGAATAGTATTTACATTAGAAACATTAAATATATACACATTAGAAACCTTTTTTTCTATTTGGACAGCACCAAAATTATCATCTAGGGTTGTTCTATGTCCGTGAAGGCTTCAACACACACTGCCCAACACCACATTGACAGTTTGGCACATTGAGAAGATTCATCGAGCCTATATCAATAATGCACCGCACCATCATTACTACATTTATTACATAAATTTTATAACATATAATCATATGATTATAATAATCATACATTCACCACTATCATTCTATTGTAGATTCAAGTACTTAAAAAATGTTTGCAATCAATGGTAGATAACATTTTCCATCACCTTTTCTTTTAAAGTTAGACCACAATCTAGCAATTGTCTCCCTATTTTGTTGTGGGTTGATATCATCAAACATGGTCTTTCTTGAATGGAATGACTCATTGGTGGAAGAAGGATGATTTTTTTGCAACTTGCAGATATAAATCATCACTAAACAACCATTTTTTCAACTCTAATTCTCAACGCAAAAGGACATTTATCATACCAAAGAAACTTGATTATTTTTATATGGAATACACCAAGGAGTACCATTAGAAATATTAACCATTTACAATAATCAAAAGTACACCTAAATCAAATAGCTCATTTTTTTATCAGCATGTGTAGCCTCTATGTATATGAAAAATGAAAGAAATATCAAGCTGAAATAAAATATTTAACAAAATAGTATTCCACATAGAGTGAATGAAATATACCATCAAAATAAGGTGAAAAAATCATGTCACAAAGCACAGACATAGGAAATAAAAAAGGGACAAAAGACAAGAAATAAGAAAAATCATTACGACTATAGAAAAATCATTTAGACTATAATAAAAAAAAGAAACACTCTTTGTCAACAATTTTCAAAATCATTAGGACTATAGAAAAATAATTAAGACTATACAAAATCAAATTTTAGAAATGGGCAGTTCTGATGCTTTTCCATTACAACAATTGAGCATTCATTATTTGGTATTGTGTATTCCATTTAAGTATTTCATTTAAGTATGTCAACAATGTTCAAAATCCTATCACCAAGCACAGACATAGGAAATCAAAAAGGGACAAAAGACAAGAAATAAGAAAAATCATTAGGACTATAGAAAAATCAAGTTCTAGAAATGGACGGTTCTGATATCAGATTTTAAATGACCAATAATGGTTTTAAATGATGTAATAAGGCTATTAGATTTAACACAATCGAATATGTTGGAGATTTGCCAGCAGGCCAGTACTGACTGTATGTTTTTCATTGATGACAACATATGAAAAGTAGCATGCGTGGAAGTCTTATGTAGTAAGCTTTCAGTATATGTTGCATGGACATGATATCAGCATGGTATCATGGGCGCAGAGGTTAACTATTAGTACAGACAGTCATATAGCAGCTTGCATCAGTAGTGTTCCTAACAGAGTAACAAGCAGTGTTCTGTGTATGGTTGTCCGTACAGTTATCATGGAGCCTTACGTGCTTGGATATATGTTGAAGACATGTTAGTGATGTTTCAGTCATGGACTCATAGTCTGATATTCAATAGATGTGAAGTTATGCAGTCACTATTCACTAGTAGTAGTTTCCTATGTTTATTCAAAAGAGCCGACAGAGATTTTATTAGTTCTGGAGTTACACCTATCATGTGAGTATGCACCCTTGGATTTAAGCTTAGAGGAAAGTTATTGATGTTTCATTAAGAGCACATGAATTAATTCAGCTTAAGGAGAAATATATAGTTGTTTTGGTAGAGCTGACAGTGTGTAGCGTGCGTCTACAATTATCTTATTGGACAGGTCCCAAAATGTGTTATGTACATAGTAGAGCCGACAGAATGTTTATCAAAGTTTGTTATGGTTTCTCTAATATGATTTCAAGGTGGTTCTAACAAGTTGAGTTGATTATATCATTTAGAGGAAAGATATTTATAGGCAGTCATTTGTCATTGCTTGAGTATGGTTGAAAGTTGATAGTGTAGAGTAGAGCAGAGTGTGCAAAGTGTTGAGCCATTAGAAGAAGGTCTATGTGACCAATTAAAGTAGTTGTGCTATACATTAGAACTAACCCAGATAGCAGGTCAAAGCGTAGTTCACCAAGATCCAAATATAGTGTGTATCTATTAAACAGAAGGTTGTAGCCTTTTCCCCTTTGAGCAGTGAGCTCTCGGACAGTGCATCCTCTCCCCTAACAGGGACAATTGTAAAAGACTCCTAATAGGGTCTGACCCTTGACCAGATCTACTATACTAAATATATTGTAAAGAAACTCCTAACAGGGTTAAGGATCTTCTAACAAGGATCATAATACACTAGTACAGAATATTAGTGGGTGTCAATTCCCACCGGGGTTTTTACCTATTTGAGTTTCCCCATAACCAAAATATTGGTGTTGTGTTCATGTTTTCTTTCATTGTTTTTATGTTTTATGTTTAAGTATACTTAATTGGATAAAGAATTGAATCTTGTAGATAACTGATTCACCCCCCTCTCAGTTATCTCTTAGGACTATTCCTAACAATTGGTATTAGAGCCAAGTGCCTTAGAGAGAAATTTTAACAGCTTGAGGTTGATCAGATGGCATACTTTAGAAAATAAATTCCTAAGTTCAATGGAGAGAATTATCTTGATTGGAAGAACAAGATGGTGACTCATTTGCAGTGCATTGGTTTTGAAGTTTTTGATGTAACTATCAAAGCAGCCAAGATTCCTACCCTAGAAGACCTTGCAAAGGATGATGCTACTGAAATACAAAATGAATTGTTTCATCAGAATGCTATAGCTAAAGAAGCCCTTATCAGCGCCCTATTTGATAGTGAATTTTCAAAGATAAAGAAAGTAGACACCGCCCACAAGATATGGAAGCACCTAGTAGACATGTTTGAAGGAAACAAACAAGAAAAGGATGCGCGCAGAAAAACATGGAAGAAAAGATACAATGCATTAGAGATGCTACCTAAAGAAAACATCAAAGCTTATAATCAAAGGATCAATGAAGGAGTTTTTGGAATCAAGAACAATGGTGGAGATATCTCAGAGGAAGATATTATGGACAAGCTGATGACTACTCTCACTCCAGAATATGAAAACAAGATCAACATCCTTGATGAGACCATGCAGCTTACTTCTAATTTCAAGAGAGAGACCTTGATCAGAAAAATCTCAACTTTTGAGATTTCAAGATTGAAGACAGAACCTAAAATTCAGACAACCTTCAAAGCAACAGTTCATGGTAAGAAATCTACAAACACTTCTGGTAATTTTGATGATGATGATGAAGAGAAAACTTTAGATAATTTTATTGCTATGATTTCCAAAAGAGAAAAGAAAGGAAAAGGAAAATATGAAGGTCAATTACCATGTAAGTGCTTTTCATGTAATAAGATCAGTCACTTTGCATCTAAGTGTCCTACTAGAGCTAGAAAGTTCAAAAAGGATTACAAGCCTAAGTACTCTAAGGAATGTTACTATGCTGGAGATGGAGTTTCAGATGATGAATCAGGTGAAGAAGAAATTAGATTCATTTCTATCATAGACAAAATGAATAATAAGACAAATCATAAAGATGAGAAAGAGGAACAAGAGCTAGCATTGATTTCCCAAGCAGATATAAGGACAGACTGGATTATAGATAGTGGTTGTTCACATCACATGACAGGTGATAAAGGTAGATTTGATCATCTGGACAAATACAATGGTGGCATGGTTAGATTTGGAGACAACACTCCTAAACCCATAGTTGGTAGAGGAGCCATCACCTTGGATGGAAAGAATAGTACTGATGATGTTCTTTATGTTGATGGTTTGAAACATAACCTTCTCAGTGTTGGACAGTTACTTGGAAAAGGCTATCAATTGGAGTTTAAAGATGACAAATGAATTATTAACAACAAGGATGGTGTTATGATTTCATTAGGCTCAAACACAAGAGGTAATGTTTTCCAACTCAATTCAGAAGCAAGTTGTTTTGTTGCTAAAGTTGATGATAGTTGGTTGTGGCATAAAAGACTATGTCATATCAATTTTGATAACATAGTAAAGATAAGCAATGTAAAGGCATTAAGAGATCTACCTAGCATAGAAAAGCTAGTTGATACTATATGCAAGGAATGTGTGATGGGAAAGCATGTGAGAAATTCATTCAGGAGCAAACACAATCTAGCAGAGAACAAGTTGGATATGATTCATATAGACCTATGTGGTCCAACTCAAACAAGATCATACTATGGTGAAAGGTATTTCATTTTGTTTGTTGATGATTATACTAGGATGATGTGGGTTTCATTCTTAAAAGATAAGTTAGAACAATTTGAAAACTTCAAAATATTCAAAGCTAAGGTTGAGAATGAATCTGGACTAAAGATAAAATGTTTGAGATTGGATAGAGGAGGAGAATTCACCTCTAATAGATTCTATGAGTACTACAAAGAACATGGCATAAGGAGATAGTTAAGTACACCTAGAACCCCTCAGTAGAATGGAATTATAGAGAGAAGGAATAGGATCATCCTTGATACAGTGCGCACCATTATGATAGAAGGAAAAGTTGCACACACCTATTGGAGAGATGCGGTCAATATAGCAGTCTACACCATCAATAGAATTTAATTAAGGCCTAGAACTGACAAAACACCATATGAGCTATGGTTTGGTAATGTTCCCATTACAAAATACTTCAAAATCTTTGGAAGCAAGTGCTACATCAAGAGGGATGAAGCAATAGGCAAGTTTGATGCAAGAAGCGATGAAGGTATTTTCCTTGGTTACTCTACTAAAAGTAAAGCTTATAGATGTTTCAATTTAAGATTGAAAAAGATCATTGAAAGTGCTCATGTTAAGATTGATGAAAAGTTCATGGTTCAAGAAAGATATCATGATTACTCACCCATGATTGAAGAAGAACCCAGACCCTCCTCTAGTGAGACAATTATTGAAGAAATGTTTGACAGTATTGATGTGTTATTCAATGATCCTAAGACAAGTGAAGAAGAAAATCCTAAGGTTGATGAATCAACATCACTTAAAGCTCCAAAGTTTACATCAAGAAACCATTCCAAGAAAGACATCATTGGAGATCAAAGCGGCAAAGTCTTAACAAGATCACAAGCAAAGAACTCAGCTAGCGGTGAAGCAGTATGTTTACTATCTTAGATTGAACCTTTAAGTGTTGAAGATGCTTGTAATGATTCAGATTGGCATGATGCTATGAAAGAAGAACTTGATTAGATTATTAAGAATGACACTTGGGAATTGGTCCCAAGACCTAGTGATAAGAATGTAATTGGAACAAAGTGGATATTCAGAAACAAGATGAATGAAGATGGTACAGTTGTAAGAAATAAAGCAAGGTTAGTATGTAGGGGATATGCGCAAAGAGAAGGCATTGATTATTCAGACACATTTGCACCTATGAGTAGATTAGAAGCTATTAAGTTGTTTCTAGCTTATGCTATAGTCAAAAACTTAAAATTTTATCAAATGGATGTCAAGTCAACATTCCTAAATGGAGATTTGAAAGAAGAAGTATACATTGAGCAGCCAAAAGGATTCACCTTATCAGACAGACCTGATATGGTATGCAGATTGAAGAAGACCCTCTATAGACTTAAGCAAGCCCCTAGACCATGGTATGAGAGACTACATGGATACCTAACAAAGATTAGATTCAAGAAAGGAGTAGCAGATTGTAATCTATTCATAAGAGAGACATCTGAAGGTTTACTACTTGTAGCTATATTTGTTGATGACATTATCTTTGGTGGTAATGAAAAACTTAGTGCTGAATTTGCTAAGGAAATGCAAAATGAATTTGAGATGAGTATGATTGGCCCTATCAAATACTTTTTGGGATTGAATGTGCAGAAAACAAAGAAAGGTATTTTCATTAATCAGTCCAAGTATGTGAAAGAAATATTAAAGAAATTCAAGATGGATGATTACAAGCTAGTAGGGACTCTTATGATAACTAGATGCAAGCTTAAAAAAGAAGATGACTCACCAATAGTTGATATAACATTGTACAAGTCTATGATTGGAAAACTTGTTTATCTTACTCAGACTAGACCTTATATTTCCAATACAATTGGCATAGTTGAAAGATTTGTAGCAGAGCCTAAACAAAGTCACCTAATGGCAGTAAAAAGGATATAAAGATACTTGCAAGGCACTATAGACTATGGTCTATGGTATCCTAATTCATAAAATGTTGAGCCTCATGTGTACACTGATGCAAATTTGGTAGGATGTGTTGATGACAAAAAGAGTACATTAGGTGGAGCAGTGTTTCTTGGTGATAGACTTGTCACTTGGACAAGCAAGAAATAGAATTGTATTTCTCAATCAACAGCAGAAGCAGAGTATGTTGTAGTAGCCTTGAATTGTTCTACAATTGTTTGGATCAAGCAGATGATAAAAGATTTTGGAATTTAGATTGATTATCCTATTGTTATTCATTGTGATAACACTAGCACTATCAATATGTCAAAGAACCCTGTGATGCATGCAAAGACAAAGCACATTGAGATCAAGTATCACTTCCTAAGAGAGAAAGTGGTAGAGAAAGAAGTCAAGCTGGACTATGTGAGTACTAAAGATCAATTGGAAAACATATTCAAAAATCCCTTGCCAAAGGATACTTTTGAGTATCTCAAGGAGAAGTTGGGAGTAATTCCCTTCCTTGATTCTTCTTAGAAGAAAGAAGGAAAGGCATCAGTCCTCAAGGACTGATGGAAGGTTGAATACTCTACCTCAGGAGTAGTACTAGTGCTTAAAATGAATGGCACCCTTTTCCATTGATGTCAAAGTGGGAGTAATATACAGTCATGAAAAATAGAAGTAAAAAGAAGGATTAATATACTAAGGGGGAGTAGTATTCAGTTATGACAACAGTTCAATTGAGGAAATGGAGAATGTTGAAAAATATTGCAGCAGATGGAGGATTCATCTTTGGGGGAGTTTTGAAGAGGAAATGGAGAATGTTATTAAAGAAATGTTCACTTGGGTTGGTGGTGGTTTTTCATTCCACATGTTTCCATCAATGCCAAAGGGGGAGATTGTTGGAGATTTGCCAGCAGGCCAGTACTGACTATATGTTTGTCATTGATGACAACATATGGAAAGTAGCATTCATGGAAGTCTTATGTAGTAAGCTTTCAGTATATGTTGCATGGACATGATATTAGCATGATATCATGGGCACAAAGGTTAACTATTAGTACAAATAGTTATATAGCGGCTTGTGTCAGCAGTGTTCCTAAGAGAGTAACAGGCAGTGTTCTGTGTATGGTTGTTTGTACAGTTATCATGGAGCCTTACATGCTCAAATATATGTTGAAGACATGTTAGTGATATTTCATACATGGATGTATAGTCTGATATTTAGTAGAAGTGAAGTTATGTAGTCGCTATTCACCAGTAGCAGTTTCCTGTGTTTATTTAGAAGAGTCGATAGAGATTTTATTGGTTCTAGAGTTGTGCCTATCATGTGGGTATGCACCCTTGGATTTAAGCTTAGAGGATAGTTATTGATGTTTTATTAAGAGAACATGAATTAATTCAGCTTTAGGAGAAAGATATAGTTGTTTTGGTAGAGCTGACAGTGTGTAGCGTGTGTCTATAATTATCTTATTGGGTAGGTCCCAGAATGTGTTGCGTACATAGTAGAGCCAACAGAATGTTTATCAAAGTTTTTTATGGTTTCTCTAATATGATTTCAAGGTGGTTCTAATAGGATAAATTCATTATATCATTTAGAGGAAAGATATTTATAGGCAGTCATTTGTGATTTCTTGAGTATGGTTGAAAGTTGATAGTGTAGAGCAGAGCAGAGTGTGTGAAGTGTTGAACCATCAGAAGAAGGTCTATGTGACAATTATACACTAATTTTTCACCCTTGTTTCAAGCTCTCTTGGTCTTGATAACCTAGTATAACATGGGAATCATCTCCAGGTTGTGGGAACTATGCTAGCTGAGATGAGACATCCAGGTTCTAGGCTGGTTCCTCTTGGATAATCACCTTAATTTGCTTTTTTTTTTTTACATGAAAGTAAATCTTGAGGGGAAAAGGGATAGAAGGAGTGCATGAAAGGGAAATAACTAAAAGCAAATTATCCTACTAGGTGATACACCAAAAATATGGTATGAATTAAAGTATAAATGATGAAATCAATACATAAGCTTAGGTCTAGGAGATCACAACTCACTAAATAGACTTGTATCAATATTTTATGGAAGGGTCTATAATAAAGAGATGCTATGTAGGGAAAAGAGAGAATTTCATAAGACAAAAGCACTCCCAAGAACTTAGACACAAACTATAACCTGCAAACAAACATTCACCTCTGTAATTGGGTATAAGAATGAGATAGATTGCCAAGGGTGGAAGTATACCCACAAGAGCATTCAAATCAGATCATTCACAAGCATACACATAGACTGTAAAAAGAAAGAGGGATTAAGAACCCTAAGATATTACTGAAAACATACATATACTAAATTCAATAAGAGAGAATTTAGACAAGGAAACATAGGGACAAAGAGGATGTCACAAAATACCTCTGCAATATCTAAATAATCAATGGGAGATTACATAATGTAGAAAACTAGAGGGCAGGAAAAATTGCCACGGATAACTTTCTAAGAAAGAAAACTTTCTTCTTTACAAAATGTGAAATATGAGCTCTAAAAGCTCCAAAAATTAATATAAACATCTCCTTTGTACGCAGGCAGGAGTCAAAAAACCTAACTAGGGTTTCATAGATTGCCATATAATAATCAAAAACCCTAATTCTATCAAGTCTGAATGTAAATGCATCATTATCTCTCTAAGAATATCTGGCCGATCATATCAAAACTATCTTTGCGTGTCCATGCCTATACTGAATCTGCCTACAGACAAGCCACCTTGATCTATCTACCCTTCTATAACTCAGACTCACCATGAATGCTCCAAATCTGATCCTTACAGATATTTGTATTTCAAAGTACAGGAAGCCATAGGTGGCACCACCCTTAATACTTCTGTAGTGTAAGAACAATGGACATGGTACCCAAGAAAATTATGCGGCGTTGGCAATCAGATCTTCCCCATCAACCCCTCAACTGTAACTATCCTAAAGAATTCAATTTGAGCTACCCATTTTGTCACAATCAACCACTAGATCAAAACCCTAGCAAAACCTTGCAGAGATATATTTGAATTTAAATATTAACGGCTAGCAGGTCAAATATAAAACATGGCCATCAATCAAAGTTTCTCCCGGTAGATGAATGGCTCAGATCAACCTTGTGACAGTCAGGAGACCCTTTGAAAAGTCTTTGGCCACCTCATCAGTGGGAACCAATGAGAAGTGAACACATCAGCATGACTGGCACCTCACTTAAGAAAGAATCCTAACTCTACATTAGAAGGTGGTCACATGATCACATGGCCTCAGAAGATCCCTTGCGATCACACGACAACCATAGATCTTCATCAATTCTACAAATCCTCTGACAATTAGACCCACTGACAAGTGCCAACTATTCAACACAATAGCCAATGAGAATTGAGCATGTCAGTGCTAGGTAACACATCAAACCCACGACATTCTAAATCCTTCATCAGATGGTTTTTTGTTATACTACAGCTTTAAGTCTTGAGCACTTTTCCTCAGCGGTATAATGAGAATCATAGATCTTGTTTGGATCTTAACCCACCACATAAGCCAAAGACCATGGGCCCACTAACAGGTTTCCACATCACAATCCAACTAGCCAATGAAACGTGAGCATGTCACCAACAAAGGACCCACTTGACAAAGCCCAGAGATAAAGTAAGATCAACGGGTGGTCGTATGATCGCGTGGGCTTGGAATATTCCATGTGATCATATGATAGCCATAGATCTTCAGGAAAGATAACATGCTGGGCCCGCTCTGACATGGCACCACATCACCAACTTTGACCATTCAAAAGTGTATAGCTTGGACTATGTGGCAGTGGACCCACTAGCATGAAGCATTGATGATAATGGAGATCGACGGCCATCGCATGATTGCATGGAATATTCTTGGCCTATGCGATCATGTGACCAGCCATAAATCTAGATCCCTTATATTAACCATTGAACTGGGACCACCAACTGAACCATAACTGCTTGCCAGATCATTAGGTGTTAAGGGCTAAACCACCAGAAATAAGAGATCACATGAACATAGTCGATTAGTTGCTGGAAGGATTGGTGCCCCTGGATTTTATTAAGCGATTACCCAACTGGAAAGACCATCACCAAGTCATGGAATAAAAATGAAAAAAGCTTTCTCACTGGGAGATCTTGCGAACATAGGTATTCATGTAGTTGGGGAATGAAAAGAATATTCCACCAGGGATTAAGAGATCTTGCGACTGAAGGAAGAGCCTTAAAGTGCACATGAAGAAATAAGAGACTTAAGTGGCCAAAAAGTAACTATGAATTAGAACAGGCCTAGGGGTTTAGGACCTTTGCCTCAAATGACTACTTTTATGAATTTTGACCTAGGTTTTTTTCAAAGCCAGAGACAGACAAGACACTTGTAGAGACCAGAGGAAAAGACACAGAGCCATGAAATTTTCTCAGGGTGCTAACAGGGCTTGAAGCATGAGGACAAGACCAGATTAGGCCAAAATTGCAAAGATAGGAAATTTTGGGCAACATTTTGGCGATTTCTGCTAGATGTCATCCTGCTAGACATTAGATCAATTGCCCTAACATATTCATTGGGCATGGGGTCATCTTCCTAAGCACAAAAATTCTTGACAGAGAGACAAACCTAGAACCAAAGGAGCCAAACTATGCATAGGCACTTCTTGGAAAGTAGGGAAAACTAAGCTAGAAAACTAGAAGAAAGTAGGGAAACATATTTACAAGTATCTACAGGGAAGGGTCAACCTCAAAGCAGGGCTTCAAGTGGAAACCATTAACTGAAATAGGCAAGGCATCACCTCCAAGAGTTGATAGCTAAAAAGCATTAGGCCCCTTGCACTCTATAATAACAAATGGTCCACCCTAGAAGGACTCAAATTTTGTGTGTCTACCAGGCTTTGATCTAAATTCATCCCACCTGAGAACTACATCTCCAACCTTGAAGTTTCTAGCCATGGCTCTTTTATCAAAACTTTTCTTTGTCTGTATCTAGTGAAACTCCATATCCTTCATGGATTTGTCTTTGAGTTCTTCTAGCTCCATTAGCTGAGCATATCTAACTTGTAAGGGATCTCCTTCTTCAAACAAGGCATATTGAGTAGTCAAGTCCAAAGCTGGCAATTTAGTTGAAATGGACAACTTGGCCTCTCTGCCATACACCAACACATAAGGAGAATTCCCAATGATTTTCTTTGGAGTGATCTTGTCTAACCATAAGGCAGACTTCAATTTAGTATGCCAATCTCTTTGGTTATCCTACAGAGTTTTCTTGATTATCCTAATCAAGTTCTTATTAGTTTATTCTGCTAAGATATTTCCCTGAGGGTAGTAATTTGAACTTTTATTCAGATAGATGCCATTTCTAATTGCCCATTCTGAGACTTTAAGGCCTATGAATGCTAATGCATTATCTGATATGATGGAGTCTGGAGTGCCAAATCTATGAATTATATCATCATAAAAACTTAAGACAGCACTCTCATTTGATTCTTTTAAGGCAATTGCCTATGTCCATCTAGTGAAATAATCTATTGCAGTGATTATCCACTTGTGTCCTACACTAGATGGAGGGTTAATCATACCAATAAAGTCTATGCCCCATCTCATGAATGGTTGCTCTATTCTGACTGGCTGAAGGGGCAGAGCTACAAGCCTTTCCTTTCCTACAAACATAGCACATTTGATGCATTTTCTCACATAATCATGACTATCCTTAAAGATAGATGGCCAATAGTATCCGACTCTCATGATTTTAAAAGTAGTAGTCCTAGGAGAAAAGTGACCTCCAAAAGGTCCATCATGAAATTCAAATAGGACATTAGCTATCTTTTTTGAATCAATACATCTTAAAAGGACACCATTGTGATCCTTTCTAAAAATAACCTCATCTATCAGCACAAAAGGGAAAGATTGTAAACTATAATATCTTCTTTTTGTTGAATCTAGGCCTGCAGGACATTGTCCTATCTTCAAGTAATGAACCATGTCAGGAAACCAACCTGATGCCTTGGCATGTTCTTCTGTAGAATGCACAACCAGAGATGCATCTATTTGTTCTAATTTCTTTGAACTTTCACCCCCTACCAAATCCTCACAAAGACCTCTTCCTCTAACCAGCTTGGTGGTTTGGATATCAATGTCATATTCCATTTCTTTGGTAATCCAACCAGATCTTTTCTCATTTAGGTCCTTGGAAAGCAAAAATTCTTTGACACTTGGATGAGTAACCTTCAAGTGTACCTTGCTATGGGTCAATAGATATCTGAACTTTTTAAGGATCTTCACCACAGCAAGTACATGTTTTTCTACAAAAGAGTATCTTTGTTCATACTCTTCTAAACCTTTGCTAAAGAAAGCAATAGGTTGCTCCAACCCTTCTAAATTTTCTTGAGTCAGCATAGCAGATATAGCATCATGACCTCCATAAGCATAAAGGATAAAATCCTTACTAAAATTTGGGTTTAATAGAGCAGGAGCTTTTGTCAAGGCCTCTTTAATAGCTTGGAAATTTGCTTTTCCCTCTTTAGTCCAGCTGAAAGTTGAACTCTTCTTCAACATGGTTGTTAAAGGCTTCAATAAATCTGCAATATTAGGCAAGAACTGCCTAACAAAATTAATCTTTCCTATGAAAGATTGGAGACCTTTCTTATGATGTGGCAATGGTAGCTCTAGGATGGCTACAATCCTCTCAGGATCTACTGTGATTCCTTTCTTGGATACTATATATCCCAACTATTTTCCTTCATGTATTACAAACACACATTTCTTGGGATTAAGAGATATCCCAAATTCTCTACATCTTTCAAAGATTTTCCTCATATGTTTGATGTGGTCTGCTGCATGTTTAGAATAGATAGTTATGTCATCTAAGTAGACCAGTACAAATTTGTACATGAGGCTTTTAAAGGCCATATCCATTGCCTTTTGGAATGTAGCACCTACATTTGACAAACCAAAGGGGATCTTTTGATAAGCCATGGTTCCCCACTTGGTTGTAAATGTAGTCTTATATTGATCCTCTTCATTAACTAAGATCTAATTCTATCTTGAATAGCCATCCAATAATGAAAATCTCTCGGATCCAGAGACACATTGTAAGATTTGTTCCATAGAGGGTAATGGATGGTGGTCTTTTAGAGAGGCCCTATTAAGATCCCTGAAGTCAACACATAACCTCAATTCCCCATTCTTCTTCCTTATAGGAACAAGGTTGGAAACCCAACTAGTATGTTTGATGGGGTAGATGATACCACTTTCTATTAATTTGAGCACCTCTTTATGCATAAGTGGCTCAAGCTTGGGATTAACAGGCCTTTGCTTTTGCCTTACAGGTTTGGCATTAGGCTCTAATTCAATAGTGTGCTAAGAAAGGGCTGGATTAAAACCTTTGAGATCTTCATATTGTCATGCAAAAACATCACTGAATTCTTTGAATAATTGGGTGTAAGCCTACTCTTCAACATCAGTGTTTACCTTTCCAAATTGTAAACTTTTGCCTAGTTCTAACTCTAATTCAACTAAATGTTCTTGTTGAACTACCAAGCCAGCTTTATTCTTCTTAACTTGATCATCCTTGTTGAAGAAAGTCTCTAAGGTGACAAGACCTCTAGGCATCTTATTAGACTTAAGTTGTATCACTTGGTCACCATAGTTTTGTGATAGCCTGTCTTGGTTATGTTTTGAGAAGACCTCCTCTTCAAACAAGAAATGCAAAATTTGTTCATCATTGTCAAACACTTGCCAATTAGTATCATTATCAGGGATAGAAGGTCTGACAATCACTTTGATATGATGTTGGTCTATTTCTTTTGAAATTCTATTGGGGATATCATATTGAGACCCAACAGTAGCCAATCTATCTGCATTTTGATTTAGTTTTCTAGGGATAGCAACAATATTGAAAGCACAAAAGTCATCAATTGCATCCCAAACTCTATGTTTGTATGCTCTCAAGGTATCATTTTTGGTTGCACTTATCCCTCTTACTTGGATGACTACCGACTCACTATCACCATAAACTTTTAAGGCCTTAAGCCCTCTTTTTGTAGCCCACTCTAGTCCATTGACTAGGCTTTCATACTCTGCAGTGTTGCTAGTGCAGGAGAAACTGAATCTGAAAGCTGTATAATATATTTCTCCCTTTGGGGATACTAGCATAGCACCACCACCAGAACCATGTCTACTTCTAGCTCCATCAAAAAACAATTCCCAAACCTAATTGCTCTGATCCTCTGAATCAGTGTCTTCCTTGAGAAGAATTGGCTCTATGGATCCACTTTCTTGTATCAAATAACTTCCCAAACCAGCATCCCAAATGACATTTTCTTGGGCTTCAAAAGAATTTTTTGATTCTAGTTCATCTAATAAAATATCAAGGATACTTTCTAGCTTAGTGTTTGCTTCTTTGATAGTTGGGAAATCACTATCATCAAATATAGGGTAGCTTGCATTGATGGTATTGGACACATATGGTTCTATATGGTGTGCTACCAATGATTTTGATTTAATGGTATCCTTGGTACCATATCTTGTGTGAAAAAGAATGTGAGACCAATTAGAAGAAAGGTAGCCTCCTATTTTGGCTGTGAACTCCCTTGATAGACATATGGAAAACAAGGCAGGGAGATCTATGATATAGATATCAAGTAGGATAGAAAAATAAGGACTAGCATGAAGGATTAGACTGGTATCCTTAGCCACACCTATAGTGTTAACTGAGGATCCATCAAGTTGTGTAACCTTCTTTTGGAGGGGTTCATATTTGAGTCCTAATTGGTCAGCCACTTTCTTGGGCATTACAGTACTAGTAGCTCCACTATCTACCATACAATTATGTACTAAGGATTTTCCAATAATTAAAGATACATAAAAGGGAGGTGGTTTTGAGTTCCTACCTTGCATGGTATTGGCCTTGAAGTTGCAATTTTGAGCCTCCTTTTCTTGATTAGTGTTGACCAGCACTGGCTTTGCAATCTCTTTTGTAGGCTGAAGAGTTGTCATTTTAGTCATAGCTTTCTTCAACATCTCAGGTTGCCCTGGAATAGCCAAAGAGTCCCACATAGACATAGTAATGTTCACCTTCTTCATGTTGTCTACAATGTTGAAAGGTTCCATAGTGTGTACTCTTTGTTGTGCTTTTACTATGATGGGTTCCACCTCTTTGAGAGTCTGGCCCTCCTTGCTTGTAATGGCAAGAGCCATCTTGAATATGATGGTAGTAGCTTGCTACATTGGCTCTGCAGATGTAGTAGCTTTGGTACCAGATTCTACTTGCTCCATGTCTTGAGTTCTTCTTTTTGACCTTGTGTTAGCAGAAATGGAAGGTTCACCAATAACTCCATTGAAATCTTGTTGCTCCCAATTGAAAAGAGCAGTCTCATTATCTCGTGGCTCTTGTTGAGGAACTGATCCACTAGAAGAAGCTTCTGATTGAGCTTGTGAGGCATTTTGAACCATTAGTGCTTGGTTCATCCACCCATTTGAACATGTAGCCTGATTATGAGGATGATTACAAGGGAAACACCATTCATTGTCCATAACCATATTATTTTGACTAGGAACCATGTCCCTATCTGGATTTGTAGAATTGAGAGGTGCAAGGTTATATGGTTGGAATGGTCTTTGATTAAAATTTTGTCTTTTCCCTTGATACCCTCCTTGGTATGGTGGCCTATTTTGTTGATAAGGCTGTCCCTGATTCTAATATTATTGATTGGGACCTTGGACTTGTGGCTGAAAGGGTGGTTTGATTCCTTTCCCTTTCTTCTTTAGGTTTGTGACCTCTTTAGTCAAAGTTTGCAGCAAGTTTGTCATTTCTTGCTGACTGGTTTGTTGGCTATTCTTGATCTCTTGCAGCTCTTGAGAGAAACTTGCTTTTAGCTCTTGACCACTAATACTGGCTTGAGGTGCTAATATGGTAGGAATAGGGGTAAATGGGGGTACTTGTGTAGGTGTAATAGACTGAAGGCTAGGAAAGATGGGCATGGGTGGCCTTCTAGCTATCATACCTACTTGAATCTTACAATTTTCAGCCCTGGCAACTGTGTCAAAAGCTTGGGGTAAAGAGGTACCACCCATAGATTGGATCATGAAAGAGATTTGACCATTCAAACTTTGCAAGAAATATAAGAAGGCATGGTCAGCTGATGGCCTCACCAAGGCTAGAATTCTATTCCATGTCTTGAGGAATCTATTATTATAATCTGTCATTTGTTCTTGAGGGTCTCTTTTAATGGTTGTCAACTATTCAACCAAAGATAGGTTGTCTGATTTATCCTCAAAATGTTTACTTAATGCATCTCCTAATTCATCCCATGAAGTAATGGAGCCAATAGTTAAAGTTTTAAACCATTCAAGAGCCTTACCTTTGAGAGAGGCTGCTAATAATTTGGTGGCCACATCTTCTTGAGTTATATTGTGTATGCTGCAGATAGTGGTCACATCTCGTATATGCCCAAAAGTAGTAGTTTGTCCTTCACCTATGAAATCAGGTAGACTCTTTAGTGTCACCAAGGGCACATCATGATGTTGAGAAAAGGCTAATGGACTCCCTTGGTTGAAAGGTGCAAAAGAAAATTGTCTAGCCATTGTAGAAACTGAAACTTGCTGAGTGGCAACTGTGTGAGTTGTATTTGATGTTGGATTTGAATCTTCTTCTAGATCTCTGGTTAGAGATCTCCCTCTTCTTTTGAGATGAAAGGGAAAAGGTTTCCTTTCTGAGGTATCAGGAAGTGTAGACTATACTCTCCTTGCAGGAGATTTTCTTTAAGTTGATCTACCTTTGTAGCCTCTTTTTAAGGGCAACTCTAAAAATTCGGTAGGCTTTGAGCTTCTAGTCTCAATCTTTCTCATAAAATTTGAACAAATTTAGCCTGGATCTGTGAAATCAGTGGAGTTGCTAGATATACTTGAATATCAACCCTTAAAAGGTCAATATCATGCAATCAGTATATCAAAGATAGCATAATCTTTTCAAAGAAATTCTTTTGCTGTCAGAATTGTTATGCCCAAGGTGAGGTATCTTTGACTCTGAATCTTTGGACTTATAACAACACCTTTGAACATAAATCTAAACTGACTCCCACTGGGCATGCCAGAATTGTTATACACTAAGTTTGCACCCTTGTTTCAAGCTCTCTTGGTCTTGATAACCTAGTATAACATGGGAATCATCTCTAGGTTGTGGGACCTATGCTAACTGAGATGAGACCTCCAAGTTCTAGGCTGGTTCCTCTTGGATAATCACCTTAATTTGATTTTTTTTTTTGACATGAAAGTAAATCTTGAGGGGAAAAGGGATAGAAGGAGTGCATGAAAGTGAAATAACTGAAAGCAAATTATCCTACTAGGTGATACACCAAAAATATGGTATGAATTACAGTATAAAAGATGAAATCAGTACATAAGCTTAGGTCTAGGAGATCACAACTCACTAAATAGGCTTGCATCAATATTTTATGGAAGGGTCTGCAATAGAGAGATGCTATGTAGGGAAAAGAGAGAATTTCACAAGACAAAAGCACTCCCAAGAACTTAGACACAAACTATAACCTGCAAACAAACATTCACCGCTACAATTGGGTATAAGAATGAGATAGATTGCCAGGGGTGGAAGTATACCCACAAGAGAATTCAAATCAGATCATTCACAAGCATACACATAGACTGTAGAAAGAAAGAGGGCTCAAGAACCCTAAGATATTACTGAAAACATACATATACTAAATTCAATAAGAGAGAATTTAGACAAGGAAGCATAGGGACAGAGAGGATGTCACAAAATACCTCTGCAATATCTAAATAATCAATGGGAGATTATAGAATGTAGAAAACCACAGGGCAGGAAAAATTGCCACGGATAACTTTCTAAGAAAGAGAACTTTCTTCTTTACAAAATGTGAACTTTGAGCTCTAAAAGCTCTAAAAATTAATATATACATCTCCTTTGCATGTAGGCAGGAGTCAAAAAACCTAACTAGGGTTTCATAGATTGCCATATAATAATCAAAAACCCTAATTCTGTCAAGTCTGAATGTAAATGCATCATTATCTCTCTGAGAATATTTGGCTGATCAGATCAAAAATATCTTTGCATGTCCATGCCTATACTGAATCTGCCTGCAAACAAGCCACCTTGATCTATCTACCCTTTTGTAACTCAGACTCACCATGAATGCTCCAAATCTAATCCTTATAGATATTTGTATTTCAAAGTATAGGAAGCCATAGGTGACACCACCCTTAATACTTCTATAGCATAAGAACAATGGACATGGTACCCGAGAAAATTTCACAGTGTCGGCAATTTTATCTTCCCCATCAACCCCTCAACTGTAACTATCCTGAAGAATTCAATTTGAGCTACCCATTTTTTCGTAATCGACCACTAGATCAAAACCCTAGCAAAACCTTACAGAGATATATTTGAATTTAAATATTAATGGCTAGCAGGTCGAATTTAAAATGTGACCGTCGATCAAAGTTTCTCCTAGCAGATGAATGGCTCAAATTGACCTTGTGACAATCAAGAGACCCTTTGAAAATTCTTTGGCCACCTCATCAGTCAAAACCAATGAGAAGTGAACACTTCAGCATGACTAGCACCTCACTTAAGAAAGAATCCTGACTCTGCATCAGACGGTGGTCACATGATCACATGGCCTTAAAAGATCCCTTGTGATCATGGGACAACTGTAGATCTTCATCAATTTTATGAATCCTCTAACAACTGGACCCACTGACAAGATCCAACTATTATGCCCAGCAGCCAATGAGAATCGAGCATGTCAGTGCTAGGTAACACATCAAACCCATAGCATTCTAAATCCTTCATCAAACGGTTGTTGTTATACCATAGCTTTAACTCTCAAGCACTTTTCCTTAGTGGTATAATGAGAACCATAGATCTTGTTTGGATCTTAACCCACCACATAGGCCAAAAACCACGGGCCCACTAATAGGTTTCCACATCATAATCCAACCGGCTAATGAAATGCAAGCACATCACCAGGAAAGGACCCACCTGACAGAGCTCAGAGATAAAGTAAGATCAATGGTTGGTCATATGATTGTGTGGGCTTGGAATATTCCATGTGATCATACGACAGCCATAGATCTTCAAGAAAGATAACATGCTGAGCCCGCTCTGACATGGCACCACATCACCAACTTCAACCAATCAGAAGTGTACAGCTCGGACTAAGTGGTAGTGGACCCACCGGCATGAATTTCTAATGATAGTGGAGATTTATTGCCATCGCATGATCACATGGAATATTCTTGGCCTATACGATCGTGTGACCAGCCGTAGATCTAGATCCCTTATATTAACCATTGAACTAGGACCGCCAACTAAACCGTATCCACTCACCAGATCGCTAGGTGTTAAGGGCTAAACCACCATAAATAAGAGATCACGTGAACACAATCGCTTAGTCACTAGAAGGATTGGTGCCCCTAGATTTTATTGAGCGATTACCCGACTGGAAAGACCATCACCAAGTCACGGAATAAAAATGAAAAAATCTTTCTAACTGGGAGATCTTGCAAACACTGGTATTTGCGTTGTCAGGGAATGAAAAGAATATTTTGCCAGGGATTAAGAGATCTTGCAACTGAAGGAAGAGCCTTAAAGCACACATGAATAAATAAGAGACTTAAGTGGCCAAAAAGTAACTACGAATTAGAACAGGCCTAGGGGTTTAGCTCCTTTGCCTCAAATGGCTAGTTTTATGAATTTTGACCTAGGTTTTTTTTTAAGCCAGAGACAGACAAGACACTTGTAGAGACCAGAGGAAAAGACACAAAGCCATGAAATTTTCTCAGGGTGCTAACAGGGCTTGAAGCATGAGGACAGCACTAGATGAGGCCAAAATTGTGAAGATAGGAAATTTTGGGCAACAGTGACCAAGTAGTTTTGCTATACATTGGAACTGATCCAGATAGTAGGTCAAAGTGTGGTTCACCAAGATCTAGATATAGTGTGTATCTGTTAAATAGAAGGTTGTATCCTTCACCCCTTTGAGCAGTGAGCTCTTAGACAGTGCGTCCTCTCCCCTAACAGGGATAATTGTAAAAGACTCCTAACAGGGTCTGACCCTTGACCAGGTCTACTCTACTAAATATATTGTAAATAAACTCCTAATAGGGTTAAGGATCATAATACACTAGTAAAGAATATTAGTGGGTTTCAATTCCCACTGAGGTTTTTACCTATTTGGGTTTCCCTGTAACCAAAATATTGGTGTTGTGTTCATGTGTTCTTTCATTGTGTTTATGCTTTATGTTTATGTATACTTAACTGATTCACCCCCCCCCCCCTTCTCTCAGTTATCTCTTGGGACTATTCCTAACAAGAATCAAGGCTACCATAACGAAGAAATTCTGCAAATTGGAATTAGCAAAACCATGTTTTTAAAGTATTTTTACTGGTGTTTGTTCTTGCCCGAGCTTGTACAGATAGTTTTTTGCAATATGACTTCATAGGGAGTTGGGGAATGTCCCTATTTTTCATTTAAATCAAACCAGAGGTTCTAAGGTGGAGTAAATTGGAAAAAATTGATTGATCCAGTCGTTTACAGGCCATTTTTTACACAAATTTTAGGATGTCAACTTTTTCGGCCATATCTCAAGTTCTAGCCATGGGGAAAATGTGAAACTAGGCTTGAATGAGAGATATGAGAGTCTTCTTTGGTTTGAATGTGGTCTTGGTTTGAATTGTATTGTTTGCAAGGAGATATGATTGAAACCCTAGTCGGGCATCCTCATGTGACCGGCAGAGAGGAGTAAAAGATTGGTGTAAACCCCATAACTCTTGATCAGCTTCGAATCAGAGGCTAAGATTAGAGGATTATCTTCTATTTGTAAGTCCCTAAATGTATGATAAGTTGGTTTGGTGGAAATTCAAACCTAAGGTACACTTCCTTCTTTAAGCCTCCCTTTTTAGGCCTGTCACACCTTGAAGAAGATTTGAAGCAGAGGGGCTTTGGTAGAGATCCAAGGGTTGTCCATTTGGTAAATGCATTTTCTCAAGGTTATGGTCTAAATAAAATGACTATCTACATGTGTCTTGTGGAAATTATTTCCTAGAACTACAAGACTGTACCCAGAATTGACTAGTGAACTACACTGTTAATGTAGGATAGTTTGGGTTTTGGGAGAAGAATAAGGTTAAACCTAGAGTTAGTTGGCTTGTTGAATGTCAATAGGGTATAATTGACATAAGGGAAAGGTCTTTAGGCCTAGCTAGTGAATAGGATTGGCTTGTGTGAGGAGGGTACAATGGGTATATTAGAGTGTATCACCATTGGAGGGATTTGAAACAATGAACAATTCAGTGAGGACTTATGGGGACACAACTACATTGAATGAATGAATGTGTTGATTTTTTTGATGAACTTGATTCCATTGGAGGTGAAAAATTATTTTTGAACATGCTCATTTTGGTATCAATTTGGTACTCACTCTACAATGAGCACTCCCATACAATTGCACTAATTTAATCTCCACATTGCTTTTTTAGACCTACAATGATAATTATGTTATGATCTCTATAGAATGCTGACTACTAGAGTACCGAGGTTGCTGGTCTGCCAATGATTAGTGCACATTTCAAAGGAGACTAGGGTGACATTGCCACCAAAAATATTGAAACAAACAGCTCGCAAAGCTCATTGGCAGGAAGAAAAATTGAATCCAAAACTTCAATACCTCAATTGCTTCCCAAAATTGCCTAAATTGGCAGACTAGCAACCATGACTTTTGCCCGCATCCTACCAGCCTGTGCCGAAATGGGAGTGTTAGAACAAGGTATGGGCATCCATCGAAGCATAATGGAAGGGGGATTTTTTTTTGGCTATTATGGTGGCCCACAAATGCTCTGATAGATATTACAAAAGGCACATAAACAGTTTGATAGAATGCCTCAAAGAGATGCTATCTCATGGAATGCAATAATTGTAGGATATACACAAAATGGGTATGCCAAATTTGGAAGGATAAATAGGGCACCCAAAACCAAATGTATACAATGCAAAGCACAAAGGAGGGAGGGGAAACAAAGGCTTTCCCATGAAAACCCATGGTCACTACTGGAGCTAAGACAATAAAACCCTTGATGGGACTACCCTAATGTCTTGATCAAGTTAGTTCTTGCCATCTCACCCTGGTGCAGTCTTAGTGGGGAAATAAAACATCCTTTCCCTTTGGTTAGACCACAAGAATTGTTTGGAGACCTAACTTTCTTTCTCCTTGTCCTATCCAGCTAGCTAACTAGCTAACTATTAGGAATGGGAACACTGAGAGGGGGGGGTGACTTAGTGATCACTGTATTTTATCTTTTCACTAAATCTTTAAACTCAACTTAAATTCTTAAGTACTAAAATGACCATCCACATAAACATGAAACATGAAATCAACACATAACACCAATATGGTTACGAGGAAACCCAAATAGGTAAAAACCCCGGTGGGAATTGACACCCACTAATATTTTGTACTAGTGTTTTATGATCCTTGTTAGAAGATCCTTAACCCTGTTAGGAGTTCCTTTATAATGCATTAAGTATAGTAGACCTTGTCAAGGGTCAAACCCTATTAGGAGTCTTTTACAATAGTCCATGTTAGGGGAGTGGACGCACTATCCTAGAGCTCACTACTCAAGTGGTGAAGGCTACAACCTTCTGATCTCAAATACACACTATATCTGTTGGATGAACTATCACTGTGACACTGCTTGTCAGATCAATTCCTTTGATGTGTTGATGCTTTGACCTCTTGCAAAGCTCTAATACATCTTATAGTCTCTTCGCACACTTCTTCTCTACTTATCACAACTCTATATCAATTTCCATACTAATTACAATGGGCGCATCTCATATTTATATGTGCATACAAAACAAACAATTAGGTCGGCCCTTAAACCTATTACATACAACGCTTCCAATTGAATTGGCTCAACACTTCCAATTGAATTGGCTCAAGCATGTTTACAAAAAAACATATCTATATGTCAAAAACCTAATTACAATAGGTGCATAGCCTTTACATCATTAGAATATAATTTCAACTCAAAATGCTAACAATCAGCTGCTTACTCTATTCTTCTCTAGCACACACTGGCTGTGTAACTTCAACTGTCTATAACTTTGGCATGCTTTCATATCTAATCATGCTAAGGATTAATATATTCTAACCAACTTATCTTCCAGGGCGCACGCCATAATTTGGTCATACGCATGTACATTGATGCTCTAAGCTTTAGGTACTTTGTATACTGTCCAGTCTTCAATACTTAGCTGATTTCTGATCTCATCAAGTGCACTGACGCCAAAATATTATATGACTTTGTTGCCATAATGACAACACTATATCAATTCATATACACTAGTATAGCCAACTTTCTAATAATCTCCCCCTTTTTCATTGATGGCAACAAAGGAATATGGCCAAGTTGCTAACTGTTCCTTAATGCAAAAAACTTTTGTCTTATATCTCCCTTATACATAATTTCTATCTTATATCTCCTTATACATATCTATAACCCATATTCTACACATACTCCCCCTTTGACATTAATGACAAAGGTGTGTCAAAACTATATGTACAAAAACTTATTGTGAGAGAACATCCGGATATGCTATCTATAGATTTTGGATCTCCTTCTTCCAAAATGTGATCAGAGAATTTACAATTTGTAGATGGGCGCATAATGCATACTATAACTTCTCCATCTTCTCCAAATCTATGCTAGGACCTTGATCATATGTTACCATGGTGGCATCGATCTCCTTGATATTCTGATTAAGTGTGTCTAATGAGGGTGCAAGAGCATTCCTTAGTTGATTCTGCCTAGCCCTTATCTTGGACATCTCCTTTTCTGCCTTCTCAATCTTATCTAACTATCCTTGGTAGACATTATTGCACATGTTCACATCAATTGATGGATCTTCTACTTATTTCCTTATGTTTTCTATCATAGCTTCAGCCTCTTGTATCTTTTTGTATAGGTCTCTTGTGAACTTGTCTTGGTTCATACAGTCAACAATAATCTTTTTGCCCTTTGCTGCAAACTCCTTCAAGGATGCTTGACCAACCTTTAGTGAGCTTAGGTCAAGTGTATAATTTATAACCAATTCACTCAATCTCTTCTTCAAGTACTTCTCTTCTACAATTAAGGATGCAGATTCTTCTAGGCTAGAGAAACTATTCTTGAACTATGAAATCGTTGAGCTGACATCATCCACGGAGTGTACCTTGGACACTTCCTTGACTGCTGGTAACAGGCTGTTCAGAATGTTTACTTGTTCTACAAGGAGGGGATTCCTCATCACTTGTTTCTCCTTGGCTTTTTCCATAGCTAAGATGCTGAACTTAATTAGGTCTTCTTCTCCCCATGAGTCCAAACTAGTTGTGTCAAGTGTCAAACTTGACAACAATGTTGCTGAGGGAGTGATGGGAGTTCTATCCATCACTTCTTATTTTACCTTGATTATTTCAACTGATGTTTCATCTTTTTTCTCACTTCCTTTTACCTCTTCTTCTTCCTATTTTTTTTTAGCTTCTTTTTCTTTTTCTTCTTCTTTCTTTTCTTCCATCTTTCCTTCTTCTTTCTCATTTGTTATATCCTCAATCAATATTTCTTCTTGATGAGTAGGAGGAGTGTTACTACATAATTTTTTTGCCTCTTTAGTGCTTACAAATGCCTCTTCAAACTTATCCAACTCAGTGTCAGTGGCCTCCATGGCTATCTCTACATTATTAATGATAATGGTGCTATCCTTTAGTGACTCTTTCATGGTTGTAGACTTATCTACCTCTATTTGTGTTTCAACTATAGGCATTGAGTCCTAAGGACCTATCACTAATGCATTAGTGGGCTCTTCCATCTTGACTTCTTTTGAGGGTACTTGAGCTATAGGCGTAGTAGGGGGATACATGTGCATGTTCATAAAGACCTTCTCAAAGGCTTTCTCTATTTCCTTGGCAACTAACTCAAAGTTTTTATCCATTATATTCAATGTTCTTATCTTGGTCCTTAGGTGAGGCTTCACCAGATCTAATAATAACTTTTTCTCTTCTAGGTCGCATATAGGAAGGGTTTCATCTAAGATCTTCTTTCTTACCCTTAGATCTTCTTCAATGGCCTATCTCTTTTGGAATTCTAGGATGTTCCACACATTATCAGGGATCATAGTCTTAAGTTCCAAGACTATCTTCTTGAACTTCAACATATGTTTGACTATCATTCCATGTATCTCTGATTTGTCTATCTCACTATATTTTTCATAAAATTTTCCTACGTGATCAATTCTTCCTTCATCAATTATTGTTGCACTTAGCACACTGAGACTAGGTTTAAAACTTACTTCAGGAGGTGCTTGTGAGCTCTTTTTGTTCCTTGTTACTCTTGAGGATGGATGACCAATGCTAATCTCTTTCTTCCTTTTAGGCATTTCTGTATACTCAAGAGGAGCAGTAAGGTCAATGGTTTCCTTGGGTGCAGAAGGAGTAACATTAGTTTTACCCTTTTGAATATCAGACTTTTCTATGTTCACCTTCATTAGCTTAGGATCTTCTAATTCAGTCTTTGTTGTTGTTGCGCTCTCAATTTCCAAAGAAATCTTTTGTTCCCTTGCTTTGTCTAGGTCTACTTGAGACACACCATGAATTCTCAAGATCTCTGAGGTAACCTTAGCAACCTTCCTTTTTGTTGCTGCACTGTTTAACACTGCATCAACTTCTTTTGTTTTCTCCTCATAGCTTCCCCATCTTGGCTCATTAGGGTCTTTAGGGGCTAAAAGCAATACTTGAGCATATGCTTCTAAGACTTGTTCATCAACTTCATATCCAAGTGGATGAATCCACTTTGTCCTTGGTTCAACAGCCTCCATGCATGTTGTGTTAGTCTCAACCATAAAACAAATAGTATCCTTGTACTTTTCAACTATCTTTTTTGGAATTTTGTACCTCATCTGCATCTTAGCCCTGAATGTTTTTAATTCCAATGTCATGTAGTCTCTTAGAGTGCTCTCAATAGATGCCTTGAAGGATATCTATGGCATAGTGGGAATAGTCCTGTCAAGATATGAATCTAACACCTTTCCAACAATATGGAAGTACATATAAATGATCAAAGACCCAAATCTGAATATCTTGGTCTTATCATGCTTGATTGTCTTGATGTTTTCAATTAGCTATGTGCGCAAGATTTCACATAGATTGAACTCTCCATTCTCATTTACAATTCTTATGGTTGAAAGAATTATGGTTGCAAACACACTGTTTACCCTTATGGTGTGTTGAAACCTATATCCAAGTATCATAGACATCAATTTGATGTCATCTTGGTCAATAGGCTCTAAGGTCATTCCACGCCTATCACTTCTTGACTTACAAGTCTATTCAACAATCTTTCTCACATCTTTTCCCACTAGAAGGATGGCACCTATCCTTGGGAGGCCTGTCATCTCATGAATTAGGTCACCAGTAATTCTAACCAGCACTTCACCTATCCAGAATAGGTCATCATGAATCTTGCTCAATAGAATCTTGATCCGTTCTGATTCATAGAACTCATATGCCATAGCATACTCCACTATAGGGTAATTATCCCACTGCACATACTCATCCATGAAGGTTTTGTCTGGTTTTAACATAGTTTCCATGTGTGCCCTTAATCTATCCAATCCTACTAGTTCTTTCTTACTGTAGATGTATGCCCTTATGTCCTCGACATGCATAACACCCATAGGCATGTGGGAGAATGCCCCTTCTAGGTCATCTAGTGTTGATTTAAATGGATGCCTCTTAAACACATTTCTTTTCTTTTCTGCAACATCAAATACTATAGGAGTAGCCATCACTTACTTGTATAACACTTTCTCAAAGGTTTCCAAGAGATTTTGAATCAATGTGATGAACTAGGGTTTTCGCAATCGATCAAATACATAGCAAGTCACTTAATGAATCAAACTACAATCCTTCTCAATCAACTGTAAGGGCTCTTCTCCTCTCCAATCACTTTAAATTTGAATGCAATGAGTGATTTACAAACTTCGGTGTACTTTAAATTAGAAAATATGCCATTAATGATTGTCGCGTAAACTAGGCTATCACTTGAAAAATTTTATCTTCCATTCTGCAAACAATCAACTAGTGTGCTCTTGCACATAGGTTCTACTAGTCTCCAAAAGCTTAAGTCCAAAGGTGCATACTCTAAGAGTGAGTATACCATCCACATAGGGGTCTAGAGATAAATTAGCTCCCCCTATGACCCTGAGGGCCATTCCTCCAGATGTAGAGGGTGCGTCCACTATGGATGCATCCAATACATTCTCAGTAGCCTTATCCTTCTTTGATTCTGACCAAATCAAGCTCACATCCTCTGAAGCTTTCACAAAATTGACTTCTCCTTCAGGATCCAAAACTAGTTCTTCAAGCTTTTTGGGGCTTTCCTGACCTTGCATCCTTGATCTGCAAAACTTTGAGATGTGTCCAGCCTTGTTACAAGAGTGAAAAATAATTGGAGGCCTTATATTCCTTGGCACATTAACATGGGTCACCATTTTACATTGTCTAGTTGAGTGACCATTATAGTTACATATCTGATATGTAACATTTTAAGAACTTCTTTCATTGGACTGATTTTGATTTCTCTGATTATACTGAGTCCTGTTATTTTGACTTGTCTTGCAATTCATAGCTCTATGACCAAATTTATTGCATGAATAACAGTAACCATTAAAAGGTCTTACCTTTATACAATTCCTTGCTATGTGTCCATGCTTGTTACATGCATAACAAGTGCGGTCTACTACCTTGCACTCATTCTTAGGTGGTTCAATATGATACTTATTCTGACCTCTAGTCTCCTTAGCATCTGAGGTGCCTTCTGGTGCTTTCATTCTTGCTCGCATGTTATCAATCTAATTTTGTGCTTCATTGTATCCAATGCAGATAGTATCTCCTTTAGCTCTTCTTGCATACAAATGAGATTCTATCAAATTAGAACTGGTGTGTAATTTTTCAATGTGATTCTTTGCTTCTTTCAATTCAGATTCTAAGATTTCTTTGTTGTTTCTTAGATCCAAGATTTCCATATTTTCTTGCCTTAATTCTTCATTGAGTTGAAGGTTCTCTTCGACCTGTTCTTCATAGACTTCCTGATTTTTAATTATCTTATCATCAAATTCTTCAAGTTGTTCTTTTAAGGATGCATTTTCTTCATTTAGCTTCTTGACCATTGTCCCTAGATAACTAGTAGAGCATTCTTTCAAATCCTTTCTTTTAGTTCTTCAATTTCCTTTTTAGATTTGTCAAGGTCTTCAAGAGAAGCTTCAAGATTTCTTTTTAGATGTTTCATTTCTAATTTGTCCATGATCTCCTCGAGTGGTTAAACTTCTTTACTGAGGACCAGAGCTCTGATAGCAATTGATAGGAATGGGAACACTGAGAGGGGGGGTGAATCGGTGTTCACTGTATTTTATCTTTTCACTTAATCTTTAAACTGAACTTAAATGCTTAAGTACTGAAATGAACATCCACATAAACATGAAACATGAAATCAACACATAACACCAATATGGTTACGGGGAAACCCAAATAGGTAAAAACCTTGGTGGGAATTGACACCCACTAATATTATGTACTAGTGTTTTATGATCCTTGTTAGAAGATCCTTAACCATGTTAGGAGTTTCTTTACAATGCATTAAGTATAGTAGACCTTGTCAAGGGTTGGACCTTGTTAGGATTCTTTTACAATAGTCCCTGTTAGGGGAGTGGACGCACTATCCTAGAGCTCACTACTCAAGTGGTGAAGGCTACAACCTTCTGATCTCAGATGCACACTATATATGTTGGATGAACTATCACTGTGACACTACTTGTCAGATCAGTTCCTTTGATGCGCTGATACTTTGACCTCTTGCAAAGCTCTAATACATCTTAAAGTCTCTTTGCACACTTCTTCTCTTCTTATCAAAACTCTATATTAGCTTCCATACTAATTACAATGGGCGCATCTCATATTTATATGCACATACAAAACAAACAACTAGGTCGGCCCTTAAACTTATTACATATAATGCTTCCAATTGAATTGGCTCAAGCATGTTTACAAAAAAACATATCTATATTTCAGAAACATAATTACAATAGGCACATATTCTTTACATCATTAGAATATAACTGCAACTCAAAATGCTAACAGTCAGCTACTTACTCTGTTCTTCTCTGGCACACACTAGCTGTGTAACTTCAACTGTCTATAACTTTGGCATACTTGCATATCTTATCATGTGCTCATAGACTAAGCATGAATATAGTCTAACCAACTTATCTTCCAGGGCACACACCATGATTTGGTCATACGCATGTGTGTTGATGCTCTGAGCTTTAGGTACTCTGTATACTGTCCAGACTTCAATACTTAGCTGATTTCTGATCTTCTCATCAAGTGTGCTGACTCCAAACTACTATATGACTTTGTTGCCATAATGAAAACACTATATCAATTCATATATGCTAGTATAGCCAACTTTCAAACACTAACTTTATTTCTCCTTGGGAAGATAGTATATGCTTGTATATGCCAAATGTATGCAAATGTATGCAATCAAGAGGTGTAAAACCAGTCTCAAAGCATAAATGAATGAATAAAAGAAGAAAATGGTAATGCTAATTGGGTATCCAGTAAATTAAATAGTTCAAAGAAAGAATGAAAAACCTCCAAAAACCCTAGGTTAAGGTTTCTAAGCTCAATCTCCTTGAGTCATTTCAGCCGCTCAATCTCCTTCGCATGCGCACTGCCCTTCTAATTCGCCAGTTGAGAATAATGAAATGAGAAATGAAATTCCCTTTTTTTTTTAAGTTATGCTCGTGTTTTTCAAACTTTTGACCACCACAAGATTTGTTGATATTTGACAAACATGGGCATAAATTTTTTTAAAAACAAAGTTTTCCTTCTATAATCCGACCAAGCAAAACCTTTTTATTTTTTGGTCAAAAATTTTGGTAGAAAAACTAGGTCAAATGTACTAGTGTTAATAGTAGTTGTGAGAAAAGTGTTTCTTTTTAGTCATTTTATGAGAAGATGATTTCCCTTAGTTTGCAAACGAATCTTGCAACAAACCACATTGTTTCTTCACAAACTAATGAACCAATTTATTCAATGGTTGAGGTATCTCACAAAGATAAGTCTGAGGATCCGGTTCCTTTTTAGTCAGGTGATTTTTTATTAATGCATGATGATCTTTGTAGTGTATATTTTGAGGCATTACTAGATAATTTTTATACTTCTAGTCCTCAACAAGATGAGATAAAGGATCTTCTGTATTTTTTGGAATATGAACATGAGGATGGTTGTGACCGAAAGAATGTGGCTTGTGGCAAAAATAGAATTACCTTTCAACTCAAATATTTCACATATGTTGGCAGTATGTTTGTCAAAAGTTTTTTAAGTGGTTGGTCACATATATGGATGAAAATCATATGTATGACAAAGGTAAGAAGTCATTCCAATTTTGAGGCTTCGCCCCTATGAAAATAATATATATTTTATATAGTTGCTTTCTTTCAATAAGGTTCCCTATTTTTGAGAGAGAGAGAGAGAGAGAAGTTGGTTTTCATTTTTGGGTGCTCTATTGTACCAAAGATTCAAGATTCTTTGCATGCCCACAAGGGGCACGTGTCCCCAACCAGAGCCACTGTTGGTACTTTTAAAAATCTAGATAGTTTTGAGTCCATAATCAGAAAATTCTCCTAAGGCAAAGTTTAATGCTTCAAAAGACCATTGTAAAAAAACCCTAGTTCAAGTGCATAATGTGTGCTAAAATGTTGACACACTTCTATGAGACATTATATCCAAGATTACTCAAGAATGAAGTCTCAAATAGTGACTCATAGCTCTCTATTCATGGAGTGCAAGGGTTTATAATGGAGGCCCTCAGTTTAGACCTAGTTTGTGCCCATGCAAGTACACCATAAAATAAGAGATTCAAAGAGGAAAAGAAAGAATGCTAGTCTCCATGATTCATCAAGTATACATGAAAATGAAAATGAAAATGAAAGATATTCTATATGATAACAATGCATGAAAGAAAACTAATCTATGAAAGAAAAAGCTTATGCAAGATTATTCTATGAAAGGAAATATGAATCTAATCTAACATGCAAATGAAAAATTAATCTAAATGGATTGCCATGGAGGCATGAGAGAAGAAGACAAGAAAAGAGAATTTTCAATATTCAAGCTCAAGTGCTCCAAATTCTTTTCCAAAATCGCTCTCCAAACCTGCATAACAGTAACATAAAATCTGGATCTCTAAAATCTCTATGCCTAAAATGAGAAGGAGAGGGCTCCTTATAAAGGATTTAGAAATGAATGGATGGTCAAGATTAAGAGGTAAAAAGAAATGAGCAATGGTGGAGATTAAATCTTGGTTGATCCATGTGCTCAAGATTCTCAAGAGGCAAAATCAATGGACATGGTTAAGAGGCAAAAAGATGTGTGGAAGAGATTAAGAGGCAAAAGGAGATTCCACTCATCTTGGAAAGTGTGCATTCAATGTGTAGACAAAAAGTATTTTTATATTTATTTTTATTTTATTATTTATTTATTATTTTTAGCAAAGTGGTTTCCATTATTTAATTTAAAAGATTTTTTATTTATTTAAAAGAGATTTGTTCTTTTAATTAAATGTGGCTTAGGATAAAGTGAATTTATTATTTAATTAAAAGATTTTTTTTATTTAATTAAAAGGGAGCATGTTCTCTTAATTAAATAAAACTTAGTATAAAATGATCAAACCTTAGGAAATATTAAAATAATTGAATTAATTACGATTTGATCAAGGAAATTGATTTGAATTGAAAATATTGTGAAGCATTGATTCAGGAAATGATAAATTGATGAATGGGGGCCCAAAGTCTAGGTGACCATTTTAGGGTGCATAATTTGCTCATCTTTGACTAATGTGTGATCTTTATGGGAACACGTGTAGTCAAAGAATGAAGTTGAAATGTGAGATTGATTTGGGATCACAAAACAATGCAAACAAGTGATCCATGGACGTGAAGACATCAGGGAAAAGATAAGCTGATTGAAAAAGACAAGGCCAACACCCCTGTAAATAGGTAATTGTCAAGTCTCAAGAAAGGTTTTCCTAAGCGAAGCAATTGATAGGATTGATAAAGATAAATCAAAGATTGAAGTTTGATATGTACTACTCCCTCATGATCGAAATCGAAATGAGATAGAGGAGAAACAAAAAATTGATAAATTTGATCAAATTGAACTAAAGATAAGGTTATTGATGTAAGATGAAATATATAAGAATCACAGAACCAAGGTAGATCAAGCAAGAAATATTATGCCCCAGGGTTGAATTAGAAGAAAAGAAGTGGGGTGAAAGTGAATGCAAGATAGAAGTTTGGAAGAAGTGAAAAGAACTAGAGGGAAGAAAGAGAATGTGCCTCAAGAAAGAGAAGGCCCCAAAATCAATCAACTATTTAAGATAGGAAATTTCGATTGAGATCATGAAAGAAGATAAGGAAATGAAGTTCAAAATGTGACCACAGTTGATTAAAAGTCTAAAATAAAAATGAAGGAAAACCCTCTCAAACTCATAATGCAACCTAAAAATGCAAATTAACATGAAGTCTAACAATGCAAGCTACATGAAAATGCAAAGGTGTACTTGCAATAGAGCAACTGTAACATATGATTTGTGTTCATCATTCATTAGAGAATGTTAAGGAACTTATTTTCATCATTGGGCCATTATTAATGGACATCGGAAAATCACACAATCATCACTAGTCACAAGCGCAACTATGAAGATATAAATGTGATTTATATCGGATTGGAATGTGGAAAGATTCTAACATAAGCATCAAAGACATAAAAGTCAAGATGACTTTGATGTTAGCTTACCCAATTTAATATAGCAAAACCATGCTCGCATCAAAGCATAGATGTCGGGATGACCATAAGAATGGTTGTGCAAAAATAGTCAAGGATGATGCCTCAAATCTCCTAAGTGTTTCAAGGGAACAACAAGAGACACTCAAGAGCTTCAAGACCACACCCATAAGTAGAAAGCAAATAAAAACATGCCCCAAGTCCTCTAGCTATGCATCCTAGAGAGACTTATTAGACAAGAACACTCAACGAAAATCAATAACAGTCAGCACACAAAGAAAAGATCATGACATAGCTCAAGCATTAAGTGTTGTGTTTAAAAATTTAAGTGTGTTAACTGATACTGATTTCTAAGGATAAGGATCAAATGCTTGCAAGCAAGTAAGATCACATCAAAAAACTGGGTAAGACCAAATCGAGAAGTGTTGAAAAACACTTGATGCCATGGGTTGTGTTGAAAAACACAGTTGGGGTGGTGTTGAAAAACACAGTTTGCAAAGTTTCCTAAAGACTAACACATCCGAGAGACCAAAGCTCACACAATTATGCCCCCTAGACAAAGACAATGACCAATTCCAAACTAAGGCAACAAGGACAATGCATGATGGAGAAAGGCTAACTGTTGAGGACACTATGTGTGTGAATTTTGTACCTGTTCTGTAGACACAACACTTCAGTAAAACATTAGAGGTTAGTTGAAATCGAAATTGTGCAATAAATGAAAAACTAAACTAACCAAGCGATTTACTGCCTTCTAATAGATGCGAGTATATATTCTCAGATTATACCGAGATCAGTGACCTTGACGACACCTAAATGAAGGATTTGAATGCAAAATCTAGATATGGAATGAATGCAATTAATCTTTTTTTTTTGGTTTTTCTGTGCAATAATATGATAATGAAAACTTGATATGAATCTATGCTAACAATGATATGGAAAACTGATATGCAAACTAAGCTAAGAAATGGTATGAAAACTATGCAATAACAAATGAAAATCTCACAACAACTTGAATTCTCAAGATCGATTCTTCAATCTCCAATTTGACAACGTGAGTGTGCAATTTGTGGATCGTTTGTGAAGAGCTGAGCCTTGATTTTATAGAAATATAGGGCTTTGGAGGTGCATGAAAAAAAAGCCATAAATCACTCAAATAACTCAGGTTGATTTTTGAGTTATTTTTAAATAAAGGATATTTAACTCACAAAAACATGCAAAAGCAGAGATCAACTCAAAATAGAGTTTAGATTTAATTGGTAATTGATAGTTGTTTGCTTTTCTTGATTGTGCATGTTTTATTTATGAATTAATTTAATAATAAAGTGATTTATTTCCAACTTAACTAATTTTCAAAAATAAAATAATTGATTTATGGGTTAATCAATTATTTTTTAAACTTTTATTCAAAAACAATATTATTAAAAATTGACAACTTGCTTTAATTAATTAAATAAGAATTTAATCAATTGTTCATAGGATTTTGGATTTGTTGTCAAAATTAAATAATACAACTTAGGAATAAATATAATTAACTTCAATTAAATAATTAAGTGGCAATATTAAATCTAATTAATTAAATATTGAGAATATTCAATTAATCAAACTTTAGGATAAATTGGATTTATCACCAAATAATCATTAAATCAAAGATAATTAGGATAATTAGGAATACTTCTAGGAATATTCCCCGATGCAGAATTTATGATAATCAATTAAGATTCGATGATGTTCAGATGTGCCTTAGGTTAGGACTTCAATGTCAATTTTGTTCGATGTGTCGATGTAGGAGGTTAATGAACCTATAGCCCATTTTTGGGGTATTACATTTTGCCCCTCTTTGAATTGCTATGTGAAGCGCAGTGGTTCAAAGACAGTCTGTGTATGATATTGAAATTGATGTTTGAAATTGATAATTGATATGAAGCAGAAGCCAATTGAAAGATTTGATATGAAGATAATAGGTCCTGAATGACAAAGGATAATGTTAACTATAACAGCAAATGAACCGATGATTGTGAAAAAGTGTCAGGACACCTGATTCCAAACCTTATGATTGCGAAGAAGTGAGTGACCAATTCCAGACCCAATTATCCTTATATTGAATCACATTAGTATCACATCCGAACCCTTCAGTTTCTGAAGAACCAAGGAAATAACACAATTGAACTGATAGTTCCAAAAACTGATACAATTTACAAGATTAAGAGAATACCAGATTGATATGGATCTCGATGAATCTGATATGCCCCAAGTGATGATTGATTTGCCCCGAGCGATGAGATCTTTTTGATGAATCATTAACTAGACATGGTTGTTGTCTTGATTACTGAGGAAAGATATGATATCAATAAAGATATGATTACAGACTTTAAATGATGTGCAATACCATGCCCCCTTCGAGATGAAAATTGAAATCTGATAAGAAAAGTCAGCATTGATAGTTTAGAAGCATGTTAATTGATTGGCAAAATGGTTAAACACATTTGAAAATGCATTCTACATCGTTTGGAGGTCTTGAAGACCAAGTTTGACTAGGCGTGACCATGAGTTGACCATGGTTGACCAAGTTGAAATTTTGATAGTTTGATGTAAGATAATCAGTTAAGTGGAATTCTAGATTTCTGTGATGATTGAAGGTCGATTATGCAAGCAGTAGACCATCCTAGGTCCAAAAATTTTAAATCATGATTTTGACATAGTAAATGATCTCAAATTTCAATTTTGATCCTGAAAATGGATTCAGAACATTGAAATTAGCCAGGGGTGCAATTTTCATGAAAAATGGAGCACTTTTGAAAATTAGGTCAAAAGTTATATAAAGGCCAGAAGGGTCATTTTCAATTCATTTCAACCTCTTGACTTTAGAAATCTTTGTGGAGCCCTCTGAGAAAAATGGCAGATAGAGCAATGGAACCGAAGGTACTTGTGAATTCACACCGATTTGAGCATAGCTGGAGACACCAGAGACCTCGACAGTATGGACATGCGGTAGGTGGACCTCTGTGCCTTGCTAAAATGTCAATTTTTCCATGTTTTATAAGATTTTAGCAATTTTCATACGTCCTTTCCATTTTTGAATTTTGCATGCATGGAAACTTGTATGACTCCCCAGCGGGACTCGTACAACTTTTCAAGAGTAGCTAGATTGTCGTCTAATAAGCCCCCACAACTCGTATCAAAGGGACCCATGAGTTGTACGACATTCCATCAGGTCCCTCATAGCTCATATGAGGAGTGATGCTTTGTCGTGCTACTATGGTTTGTCATTTGGTATGGTGTGGAAAGTCATATGACTTTTCATGCCAGTCTGAGTTGTCGTATGGAAAACAGTGAGCACAAAACTCAGTATTAAGTCCAATTTTTGAATTTTTTGATTCCTTAGTCTGATTCCTGACCTGTTAACCTACCTTTTGAAACACTAAACTGCCCCATTGTTGTTCTTGTAACCTATTCTATGACCCAATTATTGAAAGGATTCTCTATTTCTATGTTGTGTAGGTCGTATATCCAGATGTACATGTTTGGATCTCTCATCCTGCGACTCAAAGATTATGTGTCTCCTTGCTAGACCCTATGAGAGTTCACCTTGCTGCTTGTGGATTCAAGCACTTGATTCATTTACCCAAGATTAGGGTAAATCATGGGCTTTTGATTGCATTGATTGAGGGGCTTCACTCAGAGACCCAGACTTTCCATTTATCGATGGGGGAGCTTACTGTTACTCCTGAGGATGTGTACCGAATACTGCGGATTCCATTTCATGCTACTAGGAGACTAGAGTATGTGAGTTCAAGGAACTCAGGTGTTTTAGCTTGTAGACATCTCTTCGGAGATGATACCCAGATGACGGCCTCCATTTCCTAGGAGACCCTAGTTTAGAGATATGGACAGACACACCGATTAGAGTGTATTATTGCTAGTATGATTGGTGGTATCATTATGTCTGACAGTCAGCAGAATGGTTTTCTAATGGGCTGGGCCCCTATGGTAGCATGGTTGATGGCCACTCCCACTGATTTGGCATGGGGTCAGTGTTTGTTAGCACATATGTTCTCCAAGATGCATGAGGTGGTGTATCAAGAGAGAAAATCCTTTGTTGCAGGAGCTCTTGTTCTACAGATATGGGCATGGGAGCATATCCCCATGTTGAGACCTATTTGTACTTCACAGAGGCAGCCCCAGGAGCCTGTCATATATAGATATGCCAGATATGTTATACAGGGATGGATGGGCCATGTAGAGTATTGGAGGTGATGCCTCAATGATATGATATTCGTTCACTGGAGACTGTATGTAGCCATTGAGCCTTGGCCTACTACTTGAGAGTAGTTTAGCTATTTCTTCCAAACCTATGTACTAATTGGGAGGTCCTCCTCCACCATAGAGAGATTTTTTATTACCTGGGTCTGGCAGCAGTATGGACATATTCAAGATGCCCCAAAGGATTACGCTACATATTCATGGATAGGTCATGAGATTGGACTTGGATGGACACAGAGGCTCTCTTATGCTTTGTCTTCACAAGAGTATAGTGCTATTGTTAGAAGGGACTGGGAGTATAGACTAGATGTACTGGATGCTGGTGTTTCTAACGGATTCATCTCATCGCTCGTTGATCACCCCATTCATAGATTTTCTGATCCTATTGAGCTGATACCCTCCATGGAGGAGGCGAAGGATTTTACTGGTGCTCCGATGGGACAGGGTCCCAAACCTACACAGGCTCCTATGGTACACCCCACACCTCTTAGACCCAGAGTGATGGCTCCACCATAGAGACCATCAGGATAGATGAGGGCCCCTCATCCCACTAGTTCCACAATAGGAAGATCTTTTGATTCTCATAGATGGACTAGAGGAGAGGGTGGCACATTAGGTGGAGTTGGTTCAGCAGATGATGTACTTGCAGCTGAGTAGGTGGTGGGTGGTGGTATGGACTTTACAGAGGAGGATACTAGTTTTGATTTAGGTGCAGAGGTCAGACGCCACAAGGTGTAGAGAGAAGAGACTACAGAGTAGGTGGCCTCTGATACTGATATGCCAGATGTTGATCCAATTGTTCCTCTTACCCCATAGGAGACCATTAGATGTCTCAAAGTTCTGGTCAGAGACCTAAAGATATGCAGTGCTAGGTGGGAGGAGAGATTCATAGAGGCTAATAGATAGTGTACTACACTTACTAAAGAGGTACAGTGGTTACAAGAAAAGATGATTCATCAGACCTCGAGATGTGCATATTATGTTTCAGCTTATTATACTATAGTTCCTTCAGTGCAGAGAGTCCCTACCTACTTGCAATTCATGATGGCATCAGAGGGAGCTAGGGCCCTGAGAGCAGAGCCAGTGCCTGATGCACCACCTCCACCTCCACCAGATGCAGAGGATCATGCTGATAGCTAATTGATCTGTGATATGTTCTGATATTTTTGATCTGTTGATCCTAATATACTGTACTATTTTTTATCATTGATATACTGTACTGATTTTGATAGCTCAACTGAGCTTATTCTTTTGTATATTGTGCTAGTAGTGTACCCCTGACTAGTTTCAAGATTTTTGATATATTTTGATTGTGACTTCATGTGTACTTGTCATGTTTTGATTTATGATGATATCATGTTATTTTTATGCTATGGATAGAGGAGAATGTATTTATGGATAAATGCAATGCAATGATTTCTTTCATATGTATGGATGTTATGCAAATGTATTTGATTATGAAAATATGTATGTATGATTTATGCGTATGCACATGGATGAATTGTAATGCAACAAATGATTATGATACGTAAATGCAACGATTCACATGATATGTTTTGTAGGTATTGATGAAGACAAGTACTCAGTCTTATGTCAAAAAGGATGTGTAACCCAGGATAGTAACTGCTTGCGATTTGATTGAAGAGACCTTCAAGTTGGGTTTCAGCTCTCATTAGATTTGAAGAGATATTGGAAGAATTGTTTAAACTTTGAAGTTCATTGAGTCATTGTGAGATCATGCAAACATGCAAAATGCAAAGAGGCATGCAAAATGAAATGCAACTTAAGACCTAGGACCTAGTCACTAATCATGTGTCAGTTATTCTCATCATTGAATTTTTAGGTAATAGGATAAATCAATACAATGCCCACTAGTTATGAAACCATAGACATATGAATATTGATTTTGTATACACAAGAATCAATACACACCCACTAATTATGAAACCATGGACATATGAATATTGATTTTGTTTTCAAAATGTCAAATTAGATATAAGCATCAAGGCACAAATGCTAGGATGACCTGAATATCATGTCCATTTTGATATAGAAATTTTTAGAAGCATCAAAACATAAACATCATGATGACCTGAATATGCCTTGCGAGTCAAACACATCAAGCAGTCAAGAGATCATTCAAAATCCAATGTGAATTACCTGTAGTGACCCTTTATCATTCACATCCTTATGTAAGATCCTATTTCACAGTAGGAGAAAGAACTCACTCAAAAAGACAATAGTTAGATCAAACTTCCTTGAATTTTCTAGGTATCAATGGTCGAGGTACGCATGGCCATCCAATTCGAGATAGAGGCTCTTACAGTTGGACACCATTTCAATCCAAAATTTCCAAAGTTGTTAGATTTTCACATACAAGAAGAAGTCAAAGAAAATATTATGCCCCCAGTCATCACTCTCTAAATCCTATAAAGGACATCATCGAAGAGCTCGAAGGGACACAATATGCAAAAATCTCAATGTGAATCAGTAAGCATACAAGGAGATAAAAGCATGTAAAAAGCATAGATTGTTTTCAGTTTGTTTTTTATGTTTGATTGCATTGTTGTAGATGCCAAATCCTTTCTGGAGACAAGACTGACTGACTGACTCAAATGAACCTTCAAAGGACTCAGAGTGTACATGACACATCTAAAGTATACTAGAGACCATAGGATATGATATTGATTTCCCCCAAGTGTTAAGCATTGATAGGATACAGACGCTTGAGCTGATTGGTGTACAAACTGACTTATTGAAAAACCAACTAGGAGATATGTACAAACTAAAGCAAGACTAAAAGTTGGGAAAGATCAAGATTGTGCTGATAGATGGAGCATTTTGAAACAAGTGGTACCCGTTTGTCGAGTTTTCACCATCTTGGTAGAGATTCTATTTTTGCTACCAAGGCGCCTGTTTCCAAGTTTTCACCAAGGCACTTTTTCTTTTTTTTCTTTTTTTTTGCATTTTTCATTTTTTCAATTTTTTTTGTACTTTTGATATTTTTTACTTCTTTTTGTGAATCATCAAGGTGCCTATTGCTAGGTTTTCACCAAGATGTTCATTTTCTCAGGAATTTTTTAGATTTTTAAGATTTTTTCAGGACATTTTACAATAGACTGAATGCCTTAGGCATAGAATTTTTTCAGATGGAGAACATTGATTGGTTCTTTGAGCTATTCTCCTTCAGTCATTGAGAGTTGATAGGCACCAGAGCCAAAAGTAGTAATGATTACAAAGGGACCCAGCCAGTTGGGTTCAAACTTCCCCTTGCATTCTTGATGTGATTGATTTTTAGGATTCTCTCTCAAGACTAGATCACCAACCTAAAATTATCTATGTCTGACTTTCTTGTTGTAACCTCTAGACATTCTCTTCTGATATACTCTGAGATGATCATACCCTGCTTGTCTGCGCTCATCCAGTAGTTCAAGTTCTTGCAACCTAGACACTCTGTAGTCATCATCAGTTACTAGACCATGCATTCTAATTCTTAGTGATGGGATTTCAACCTCAATAGGTAGTACCACTTCAGACCCATAAACTAAAGCAAAAGGTGTAGCCCCAGTAGGTGTTCTGATACTTTTTTTGTAGGCCCAGAGAGCTAGATTGATCATGAGATGCCAGTCTCTTCCTATTTTATTAACTGTATGATGCAAGATTTTCAAGAGATTCTTATTAGAAGCCTTTGCTTGTCCATTCCCTTGAGGATAGTAGATAGAAGACCAATGTTGTGTGATCTTGAATTTGGCACATAGATCATCTAGGTTGTTCTTGAATTTTCCACCATTATCTATGATTATGGAATGAGGTATCCCATATCTGCATATGATATAGTTCAATATGAACATAGATATTTTCTTTTCAGTTGCTTGTGTCAAAGGGATTGCTTCTACCCATTTTGTAAAATAATTTGTAGCTGTGATTATATGGGTATGTCCATTAGAAGAATGAGGATGTATAGCTCCTATAAGATCAAATGCCCATTGGTGAAAAGGCCATTGTGTAGTGAAGGGAATTAGATCCCTCCTTGGAGCATGAATTAAGTTTCCATGCACTTGGCATTTTTGATAGTTCTTAGCAAACTTGATAGACTCTTTCTCCATTTCAGGCCAATAGTACCCAGCCCTAATAAGTTTTCGAGCTAGTGTTAAACCATTCGAGTGTGACCCACAAATACCATCATGGACTTCCTCTAATGCATGTTGAGACTCTTCCCATTCTAAACATCTAAGTAGCATACCATCTAGGCCTCGTTTGTAGAGATCGTGACCAATGATGACATATCAAGAGGCATTACAAATAAGGTATCTCTTTTCATGGAGGTTGAAGGTATCAAGAATGATTTGGTCTTGGAGATAGGAAAATAGGGTTTTGTATCTGGATGAATCATGACCAACAACATTGCAGATCATGCAGGTTTTGGGGGAATCATATGCAAGATAAGATAGTGCTTCCACCAGGAACTTGTAGGGTAGCTCATGTTCAGGCTGCTGTAGTAGAGTAGATAGTGTTGCCATTGCATCAGTAGCCTTATTCTCTATTCTAGGAATTTTCTCAAATGTGATAGATAGGAAATACTTCTTTAGATCATCTACCATTCTCTTGTAAGGAATGAGCTTTTCATCTTTAATTTTGTATACATCATTGACTTGATGGATAACAAGTTGCGAGTCTCCGTGAATGTGTAGTTCTGTTACCCTCCACTCAATTGCTATTTTCATACCATTCAAAAGGGCTTCATATTCTACAATATTGTTTGTGCAAGGGAACTTTAATCTAAATGCTTTTGGGATTGAGTATCCTGGAGGAGTTATGAACAATATGCCGGCACCTGACCCATTCTGTGTATAGGAGCCATCAAAGAATAACTTGCATTCTCTAGAAGAAAGAGTCATGATAGAGGAATCTAGAAATTACATTTGCATTGATGTATCATCAATCATAGGAGCATCTGCTAATTGATCAACAATAACCTATCCTTTGATAGCCTTTCTTTCCACATATTCAATGTCAAATTCACTTAAGAGCATGACCCATTTAGCTAATCTACCCGTGAGGGTAGCTTTGCTTGGTAGGTACTTAAGTGGATCAATTTTAGCTACCAAATGTGTGGTATCAGCTAACATGTAGTGTCTCAGTTTCTATGAAGCAAAGATCACAGCTAGACAAGCTTTCTCAATCATTGAATAGTTATTCTCATATGCAACCAATGTTCTACTGATATAGTATATAGCTCTTTCCTTTTTGTTCTCATCATGTTGTGCAAGCAATGCCCCCAGTGATGTATCTGTAGAGGAGACATATAAGATCAATGGCTTCCCATGAATAGGATGCATCAAAATAGGAGGATTTGATAGATACTTCTTGATATGGTTAAAGTTGTTCTCACATTCTTCATTCCATGCAAAGGTCACACCTTTATGTAATGTTTTTGTAAAAGGTTGTGATATATCTGCTGGCTATGATATGAATCTTGTGATAGATTGAACTCTTCCTTGCAATGTCCTCATTTGACTAATATTCTTTGGAGATTGCATTTCCATTATAGCCTTTACTTTAGCTGGATCAACTTCAATGCCCTTCTTTGAAACTATGTATCCTAAGAGCTTTCCAGAAGTGACACCAAAAGCACACTTCTTAGGATTTAGTCTGAGACTAAATTTCTCCATTCTATCTATTATCTTGCTCAAGTCATCTAGATGTGCAGCCCTAAGCATAGATTTTGCTAAAGTATCATCAACATAATCCTCCATAGTCCTATGCATCATGTCATGAAAAATAGATGTCATGGCTCTTTGATATGTAGCACCAGCATTTTTAAGCCCAAATGACATGACATTCCAACAGAAGGTGCCTCATGCACATGTAAAAGCAGTTTTCTCTTGATCCTCTAGAGCAATTTTTATTTGATTATATCCAGAAAAACCATCCAATAGAGAATACATCTCAAAGCCCGTAGTCATGTCCACTATCATATCAATGTTAGGTAGTAGAAAATCATCCTTAGGGCATGCTCTATTCACATCTCTAAAGTCTGTGCACACTTTGATTGATTTATCTAGTTTTGAAATAGGTACAATATTAGAGATCCACTCGGCATAGTCAATAACTCAGATGAATCCAACTTTTAGGAGCTTCTCTAATTCAGCTTTTACCAAGAGTGCAACATGGGGATGCATCTTTCTCAATTTTTGCTTGACAAGTTTGAAATTTGGATCTATAGATAAATGATACATTATAAGATTAGGATCCAATCCTGGCATATCTGAATATTTCCATGCAAAGTTGATCTTCTTCTCTGTTAAGAATGTTGTAAATTTTTGCTTCTCTTCTTCTAATAAAGATTGTGCTACATGGATCAATTGTGGTTCCTCTGTTGTTCCAAAATTTATAGATTGAGTGGGCTCAATTAGAACCAAAGATCTGTCCTGCAAATGACTCAGAAGGACATCAAATATCTCATCCTTAGGCACCTCAGAGAGGTTTTCGCCTTTGGATACATCCTTTTTTTTACTTTTGTAGGCTCTAAGACTGCTACAAAGTGGTTTTCACCCTCAGAACTCCTTTACTTTTTCTTTTTATTCTTATTTTTCTGACTAAGATATTTGATGTCTGACTCCATAATGCTAACACTCAGTTCACTAATGGAAGTACTCATAGGCTCAACTGCATTGAGGTAGAAAGTGAGGGCATAGTCATTTGGGAAGGTATAAATACCATGGCTCGGATTTGTGGAGGTTTGATCAATAAGTTCTGGATAATGGATAGTCAAAGTGGGGAAAGATTGGGAGATAGTGTTTATAGATATGGATCTGTCATCATTGGTCCTAACCCAATGCTCGAGTTCAAAGGTGATATTACAACTTAAGACATTGAATTCATGAATAGGCTCAATGTCATTGTGGGAGTCCAATTCAGCCATAGGTGGATCAGACTCGATAGGTTCCTCATTTCTCTCTAGACTTACATTGGGTTTAGGTGCATATTGGTGAGTAATGTCAACATGTTTCTCTGTAATAAGCTCATCTTCTTCTGGAATGGCTCCCCATTCATAGTCATTAGATTCTTCATCTATGCCTCTAGGAAATCTAAGAACATGAGTAAAGTCAGGGTGAATACCCCAAGAAGGGTTACCCTCAGATTCTAATTTGAATTCATACTCATGAGAATCTATCTCAGAATGACTACCACCTTCCTCTTCTTGATTATTTTTGAGATTAGTTGGTTCTTGTGTTGCAACTATCTCTTGATTGATAGTAGGTTCTTGTGTTTCTACTACATTAATTCTTTTTATTGGATCATCTTTATCATCAAGAAGGTCTTTGATCTCCTTAGGAAATTTTTCATAGGGGATGAGCTCTGAGCTTTATGAATCACTATCTGATGGTTCAGCTTCCTCCTTCTTAAGAAGAGGCTCATCTGGTGCAATCTACTCTATGACATGAGAACAATTACCTTTGAGGTGGAAGGGTTTCTTTTTAAAACCTAAGCCAACTTTGTCTTTATTCGCTCTACTAGTATGTGGGAGAGGTGCCTCAAGACCTTTTCCTCTGACTCCTAGAGGTCCTTTACTTGAATATCCCATCTTAGCTATTAATTTATCTCCTAGGCCATATGACTTAGAAGGATCTTTTGGTACCACTGAGTTACTAGTTTGAATATCATGGGATTTAGATTCATCTTTGTATAGCCATGCAAGCACAGCTTCATCCTCTTCAAATTCTTGCTTGGAGACTTGTTCTACTACAAAATTCTTTTTATATGCCTCAAGAGGTTCTTTAGATTCTAGTTTAGACTGTTTCAAAGATTATCCATAAGACGTAGGTGAGATAGGGAGAGATGTCAAAGATAAGACTGGCTCCATAGTATATTCTCCCATACTATTTTCTTTGATATTAACCTCTTTTGCAAGATCTTCCATTTTAGATGTGGATGCTTCTTTAGTTGGTTCAATGGAAGATTCTCTGTTATTAGGCACAAGCTAATCTGCACTTTCCTTCAATGTATTGCAAGTGGTGGATATGTCTGCTGGAATAGTGACCTCTACTCCTTCATAAGAAAATTTCAAGCATTGGTGAAATGTAGAAGGAATAGCTTTCATCTCATGTATCCATGGTCTCCCTAGAAGAATGGCGTAAGCCAAAGGTAGATCAAGAACTTGACATATAGTATCTTTGATAACTGGACCTGCTCTGATAGGTAAGACAATGGTGCCTTTAGAAGATCTTTCTTGTTCATCATAGGCTTTGATAGTTATTTTCTTTCTAGGATCAATAGCCAATTCTAAAAATCCCAATTGTGTGATCAAGTTGTAAGAACAAATGTTTAGGTCTGTGCCTCCATCTATCAACACACATTTGACTCTATGGTTTTGGATCAAGACTTCTATATGCAAGGGCTAGTTATGTAGGTGACTCAAGGAGTTGTCTTCTTCCTCTGAAAAGGATATATACTGTGGAGATGTAAGATGTCCAGCCATAGTCTGGAACCTGTCTAAATCAAGGTCATCAGGAACATTGGATCCAAGCAAAGCTTTATCTAGAATGGCTCTGTGAGATGGAGATATCTGAAGCAACTCAAATATGGAGATTTTTGCATTAGTGTGTTGGAGTTGTTGAAAAATGCTATAAGATGTTGGCCTCGTATCTTTAGGATTGGAAGATTTAGAAACAGCCTTATGTTTGGAAGCGGAAGAAAGATTGAAGGGCATCTTAGGGACTTTTGATTAATCTGGGATTTGTCCATTCAGATGTGCCTGAGCTTGTGATCGAGTAACTGCATTAGCTAAAGAATGATCTCTATCTCTTTGTATAATTGTGATGACATTGCAATGTTCAGAGAGACAAGGTCCAACCATATTGATAACAGCATTATTTCCAAGGTAAGCATAATTGACCTTTGCCCCCATATTAGGTTGAGAAGATGAGACTTCTTGACCATGTTTCAGAAATGGTTCTATGAATGTTGTATGATCATTATTGCTCTTATGATTGTCAATGGTGATATCTCCCTTATCAATCAGATCTTGAATAGTATGTTTCAAGCATAAGTAGTTATTAGTTTTGTGACCTTTACCCTAATGGAAATCACAGAATTTGTTCTCTCTCCACCATTTTGTTTTAGGCTCAGAATCAGGTGGTCGGATCTCAGGAAAAGAGATGATGTTATTGGCTAGAAAAGTTCTCATAGCTGATTCTAAAGATTCTCTAAGAGGAGTGAACATTCATTTATTATCAACGAACCACTTTTTATACTCTAGCTTCTTTTGAGATGATTCAGGCACCTTTTGTTCTGAACCTTTTATGGCTTGGGTACAAATAGTTAGATTGAAAGCTGGTGCCTTTGATGGAGCATGGATAGTATCAACAACACCATCTGTAACAATGCCTTTATTCTTGTTCCAATTTTTATTCTTGTCTTTAGAACTGGATCCTGATTCGTACTTGTCTTTTTGAAGTGTGATTTCTCCTTTTTTCACAAGTACTTTTTCAATTTTGATCGCATTGTCTACCATCTTATCAAAAGATGTATGATCTTGCATTTTTAAAGGATAGTTGATCTCTAGGACAAGATTATTGATGAAGATTTCCATTTTTTTAGTTTCTGGAATAGGCCTAGCATATAGAGAGAATTTCTTCCTCCATCTCTTGAGAAATGTCAAGAATGGTTCCCCTGGATATTGTTTGAGATTGCAGATATCGATCATGGTGACTGGATGTTGAATATTGTAGGAGTATTGCTAATAGAACAATTTGATCAACTCCTCAAAAGTTTTGATAGTAGAAGGCAATCGAGAGAACCAGTGGATGGCTACTCCCCCTAGAGATCAAAGAAAGAGATGCATCAAATAGGTTGGTTCGTGCATGAACTCCATAGATTGTGTACAGAATTTTCTGACATGATCTTGGGGATCTGAGTGTCCATCATACTTATCATACTTAGGCATCTCCACTCTTTTTGGGAATGGTGGCATGTACAAGTCTTTGTTAAATGGAAAAGGACATAGGGCCTCCATGGAGAACTCCTTGGGTTCCTTTTCTTTCTCAAGGTTATTAAGCTTGACTTGCATGGCATGCATCTGTTTCATCATAGCTATAAGTGGAGTTTCTTCCTCATGTGTAATGATATCTTCAACATTAAAGTTGGGAGGAAGTTTAGCTCCTTGATGAGCTAATTGCAAAAAGTATGCTTCTCTGTCTTCTTTCAAGAAATGCTTCATCATTCGTTTGAAGTTATCATCATTTTGATATTGAGCAATTTCTTCAGGTGTGGGTTCCTAATCTGCACCATGTTGAGAGTGAGCTTTTTGAGAGCCAAAGTTTGTCCCTACTTGAGACATGGTAGGAGTCTTACCTGGGATAGATTGATGTGGGGTTTGTTGGGTACCTCCGTGAGTTGACGAAGGAGGAATGTAACCAGTTTTTAATTGAAGGTTACAAGCACCGTCATCTTCGTAAAGACCAGAATTGTAGAGTTCTTCAAAAGTTGGACCTATGTGAGTAGAAAAATCCCCGATGTTAAGTGCTTCTCTTGATTTCTTGTGAGAGGAAGCTCTATTTTCCATCATTAACCTTGGGTGAAGCAAAAGAATAAGATGAAGACAACTGAAGAATGAATTGAATCAAGATGATCAGATGACGCAACCTTGTCAAGGTTTGATTGATTGAAGCATAGATTTGACTTAGATGAGGGATACTGTGCCCTGGATGTATGGGTAGATTCCCAAAAGATAGTGGACATGAGTTCACAACACTTATTTATTTTGATGATTGATTGAAGATTAATAGTTATGACAAGGTTTTGACACAAGATGATAAAGACTCAAATCAATTAAACAAAAGGCTAAATCGGATTCAAAAGGCCACTTTAGGAAAATGATTGGATTCTCAGTATTTGTTGCTCTATTCCTGACATAGTGATTTGTTTGACAGATTCTGAAAATAGGCTAGAAAAGCTAGGTCTCTGATAATTCTGACAACTTTCTGACAAATTTTTGAAATTTCTCAAATGACTCTCTGCAGGCTCGTACGACAGCGGGTATAGCATGAAACGATAATTGAAAAGATCATACGACAGTTGATGATAGGGAAATTGATTTTTGAAAATGACTGGTAGAAAAACTTGTACGACAATATACCTGATACCATATGACAATTTGGGGGTTCTGAAATGACAATAGCCAAAAGTCGTATGACTTTCTGACTTTACAAAATGACTGTTGACTCCAGAAAGGTGTTTTACTTCAATTTTTGCAAATTTTGGGTTTTCAATTTCAGATTGTTTGCCAATTTCAATGTCAAGATTTGAGGATTATAACAAATTTTCTCATTTTCAGTAACCAGATAGATAAGCAAGCATGCAAAATAGCAAAAGTGATTTCAAGCATATCTGAAAATAATGGACAAGGGAAAAAGCAACCTTGCGCATGAACAATCAAGTGACTTATTTGTGCTAATCCTTAGAAGTGCTAATTGTGTATGTTCCAAAAAGTTTTGCATTAACGCACATATTCCTAGAAAATGAAAATTTGGCCTCACTAGGGTTTTTAGTAATGGTTTGACTCTGCAAATTTTATGATCCAAGAGGGAAAACTCCAATCCAAGCACACCAAGGTTTTGACACAGTCTGAGAACTTAATCTTCAGGATCTACTAGGGAGATCTGATAGCCCAACAAGAGACCACACCTATGAAGATTTCTTCCAATAGGACATTTATATAGCGGTTGTCACTACCACGGTGACCCAATTAAGGGAATGTCCACTACGAATAACCCTCTCTAAAGGTGACTCACAAAATATACCACATGGAGACTAGTTCCAGATTCAAGGATTTGGGTTTTTGGTACTATCTAAAAAGGAAGTAGAGCATAATCCCCTAGCCTTTTCACTTTTAACCCAAACAAAGCAGACAGATTAATCTGACATGCTAAGACCAAGATTATCTCACAAATATCTATGACATCAACCTCTTATGATCTATCAACTTCCTCGGAGAGAGAATGCATCGATCAAAAGTTGAAGACACATAGATCTAGTGGAACTTGAGACTCCCTTAGTATCCTCCCTACCTACAAGGGTTCCTTCATTGAGAAGAGTTTCACTGGAAACCCACTCTCTCAAGAGCCACAAATAGTGTTCATAGGGCCTATTTACTATGCATAACAAAGATGCTAAAAGCAAATCTATGTTCATTTTTAGAGCCCAAATGAAATGTGTGATATGAAAAAGAAAGGCACTCAAGCTAGACACGCAAGATGTTCATTTTAATCCAAATTGAAATGTTATTAGCTAAGAAGGTTACCTAAATTCTTCACAATGTGCTTAGTAGATTCTTACCTGCTTTTAGCAATTCTTGCACTTTTTCCAATCAAAAACCAGTGAAAATCAATCAAAAATAGAGAATTTCAATTGTTAGGGTTAGCTGTTAGTCGAAATCTGACAAACTGCCTGAAAAAGTGAAATGACAATTGAACCCTGGCACTAAAACTCATACGACAGTGGGTTACCTTCCAGATGATAGTCCAAAAACACATACGACAATGGGTATCAGATCAAATGACAATTGAGCTTCCAAATGACAGTGGGTTTCTGCTTGTGCGATCCTCAATCAAATCAACTATCGTACAAAAGTGGATATCTCCTAGTACAACTTTCTAACAAAACTCATACAAAAATTGTATGGATAGAGAATAAAAATCATGGCTGGGAACAAATGAAGACAATAAATGATAGAAATTGATAAAATTTGAAGGGAAACCCATTTCAGGGCCCCACGATGGGCGCCAAAAATGTGTGTGTGAATTTTGTACCTGTTCTATAGACACAACACTTCAGTAAAATATTAGAGGTTAGTTGAAATTGAAATCGTGCAATAAATGAAAAACTGAACTAACCAGGTGATTTACTGCCTTCTAATAGATGCGAGTATATATTCTCAGATTATACTGAGATCAGTGACCTTGACGACACCTAAACGAAGGATTTGAATGCAAAATCTAGATATGGAATGAATGCAATTAATCTATTTTTTTTGGTTTTCTGTGCAATAATATGATAATGAAAACTTGATATGAATCTATGCTAACAATGATATGGAAAACTGATATGCAAACTAAGCTAAGAAATTATATGAAAACTATGCAATAACAAATGAAAATCTCACAACAACTCGAATTCTCAAGATCAATTCTTCAGTCTCCAATTCAACAGCGTGAGTGTGCAATTTGTGGATCATTTGTGAAGAGCTGAGCCTTGATTTTATAGAAATCTAGGGCTTTGGAGGTGCATGAAAAAAAAGCCATAAATCACTCAAATAACTCAGGTTGATTTTTGAGTTATTTTTAAATAAAGGATATTTAACTCACAAAAACATGCAAAAGCAGAGATCAACTCAAAATAGAGTTTAGATTTAATTGATAATTGATAGTTGTCTGCTTTTCTTGATTGTGCATGTTTTATTTATGAATTAATTTAATAATAAAGTGATTTATTTCCAACTTAACTGATTTTGAAAAATAAAACAATTGATTTATGAGTTAATCAATTATTTTTCAAACTTTTATTCAAAAATAATATTATTAAAAATTGACAACTTACTTTAATTAATTAAATAAGAATTTAATCAATTATTCATAAGATTCTGGATTTATTGTCAAAATTAAATAATACAATTTAGGAATAAATATAATTAACTTCAATTAAATAATTAAGTGGCAGTATTAAATCTAATTAATTAAATATTGAGAATATTCAATTAATCAAACTTTAGGATAAATTGGATTTATCGCCAAATAATCATTAAATCAAAGATAATTAGGATAATTAAGAATATTTCTAGGAATATTCCCTGATGCAAAATTTATGATAATCAATTAAGATTCGATGATGTTCAGACGTGCCTTAGGTTAAAACTTCAATGTTGATTTCGTTCGATGTGTCGATGTAGGAGGTTAATGAACCTATAGCCCATTTTTGGGGTATTACAGATGCGTGCTGAGAAACAAGGGTGCAAAGGCCTCAAGTAGAGCCCGTTTCTAGGTTTTCACCACTTGAATTTTATAGCAATATTTTTCCTTCTTTTTTTTTTCAGGACTTTTTATAATTTTTTTATATTTTTGCTATCAAGGCGCCTATTTCCAGGTTTTCACCAAGGGACTTTTTCTATTTTTATTTTATTTTTTTGAATTTTTGAATTTTTTTAATTTTTTTTTGGTATTTTTAGAATTTTTTTTTTTGAGATACATCAAAGCGCCTATTGCTAGGTTTTCACTAAGATGATCATTTTTCAGGATATTTTCATATTTTTAGAATTTTTGACAATATATCATTTTTTTAGAATTTTTTCAGGATCAATAAGTATGTACAAAAGATGCCCCTAGATAGAATGGGCATCAAAATCCTAAGCAAGATCACATCGTGTAGTCCCAATGTCTAGCAAGGTGGAGAACAAGAGGGATTAGCAAGCTGGTGGAAGAGATGGAAGACAAGAGAATGAAAGAGAATGAAGGGAAGAAATTCGAAAGGGAAAACTCCTCAAGAGTACCCAAGCTAGGGAAAAATTGTCATGTAAAGCACATTTGGACAAGCAATGAAAGGTCAGCATAGGATAAGTCACAAAAGCATAATTAAAAAGAAGGAAAGAATGCAGTCCAAAGGAGTAGACATGTCAGTGGGCTTCATATCATCGTGTTTTACTCTTTTTTATTAGATCAAGACTAAAGGGGAAAAGGATAGTGAAAGGCTAGAATGAATGGAGGAAAATAAATATGAAGGCTAAACATGAATGGAATGAAAGAAAGATCATCATTAGATAGCTCACAACATAGCCAAATGTTTGTGTATAGGTCAACATTGTCAAGATCAAAAAGAGAAGACGGAATGGATGAAATATGTAGAAGAACTACGCATGATGCCTGATTGCCAAGTTTTCATAACGGTACTTATCCAAGGTGCCACAAGGGAGTGGTTTTCACCATAGGTTGAATTTATTTCTCTTTACTTTTGCTACCAAGGTGCCTGTTTCCAGGTTTCCACCAAGGCACATTTTCAATTTTTTCTTCTTTTTTTTTGTTTTCCTTTTGAATTTTTCTATTTTTTGAATTTTATTTTTTTGGAAGAAGGCAAGCTTTTTAGATAATGCTCCTTGAAAGGATAAACCATGATATGCCAAGGATTCAAAATGATATCCTCAAAGATGCTAATAGGGAAAGGAAGATGGAAGAGAAAAATGGAGGATAAGGTTTTATGTAAAGCGAGTGAGGTTGGAAGATAGGAGGAATAGGAAAATGAGGAAAAATGATAGAAGGTAGAAGGATAATGAATGGAAGGATTGTGAAAGGGTAGATGGAAATGAAGGCAAGATCAACATCAAAACACACCTTGAAGGGTGGTGAGAGGATAGAGGAAATGTGAATGAAGGAATACGTGATGGAATATGGTGAATGGATAGAAGAGGTTGCAGTTTAGGCACATGGGATGGAAGAATATTTTTGGAAGAAGATGAAGTGGAAGCCTTTGGAAGCTTGAATGTCAACTTCACTTGTTGCTCAACATCAAACTCTTTCAAGAGAGACTTTGGAATCCATATAGCCGTAGGCTTTTCATTTAATTTTGATGATTTAGAGAGAATATCTTCAATGATGGATTTTGGAAGCCATACTTGTCTTGTAGTTTTCTTCTTAGATATCTCTTTTGACTTTATGCTTCCATGTTGATTAGAGGAAACATGGTGATCTTCTTTTTTTTATGGATTCTTGTATTGCTTCTTTTTCTTGTATTGAACATTCAAGTTCCTTTCAAAAGACTTGGGACTTGTGGAAGAAGGAGGATATGACTAGTTTAGATGGGTGGGTGGATGAAAAGGATTCAAGGGTATGCATCTATGTTGATCTTGAGAAAAGATAGGAGATGGAGGGATGTAAGGACCTAAGATGGATGATGAATTAGGAGAGTTAGGAGGGGAAAGTGAAGGGACATAAGGGCCCAAGATGGAAGGATGACATGAAGCCCTTAGTATTGGTGGAGGAGGTCCAAGGATGGACATGGAAGATACAAAAGGATAATCAATAAGTTCATCAACATCTATATGACAACCAAGGACATTAGCATCTTTAGAGTGAGCATTAGGATTTGCAATAAGATCATGAACATCTTGAATAGGAGCAACTTCTTTGATAGGATTGTTCGAAGCTTGAAAATACTTAGGAAGAGTAGAAAGTGGAAGCGAACATGGAGTGGTAGAACAAGAAGATGGAAGACTTTGATCTTGACAAGGAGCTTTGGATAGCATAAGCATATAATTTTTCTCTTGATTTTCAATAGGCTTAACATTGGAAGTAACAACACTATTTTTAATAACCTTAATGGAAGTATCATCTTTGGAAAGCGCAAGTGTAGTAAGGTTATTTTGATTGTCAATAAGCTCAACGGTGTAAGTAGTAGCTTGATCTTGCTTAGGAGAAGACTTAAGGCATGGTGGAATGAATGAGAAAGGGCGTGCAAGATCAAAAGAACCATAAAACAGATAAGAGACATCATGAAAAGGATTGGATGGCATGGAGGGTTCTTGATCTTGATCTTTCTTTATGTTGTTTTCTTTATCATTTTTAGAGTCCTCTTGACATGGAGCCACTTCTAAGGACAAGGAAGCGTGTTGGAATTGTATGGAAGACTTTGGAAGAGATGGTGAAGGACTAGTTGAAGTAGGCATTATAGCATATAAAGGCTTAGGCTCTTTAGGTTTAGCATTATTGAAAGTATTTGCAGCCAAGTGAAGGTTAGCTTGAGTTTCTTTAAGAGGTAGCCCTTGAGGACAACTATAAGGAACCGCATGAAAAGTATTAGGACCTTTGTTGGATGAAGGATTTGTGAAAGATTTGAAAGACTTGGAAGATTTAGGAAATGTATGGGTATTGGAGGAAGTAGGGGATGGAAGGGAACCATCACAAGACAAAGGTTCATCATTAACATAATCTTGCTAGAGAGTGTAATCATTATTTTCAGTATGAGAGTTCTTAGAGGAGAGATTCTTATAGTATTTACATTTATAATTAGCGTGGAAAGCTTTCTCTTCCTCAATAGAAGTAGATGTATCATCTAAGTATTGTTCAAAAGAATCATCAAAGTCTCTTTCAAAATTAGAATCATATGGATCACCATCATGATCTATCTAATGTGACAAACCATTTCCAGTAAGCATGAGCTTATGACTAGGAGGATTCTTAGGAATAGAGGTGTCATAGGTATTACTACATTGTCCATCATCATAGTCATAAAAGATGGGCATGTCACTCTTCATGGAAGAGGTATCACAAGGATTGTGACGTTGCTCATTATGGTATGTCTTGAGAAGAGAAGTAAGACTCTTGGGAGAAGTAGAAGAGGAACAAGATCATGAAGAAGAGGAAAGTGAAGACCTAGTGGAGGAAGAAGACTTGGATAATGAGGAATGTGAATAATGTCTAGAAGAGTCATGGTAAGACTTGGAAGATGAGGAAGGATGACAAGACTTAGAAGATGAAAAAATTTTGGAAGAAGGAGGTCATGACAGGATCATGCGTATGATCCTAGAAAAGGCATCTGATTCAATCATTTTTACTTTTATTTTTGTCATAAATTTATTACCCATACAATTTTTGGAGGTATAATACTCTTCAAATTGAGCAATGAGTTTGAGATCATCTATTTTCAAGAGAGGTTCCATAATAAGATAGTTAAAATTCATGGTTCTGGAAGAGGAGGAATCAAGCATGGAAGTGATAGAAGAGATGAATAGAAGAAGGTAGACTAGATAATAAGAGGAAAAGAATCAAGAGGATGTGACGAGTTTAGGAAGAAGAGGAAGAAGCGTGAAGGAAGAAGAGAAAGGATGAAAATGGGAGACTAGGAAGACATGGGAGATGTGGAAGAAAGAAGACCAAGAGTCATTTTGTGCAACTTGATACCATTTAAGTTCATTTGGATGTTGAGCAACATGTCATAGCACTTTTGGGGTGATCTTTGAAGTTTTTATCACTCGGGAACTCAGTTTTGGGGCAAATGACCTAATATAATCTAGATCGACCAAGGAAGACTAGAAATGACAAGATAGCAAATCAAGAAAGTTGATAGTTTTAGGTGACAATGAATCAGCACTGGGCAATAGCTGGCTCTAAGGACGGGTGATAGGTGCTGACAGCAAGCTGTAAAAAGTTGTTTTTTGACTCAAGAACTCAATTTTTGCTTGTTTTAATTGACCAACTAAATGCATTAATAGATTCTTATCATTAATCAGGCACGCAAGACAGCAATCAAGGAGTTCAAGCAAACAATTGTCTTCAAACAATGAGCAAGGGACAAAGAAACCTTGCACATGAACAAGAATAGTGACATAGTATTCTACTCCCTAAAGATGCTATTTGTGTATGTTCTCAAAATGTTTTTCAGTCACACACATAGTCCTTGAAAGAAAAATTTTGTTGCACTATGGTTCATAGTAATGGTCAACTCTACAACTTTTGCAATTTCAAGAGGGCAAACTCCAATCCAGGTGCACCGAGGTTTTGACACATTCTGAGAATTTAATCAATCAAAGATGCTGAGGAGATCTGATAGCCCAACAAGAAACTACACCTGTAGAGATTTCCTCCACAAGGACATTTATATAGTGGTTGTTTCTACCATGGTGAAAATGGCTATTACTACTTGAGGTTCCATCCACGTGGTTGACCCAATAAAGGGAATTTCCACTACGGTTAACCCTCTCTAAAAAGGTGACTCACAAAAAAGACCACATGGGGACTTAGTTTAGATTCAAGGATTTGAGTTTTTGATGCTACACAAAAAGGGAACAAAGCATAATCCTCTATCCTCTTCACTTCACCCAAACATAGAAAACAAATTCTTTGACACGCTAAAATTGAAATCACCTCACCAAGGTTTGTATGTCAACAAAAATGTCCACCGATCTCTCTAAATAGGTCCAAGAGAGTGTTAGAATAGCTGAGAGGGGGGTGAATCAATTATCCAATGTCCCAATTCAAAATGTATAATCTAAAATAATTCTACTACTTCTGTAATTCGGTAAACATAAAATACTTCCATTGTCTGTGTATTTACCGATTGACAATCTAAACTCTGTAATAATTACTGATTAAATCTAACATGTAATATGCAAAGTATGATCACAAACAAATATCACAATCAACATATAACATAAGAGATTTAACGTGGAAACCCTGTAAAGGGAAAAACCACCTGGGACCGGCAACCCAAAATTGTTCACTCTTATGAAGTGAGGTCGGTGAAGACCCAACCCTGTTAAAGGTTTACAAACACATTGTTAGGTGTGTGACCTTGTTAGAAGATTTTAGACCAAAAGTTATCATCCAACCAGCAGTCACTCTGGGGTTGATAGGATAACAATGTTCACTCTATGAATGAAACATCAAAAGACTTTCATAGTCCACTCGATTAAGAGATTTAACTGTGTACAATGGTTAAATGTGTAACAGTAGATGATATGCCTAAATACAACTTTAGTTTATAGTTTACAGATCAATGTTTAGCTCATTCAAATATTTCTAACCAATATAACACTTCAAATTCAATACTGTATCAACTTACTGTCCATTGGTAATAACTCTCTATAGCTCGGTAACTTTTCTGCAGCTCGGTTCTTATTAACCAATATCTTCTTCTTCCGCCATATGTTTCATAATGAAACCAATGTCTCTTATATAGACAAGTAAATCATTTTATTTTCCTCCATCAGATTTTTCTGCTTAATCATATTCATAGATTTTGCTGCTTTAAGCTCCCTCGGCCGATGTGTCAGTGACACGTTTCAATCTGCTCCATTAGATCCTTTTTTATTTATGTTAGCCATCGATCTTCATAACAAACATTATCTATTACCTTGATTTCATACACTTTATAGCTCATTACTTTATCTACTAAATTGATCATTTAATTAATTTCTATTTTTCTCGGTTAACAAAGAAATGCGTCGGTGAACACTGCGCTCGGTATACACTACACTTCGTTGGTGTATATTGAAATACTTTATTTACCGACAACACTGCTTTGTGTCTTTCAGCTCTATTCTTTATCATAGATGAATGCAACATAATGAAGTCAATTCCATCAATTCATAGACTCATCAACAAGTTACTCAGTGTATTCCCTATCCTCATCTGTCATATACATCTTCCTCGTGTAGATATTTATGTTCTTCATCTCTTTCACCTTCCTGCAGATGTGTCGGTATAATAACTTACAAGATAAGTACTGTCAAGCTAGTTAACATCAATGACAACATAATAATAATTTAATCATCTTTCATATCTAATCATCAACTCGTCAGTAATATTGAATTATAGATTCTTCATTCTAGTTCTAAATCAGTTGTAGTTCATCAGAGAGAACGTACCGATCAAAGTTGAGGACTAAACCAAGTAAGACCGTGAGATAATAACAACTTCCTTCCCTATACAAGGGGATATCTCTTTGAAAAGAGCTTCACATGCAAAAGAAGCAAATGAAGCCCACTCTCTCAAGAATGCCACAAATAGTGTTCATAGGGCCTAATTACTATGTGAGACATATATGCAAGAAAGCAAATCTAGATTCATTATTTTCTTTAGAGCAAAATTGAAGTGTGATCTATGAAAGCAAGAAAACACTCAAGTAAGACACATGAGAGATTCATTTTAATTTTCAAAATCTAAATATTGTAGAGATGAAACAAAATACCTCAAGTCCAAAGCAACACGCTTAGTATATTTTACCTTATTTTTATTTTTGTTGAGCTTTTTTGTGCAAGCAAGCCACAAACAAGAAAATAAGCAAACAAGATATGTAATGTATATCTAGCTTATGTAAACCCTAGGGTTAGATCTAAAAATCAATTTTTAGGAGCAATAATAGCTAGAAAATAATCCAAATGACAACTCATATCATGCATTGGACCATGAAAAATAAGTGCATACTCATCACAAAAAAAAAAAACTTTTGCATTTGCCCTAGTCAACAAGATCTGATTTTTTTGATATGATTTCGACCACAAAAATAGAAATGCAAAATAGCGACCCCTACTAAAAAATAGAGAGCTTTCCAAAAATGTAAAAATTTTAGAAAAATCTCTTCATATGTGCCCTAGAGACCTATTTTACCAAAATAGAATAGTTTTTGTAAATCGACTATTTGAGCTATGATATTGTATCTAAATTTAAAACACAAATAATGGACCCCCTATAGAATTTAAAGAGCTTTTTGAAAATGTAAAAATTTCTTAAAACTATAATGATTTGCACTGAAAATGATTTTTTTATGAAAAAAAAAAAATTATAAAAAATTCAAAATACGTCAGAAAATTTTGAATTTTTTATTGGAGCTTCTTTGATATGTTTCCAACTTGTTAAAAACATTTCAGACTGAGACTCCAAGTTGTTTGGGAGATATGATCAAATCTTTGAAAATCTAGGGTTTTTGTCTCCAAGCAAATCTACACAAAGAGGTTAGCTCCAAAAATGACCAAAACCAGCATTTAAAGGTGGGTTGCCCCACAGTGGGCACTAAAAATGTGTGCTAAAATGTTAACACAGTTCTATGAGTCATTATATCCAAGATTACTCAAGAATGAGGTCCCAAATGGTGACTCATAGCTCTCTATTCATGGAGTGCAAGGATTTATAATGGAGGCCCTTAGTTTAGACCTAGTTTGTGTCCATGCAAGTAAACCATAAAATGAGAGATTCAAAGAGGAAAAGAAAGAATGCTAGTCTCCATGATTCATCAAGTATGCATGAAAATGAAAATGAAAGCTATTCTATATGATAACAATGCATGAAAGAAAACTAATCTATGAAAGAAAATGCTTATGCAAGATTATTCTATGAAAGGAAATATGAATCTAATCTAACATGCAAATGCAAAAGTAATCTAAATGGATTGTCATAGAGGCATGAGAGAAGAAGAAAAGAAAAGAGAAGTTTCAATATTCAAGCTCAAGTGCTCCAAACTCTTCTCCAAAATCGCTCTCCAAACCTACATAACAATAACATAAAATTTGGATCTCTAAAATCTCTATGCCTAAAATAAGAGAGAGATGACTCCTTATAAAGGATTTAGAAATGAATGGATGATCAAGATTAAGAGGCAAAAAGAAATGAGCAATGGTGGAGATTAAATCTTGGTTGATCCATGTGCTCAAGATTTTCAAGAGGCAAAATCAATGGACATGGTTAAGAGGCAAAAAGATGTGTGGAAGAGATTAAGAGGCAAAAGGAGATTCCACTCATCTTGGAAAGTGTGCATTCAGTGTGTAGACAAAAAGTTTTTTTGTTTTTTTTTTAAATTATTTATTCATTATTTTTAGCAAAGTGGTTTCCATTATTTAATTTAAAAGATTTTTTATTTATTTAAAAGAGATTTATTCTTTTAATTAAATAACACTTAGGATAAAATGATCAAACCTTAAGAAATATTAAAATAATTGAATTAATTACGATTTGATCAAGGAAATTAATTTGAATTAAAAATATTGCAAAGCATTGATTCAGGAAATGATAAATTGATGAATGGGGGCCCAAAGTCTACGCGACCATTTTAGGGTGCATACACATACAAGGATAGGCCTATCAATTTTCATAAGATGATGCTTGGGACATGTGTTCCTTGCCTTCCATTTAGCATATGCAGTTGGTTGCAACTCTTAGATCCCAGTTCTAACAAGTTTCGGAGATACCCATTTGAAGGTCAGTGCTCAAATCTACACTTTGTATCTTGTTCGTTTTTCACTAAATCGCCAACTTCAGAAGTTTGTATCTGACACCCAAATGATAGTCATGATTAAAGGAATGTTACGTCATATTTTAGGCATGAGAGTGTGTCTCCATGCCTGTTTTTAGATTCCTAAAGGTTTGTATGATTAGTTTACCAGGCCTTTTCCATTTGCATTTTATTCAGTTTTCCTGAATGTGGGAATGTAGTTTTGAAGTAGCCTACTTTGAGGTCAAGAAAATTACATCGATTCAATAGTCAAGAGGAATTGAAAGTTGGTTCATAATGTAGACATGGGAGTGATGCTCCCTGATAAGTTTCAGACTGTGACCAATTTGATTAATCACTTTGCTCAATCAATTCTGAATACAACTTCTATAGTTTCACTATGTTTCAATTCAGGATGTTCTGGAAGCATGACTTTGAAGATTAATCATTGAAAATCAATTGATATTTTGGTGAAACTAATTATAGTCTTGTTTTATGCATATGATAGAGATCATTTATCCAGGGTTTCAGACCATGAAGGTTCTGTTTGACATTATAGCAAGATCAGACAAATGTGTTTTATGATGATGAAAAGTGCTGATAGAATAAACTTTGCAAAGTAATCATTTTCCAAAATTTGTGACTTTATGTCAGATGCTTGTTTTGAGTTGAGGGTCATTTTGTTGTAATCTTTGTAGATGAATCTTATTTCACTCTCAGTGGTTCGACCTCAATATTTTGTTTGATATTTTATTGCATCCTCTTAAGAGCTGGTTCCTAGTGATTATTTTGAATTTGTTGAACAAGTCAGAATAGGCCATTTTACAAAAGAAGTACTAAAGGTTTGCGAGTTACTCAGAATCTGGCAATGAACCAGTTGATTATTTGAATTATCTTAAAAAATTTGAATTTTTCATGGCTCCAGGCTTCCTGGTTTTTGCATAGTAGACTTAGTTTGTTTTCTTCCGGATGTAATTAAAATGCATGTTGTCTATTTTTGCACTACTGGTGAGTTTTCTCTCTATGTGTGGCCATTTGAAGAATCTATAGCAATGAAAAGATGTCTTAAATCTTCAAACAACCATATGTCTATTTGATCATTGTTCATTTGGCGAGTAATTCGATGTTCCATATCAATGAGATATTCTAAACAATGAATGATGAAGGCTGCAAGTTTTGTAAGAGCTACAAACCAAATTTTAGGATGGATGCATTATGTATTGAAGTGTACGCACTAAAGGAATGGGAGTAGAAAGATTAAATGGAGAAGCAAAGGGCTGTGCATATTACTTGTTTTTCCTTGCAACGTGCTAGCACTTGCTTACAAATAAAACAAAGAAGAGGCTGATGCGTACCAATTCAAGAATTGTGCATATCATATATATGAAGACTGTAGGCATTTTGTTGAGGGTTGTGCACTATAGGTGGGACTCATATGCACCAAATAAATGAAAGCATGTCATTTATTTTAAATTTTGGGCACACCATTGTAGCATGTGCACCATTCTTATGGGGTTGCACACGTTTCAAATGTGGTATTGCATGCACCTTGGAAGGAGCATTATGTTGCTCACACACCAAGGAGAATGGTGCTAATGACATGCCAGAGATTGAAGTAGCCATGGGTAGAGGGAAGTATTTAGTTGACTATGCATTGTATGTTTAATCCCACATTTACCCAGCCATTTAATAAAGAGATTTTTAAATACAAAGACACTCAAGTCATTGGTAAAGTGAAAGGAAGGAGAGAGGGGCATGTGAAGACATGCCATCTAGATTTGGTGGGCCCTGGTGCATGCTAGCTAGGTGCACTTAAAGGATAAATTTTGAATAAAATGCTATTAAACAAGGGGAGGTTTAATCCCACATTGACGTCGTGAAGGAGTGAAAAGTTTATAAGGAAAAGTGCAATTTAAAGATTGCAATTACTCACAGATTTAAAATGACATCTAGTGCTTCATTTTTTGCCCAAATATATGAGTATAAATATCGATGAAAATGACATGAAATGAGGATTGCAATGGTGGTGTTAAAAATTAGATTTGATCAAGTGGGAAGGAGCAGTAATGGATTTTGTATTTTGAGACCAAGTTTGGGTAAGGAAGAATGTTCTAGAATGAAATAATATCATATTTGTCTCTGATATTTTTGATAGTCTTAGGGTTGATTGTGGTTCCCTAAATATGCCCTAAATGGTCCTAAGCTTGTTGCAATCCTATATAAGGATTTCCAAGACCATTTACAAAGGTTGCTAGTCTTTTTGGCTCAACAGGTTGCATCCTAATCCTTCAGTCAAGGAGTAGGGCATGTTTTGTCTAGTTTGTATCAAAACAAAGTAGAAAGTTGCACATCTTTTGCATATTGTCTCAGTGGCTTTCAATCTTCAAGCAAGGTGTATACAAAGGCTTAGGTCCTCATTCTTAATTCAAGTTTTTAGTTCCATTTCTCTCCATCTGTGTCAAGTTTTATGGGTTTTGAATGTTTTGATTCTTTGTATGGAGTTTATATATGCATGTGTTGTCTATCTTTAGTTCTAGTTTAAAATTGGATTAAATGATGCTTTAGATGATACACAGATTCATGGGGTTTGCACAGGGATTTCTATAAGCAGTATGGTTTTGGATATTTGTATTTATGACTTGGATATTTGATGAAATGATAGTAGTCAGTCTTTATATTCTATAGTGCACTAGATGATTTTCCCAATGGATAAGGCACTGATCTGAAGCAAGTATATTCTATGTTGATATATGTCTGGTTAGAATATGTTATATTCTACAAAGTTAAATCAAATCCTTTCAATCCTTTCAGTTTTATGTTTATAGGCCTCAATTATTTCATGATAATTTAGAATCAACAGATGAGTGGTTTCCATCTGGTATTTTCTTATCATCATCTGCTTTGTTGAATCCAGTTTAAAGTTGTAAAAGTGTTATATGTTACTAGATTCGGTGCACCTGCCTTGGTTCTGTAGAGCCAAAAGTGAAGAGGTTAGTCTTGTCCCTATAGTTGGTCCAGTTACTTATAGATTTCCCCATATTTGGAACTAACCCCTCCTTAAAACTAGTCTTACGTATATTGGTGTCTCTTTGAGTGTAAAATCCATTCTAGGAACCAACACATTGTAAAATTGTTTCATTGTGCATATGTGAGAGAAATGGAAAGATTGTGAATTCCTTGTGTATGAATCTCACCCTTGATGATGTCACAATTGTACATAAGAATGCATGGAAATATGAATTGGCACTTGTATGAGTGCATGTGAAAACCATTAGAATTACCCTTGCATGGTTGAGAGGGATATATTATTGTCGAGAGACATGCTGACAATCCATCATGCATGTGTGTATATGAGTTACCTCAATAAATTTCCATGTGTTTGTGTCCACTTGAGTGGATGTACAACCAGGTATGGGAGAGGCTCTCAATGGGCGAATTGGGGCACAAAGGGGCCACTAGGGTAACCCATTGTAGATTATTTAATCGATTAAAAGAATAAATAAAACTAATGGGGTAAAACACTTAATCAAGATAATTATGGATGTTTGGGCCTCTATGTATTGTCCACTGTGGACCTACGTATACAAGCCACTAGGATTCCTCATGTGTACCTTGTGGGCTCTCATTATCCAAGGACATAATGGAGAAGTGTTAGGGTGTACCCTAACATGTCAAGCACTTCATCTCTAAAAGAGGATTTCTTGACACCACATGGGCCAAATGGACATGCAATGGCACTCTCATTCATGTACTATGAACCCACTCAGTTGTTCAGTGATTCAATGAATATGTGTTGTTGATTCATGTACTTTCATGGTAATTGTGTCTTGTACTTTTATGTAGTTCACCTAAACTTGTGAGTGTGACACCTTGTATTGGATGTGATCATACCTTTTATGGATTGTGTGATGTTGTGTTTCAACATGTGTTCATACCCTCTTTACATACCTTGGTTATGTGTGTGGGCCACATGCTTATCTCTATGAGCACAATAGGAGAGGGTTAGATGGTACCTCCTGGTCAAGTGGCATGAACAATCACCATTGGGGACTAGTGTATAGGTATTGAGTGGTCCTAGTTAGTATTTACACACCTCCCAAACTTGTAAAAAGATGGTGTTGTAACTTTGCATGGTATCCATGCATTATATCATTATGTTGTATTTGGACATTTGTATTATTACACCTTTTGTATATTTGATTTGGTTATGTATATGGGTAGCATGCTTATATGCCTTTATGTTGATGTATTCTTACTCTTATGGTTAATTAAATATGTTATTTCATATGTCTTATACCATTCATACATATTCTTGAAGGATAAATGATATAATCTTGATTTATCCTTATAGTTGGAACGTTGGATTCTAGTATGTTTCTTAGCTCATAATGGCATTAATTGTTGCATTTATGATAGAATTAATTAAATAGACCTTATGGTTAGGAAATTGGCCTTAAATTGTACTTAGAAAACTTTATTTTGTGGCTAGGAAGCTAGATTGGCATCTCTACCTATCCCTGCGTGCCTCTGCCTCACTAAAATGAGGTTGTTTGGGCCCTAAAAAATTTGTAAGACTAGATTATAACCTCTTCTATCAATTAATGTTAAATCTCTTTGTCACCTTTGCATTGATGTTTAAGCTTTTCAATGCCTCCACTTTCTCAAGTGGCACCTCTACCTCTTTGGACTGAGACTTTTTTGTCTTGCTAAGGAATTTACTAGCGATTGACATTTGCGTGTTGGGTATTGGTGTCTACATCGATAAGTGTCTGTTCTTTATTTTCCATCTTTGTTAAATAATTTTTTTGACCTTTTTGCGAATTTCAGAATGTTTGAGCTTGCATCTCTAGTATTTCCTAGTTGACTCCCTCCCTAAACAATAGTTTATGTATGGCCAATTATGGTATAACCTCGACATGGAATTCTAATGGATTCCATATTAGATGTTATTGGACCCTTGGATATTATAATTTGATATTCTTCTCTTTTGTGTGTGTGAGTTATCTATTAACCTTACTATTGGCTATGTTAAATTAAAGTTATGTGATGTATGTTTGATGTATATGATGATTTTAAAAATATATATCATAATGGCCAAATTGTTAGAACAAATTTGGTCTTAGTCCAAAGGTTCCTTGGCAAGGCATTACAGCTGGTATCAGAGCCCATGTTCAGACATTGGAAACTCTACTGCATGTGTATTAATTATGTTTGGTGTATTTGGTGTGTGGTAATGGCATTGGACCTTTTGAATTGCAAGTTATCACTCTCATAGATCACCTTTGGGAGTGCTTAGATCCATACCCAAATTGAATTGGATGTTGGTGGTATATGTTTTCCATGGAGTAGACGTGGTTGGAAGATGATTGTGCAAAGATTGTATGGTGAGTTAGTGGATTAGCAGGCTTCTTGGATACCTAGTGGGGATGATGGGTGAGTTTGTGTAGTAGTGCCTCTATTAATTGGTGACTAACAAGGAATACCCCCTCCTTAGTGCCTCGATGCTATTATTATAAAAAAATAATTCAATGCAAGGACCTCCTGAGGTGGATAGGAGTCAAGAGTTGTAGTGATGTTTCTTGTGTGGGATTGTATAGGGACCATGGTGAAGTCATAGTGTGTGGAAAGGTGGTGGTTATGGTAGTTTCATATTTCTAGATTCTTGATGGTAGTTGATAGCTTGAGTTGACCCTTATATGGACAAGGGTATAGTATAGAAATAAAACCCTTGCCAACACCTATGTTGTTCCTAATAATGGTATTATTATGGTTCTTGAAAAATATATCATGAATTGATCTGTTGATCACACTTTGATGATGTTGAGGTGGTTGAGAGTGTGTATTTTATGGGATCATTTATGATTTGGCATCTATATATAGATTATGTTACTTCATGCTCCAAATCCTTGAGTGACTCACTTTTCCTTGTGTATATTTTGTATCAAAATGATTGATTGATTAACATCTTAATGTCACTTTGGAGAGACTAATAATTAGTTCTTAAAGGACCTTGTGGACTGCCTTATGAATATATATTTCTTGGTAGCCTTGTTAATAAGGATTTAATTTTAGTAATTGTGTATGGACTGAAATGGAAACTCCATTTATTGGTATATGTGTATAATTTTTGCTATGGCTTATGTATTGATGAATTTTTTAGTGCTTGGAATTTGAACATGACGTATTGACATGTATATTTATATGAATAAATCACTATCAATTAACAAGAATAAATCATGTGTATTAGTTGTATATGAATCAATTACATTATTGTCATGATATTGTGAGGAATTGTGAGTGTAATCATGTTGTATTATTGTGTGGTAGTTGATCATTCATTCATTATGCATGTGTTATGCATTCTTGATATTTAGCATCATTGTATCTACATTGTCTATATTATATCAATTGGTTTGGAAAGTGTCTAATTTCTTTGATAATATTGACAGTGTAGCCATAGTAATGTAATAAACCTATTATTGATTAATTGTACAAGTCAATTCAATAATCTAGACCCTTCCTTGTGATCCCAAATGTGTATATGTATTAGTACCTTCATGTGATAACTGATGAAGGGTACTCCCCTTATTTATCCAAACACACACAACACAAAAGAGAAATAAACATAAATTTACAAGAATAGATCAATGACAACAACATCAACACCTCCTTTCTATTATCCTCAATGAAATGGCATTATAATATTCAGAAAAGAATACTATGCTACAACCACATGGACATTTTCATTACAATAGTCTACAAAACAAAGCCACCATCTACACTTATGGAATTGAACCCTAAAATCCCCCTTTATCCCTAATATGTAGAAAAATTAGCCACCTTAGAGTATTTTGGAAAGTGAAATTTCCCATTTTGGCACCCAATGTTTCAATTTTCCACTTTAAGTGATTTTCCCCTATTTTCCTTTTTGCATTGAAACTGGCATCCTGAAGGCACAACTTCTGAAAACCATAAATTGTGAATCATTGAGTCAATTGGTTATTATAACCCCATTTCAGAAATGGCATGAAGTACTCTAAGCTCTTCACTTGTGAAACACTATTTGATCAAATCTTGAACCCTTTTCAAAGCCTCTAAAGCCTTCAAAACTAAGTTCAATGTTTTTGTGCCACCCCGCTAAAATAGAAAACACAATAACTTCAAAACTAGACTAGATCTTTCTATGAAACTTTACCACTGGGCTAATATATCAAAAATGAACCTCCAAGGAAGAAAATGGAACAATTCATTCTCAACTAAACAACATAATAAAAATATTAACTCTATCTAAAGATAGCCCTTATTGAAATCTAGATAATATTTTTAGGTGATGCAAGATTGCTCTTACACCCTAGATGCTCATGCATTAGACACCCAAGGTAATTTGAGAAGTGACCTTGTCACATCTTATGAGTATAGAGGAAAACCATGAAGGTGTTCAACCTCTTCCTTTGATATCCATGATGAATCTTCAATAGGTCATCCTTTCCATTTGACCAAATACTCTTCATATTGCTTGTTTATTGTGCTTCTACCCACACAACTATCTAGGATATCCTCTATCTCTTCTATAGCTGAAGTAGATACTACAATATTCCACTATGCTTTTTTTATCTCATCTTCAATACTTCCTTCATGATACTCTGACAAATTTGAAATATTAAACACTGGTGAAATATTGAGTTCACTAGGCAACTCTACTTCATAAGCATTTCTTAACTCGTGATTCTTCAAGATTTTACATGGTCCAAATTTCTTCCTCTTCAAATTATTGAATTCTCCCCCTAGAAATATCTCTTTTCTCAAATGAACCATAACTTCATCTCCAATCTAAAATTATGTATGCCTCCTGTTGAGCATCTTTTTTACATGAGACAATGACTAGGAATTTGGGTGAACAAATTCCCCTCTTGGAAGAATGATGAAATCAGTCTCAAGGTTCCTTTTGGGCTGGGTCTCAACCATCTGGATAGCTCAATTGAAGATAAATGTGAAACTATTCATGAGGAGGCCTTTGTTGGTTCAATCTTGGAGAGGTTGCAATAACAATCTTAAAATGAACAATCTTTCTCTTTTTTTTGTATTTTTAGAATCTTTTAACGAAAGCAATTTCTAAATCATGTAAATTTAATCTAATCTCTTATGGTTGTTTTTCAAAAAATGGAGAGCAAGGTAACAAGAATTGAATGAAAGTGCATAAAGTAAAACTAATGGACATAAACCATCGTTGCAGCAATTTGTGAATTAAATTACCATGAAGATTAAGAAAACCCTCAAAACATAGATTTGAATAACTCACAACCCTAATTTTGTAGATGTAATCATCAATGGAAATCAATGCAGATGTAAGATATGTTAAAATTCATCAAATCATGAAGCCACCACAAACGTGCACACACATGAGATAAATTTATCTTGAAGCACCAAAGAATGATCTTCCCAATAATTCATCATAGAAAATCATTGCAGCAATGATAAACACCAAACTAATGAATTCACTGGATCAAAATCACCATACAATCAATTGGCTCTTTGAAATAAACGAATAAGAAAACACACATTCATAAACTTCACAAAGATAGCAAAAAATTCACACTACGATTGAAGCAGCAATTTTATAATTTGTATTGCAATAATAACCGACCATAATTACATTATTGATTTACAATTTATAGGGCTTCACCCTTTAGGAAAATAAGAAATTCGTAGCTAGGATTTCAGCTACGCATTAAACTTTGAAATAAATGTAAAACTCAAGCTTACTAAAAGGAAATTATTCTTAAAGCTATCCTAAACTATCTACCATGGATTTATTCCATTTGCATTACAATTTCAAAGCCTAAGATGTATTTAAAAACTCAAAATCTTCTCTGGAGTTTCACCATTCTTCTTTATAATCTTTCTTCAAAACTTAGATTCCTTCCCATAAATCCTCATCATGGCTCCTCTTGGAGATTATAACTGAAAGATATCTCCAAAGAAAGAAAAAAATACCTAAAACATGTGGTCAATCAAACTGAAAATCCACTGTAGAAGATGGGAAGTTCTTGACGATGACGACCCAGAAATTTCAGACCTCGTCCTCTACTCCAAAAAAATGACCAAGTCCAAAACACTATGCTGGGAAAACATTCAGACTTTCAGAGGTTGAAAGGCCAAAAATCTTGAACTGAAAATTTGACTAAGTATTAAAAAGTCTCTTTCATCCAAAAATTGGCTAAGTCCAAAACTGAACACTTAGCCACTACGAAGGACTTATGGATGCACCTTCCAGAGTCTTTCCACTGTCTCCAAGACTTCTTCAAAATCTTCCATTTGGATACTTCCAAGGCATTATTGTTGCTTCTCCTAGAAGGTAGCCAATTCATAAGCAAAAGCTTACATATTTATTCTTTTCGGGCCAGCATCTTTTGCATCTCCTCCTTTTGATAGAACATTTGTTGGAGGTCAACCTTCATCTTCGCACCATTAAAAATCTCCATGAATTGATGCACGATGTCCTTTATATGGTACATGGTTTGGCCATCATCATCATCATACAAATCCAAGTCTGGACCTTCAAAGAATTTGTGTAATTCCTCTACCCAAATCATCCATTCATCTCTCTTTTTATTGATCATGCTTAAGAATTTCTGATAGATATTCAATGCTTCAGTTATATCCTTGATCTATTATTTAAAATTATCCATCTTGAAACCTTACTAAAATTTGGAAGTGTTGCTTCCTTATTATTTTGAGGTCATCAAGGACCTTCTGTCATTTCTCTATTTGTGCCTCTAGTCCTTAATCATCACCAATCATGTCCACCAATTTGATGATCTCTCAAATAATTCCTCTGAAGGGTCTCAAAATTGTCCTTAAGGAAGCCCTTGCAAACTCCTCAAAGTCATCCTTCCAATCTGAGCAAGCATGAATGAAAGAATGTAGTGTATCTACCAGAATCTTGGGAGCAGCCCTCTTTTCCAAAATAACCTGTAATGAAGCCTCTGAGTTGCTAACGTCAATGGGATCTATTGTTTTTAGAATGAATCTTTTCATCACCTCATTCTGCTCCATGAAAACATTAATTTTCTCCTCATCCTTGTCCATAAATCCTAGAGTATGCTTTAATCCCAAGGTGGCCAATGTTTTACTCCCTTCCCTTGTTGGCTCACCCAGATCTACTTCTTCGAAGACATAGTCTTTGAAAATTATTTCGGCCATGTTTGTGTCAATTGTTGGCACTGTCACTTGCACTTTCCACCTACCCCTATGATCTTGAGTAACATAAGAAAGAGTCATTTCCCAGTTACTTGATTCTCCTTTGTGGAAATCTTCGTCTAGCATCACCGTGTGAGTGTCCTCTTCATTCGTATATACCCTTACCCTCAGTTGTATTTCATTGGTGAATTAGGTAGGTTTGGTGAAGGAAATTATTGGCTCATATGGTGCTATTAAAATTGAGATCACATGTTCTTTTTCTTTCTATTCTTCTTCTGGTTCTAGTGCCTCTTCTCTTACTTCTTCCTTTTCTTCTTCTCTTACCTCCTCTTCTTCCTCTCCTCTCAACTACTCATTGACTTCACTCTCCTATGGAAGGGCATTATCTTCTTCTGTAGTCTCTTTTTCTTTCTCTTGTGTCCCTTGTTCTGTCACCTCAAAAGAAGGTAGGGATGAGATGGTGGAGGAGTAGGAAAATTAGGCAGAGGAGAAATAGGCATTTGGGGTGCTGGTTGAGAAGGAATGGGAGCCTAAACTGGAGGTAGAGAGAGCAAGAGGAGGGTTCAGAGCAATAGGAGGAGGAGTGGGTGAAGGGAAATATGGTGGAGGTGTGGGCATATGTACCAGAGGAGGGGTTGGAGTTGGGAGTTGGATAGGTGGAGTCTAGAGTGGAGGTTGAAGTTGAGGTGGGGGTGGAGTTGTTGGAAGTGGAGGAGTTAGAACTTGTGGTGGAAGTGGATGAGTTGGAACTATCTCAGCATCCTTTTCCAAGAGTACTTCAACTAAAGGTTCTTGACCTGATTCCTTCTCTAGCTCCATTGACTCTCCTTGTGTTAATTCTCCATCTAACTCCATTGACTCATATGTCATGCCCTGAGTTACTTGCTGAGTTGATTCATCCTCCATTGTTGACTCATATGTAGTCTTTTCTAGAGTTGAAGCAGTAAATTGAGTGGGAGGGGGAGAAAATGTAAAAGGTAGTTGTTCTTCAATAGAAGGTCCTACAGTAGGCATTTATTGATTTGACATTTTCTCTTTAAAACAATAGAGACCCTCAAAATTGGAGACATAGAACTTGTCATCTCCCAAAGCATCTTGTGGATTAATCTATTCTTCTTGATTCTCTACATCAATATCAATTTGAACCTCCTCTTCCTGAAACTTTCTTTTCTTCAAGAATGCTTCTGACCGTTTCCTTTGGGCTAGAGGAACATAATATTCTTCTTCCTCATCTTCATCTTCCAGCATGGTCTCCAAGTGTGGGGATGTAGATGACCTCTTTCTTTTATAGATTTTTCCTTTCTCCAAACTAGTAGCCTTAGGTCCCGTAATCTTCACTCTTGGTGACCTCTTAGTTACATCAGCTTCCTCTTGACCACCGGGAGATTGAGTATTAGGTGGAGCTATACTTCCCGTCATTCAGTTCCTTGTTGGCTTGGCCTTAGCATTGGACCCATATGTTGTTGGGCATCCATGCCAATATACTGTATTTAGCCTCTACGGAGTAGCTCCCTTGAATTGAGGCATAAGTACCTTTTCTCCCTTTTTCTTCTTAGCTTTGGAAGGTGGGGAAACCTTCTACTTCATAGGCATTGGATCCATCTTGAAAGTTTGAGCAATCTAGGCTTTTGTCATTTTTATCACATGTTGAGCTTTGAAGTTTATGTCATCATTCTCCTCTTTGTCAACTTCAGAATTCAGAATGCCCCTTGTATAGATTTTATCTTGGTTGTACAAGGTGTCCAGGACATCTTTAGTATCTGCATCCTACACTTTTGGTGGGATGCATAGGAGTAAGGCATATCGTTCCAGCTCTAGAGTCATCTATAAATAGTCACAGATCCTGACTTCATAATCATTTGTATAGTTCATCCAATGGTCCTTGAAAGGAGGCTCATGACTGTAATGTCTTCCCATAATGCGGCTATAAGTGCCAATGGGATCAAACCTGGTGTAGATACCCAAAAATGGACACACTTGTGGTTTCACATTTAGTCACTAATTGATCTTCTATTAGTTAATGGTTTTTTAATAATTAATTAATTAAAAATCAATTTCCTATTTCCTATTTCCAATTATTTGAATTTAATTATTCAAATTAGCTAATTATTCTTCCAAATTAAATTAATTGACCAAATTAATTTAATTTCACATCAATTCTAATTCGATCTTTCTAATTTAATTAAATTTTAATTCAATTAAATCTTCCAAAAAATAGAAAAGTAAAAAATATGAGGCAATTATAATTTCTAAAAACTCAAAATCCTCATAAATTGAGAGAAACAACTTTCTGAAAATCAAATCATTTTAAATCATAAAACATTTCTTTTCTCAAAATTCAATTTTGGAAACTCTTATCTTTCAAAAAATCTAAAAAATCCTCTCATATTTATTTCCTCTTTTATCTCTCATCTTTTTGAGTTAAATTGGAATTAAATCTTTTATTCTAGAAAGTTACCCAAATCTTATCAGTTCTTAATTATCTCGTTCATTCAATCTATTTTTCTCAAATCAATCTTTATCATCCATTCAAATCATAATTTATATATAAGAAACCATCATCTCTCACATTTTCATCTCTGAATTTTGCATCAAACTTATGTCAATTTATTATCAAAGTATCATAATTTCTTGAAGCTCTTAAGTCTGGATGTTGTTGAATCACCATTGAATGCAAATTAATTTGAAAAGCCTCAAGCATTATTTAGTTTGCATATGTGTTTAATTTATGAAAATGATGTTTTTTATTTTGTTGGTTGTAGGGTTTAATAATTATTAGTAGTTTTCTTGATTAGTTCAATACTACTAAATTATTTCTTTGAACTTGTGTATAATTTCCCTACATACACCTGGTTCTTATCAAATTGAAATGTTGTAGGGGACACTCATCCCATTCAAATGTCAAGGACTTGTAGACCTTCATGTCCTGTAGGGAGTGGGGACCAATCAAAATGGGGAAGTCCCAGCAATGCTTATTCTTATGCTTTATATGTTCATAGGCATCGGAGAGATTCCTAGCCATTTCCAATAGGATAACCCTGTCTGATGGGTACCTTGGTAACTTCTTTGGATTCAAAGTACTTCCATCCACCCTTATGTATGTGAAGGTTTTAAATTGAATATAGCAAGCCACCAAGGCTTTCACCTTTGTTGCAGCTTCCTTTGACAATCTTTTGGCATAATCACCCTCTATGGAATAGATGATTACTAATTCTATATTCAAAATTTTCTTCCCCAAGGTGCTCCTTTCTTATGAGCTAGGGGTATACAGTGAATGGCCAAGCGTTGGGTTAACTAATGGCACCAACTCTAATAAGTCTTGAATATAATGCTCTGGTAGCAAGCAAATACACGAGATATAAAGTCATGTAGAAGTGTGGGTCATTCTTTACTGAGGTGAGTTGCATATCCAAATTGTCACTAAGGATGGTATCCCAGTCAAACCTTTATTTTCTTCCTTTGATATTTTCAATTATCGAGACCATCCAAGGCTCAATTTGAATGGACTTTTGGAGGTCATACATGCTACTTATCATTATGACAGGAGAGAATTGACACAAGTTGTACCACTGCATTTACCAATCTGGAATACACTAATGAAGTGCAGTCCTCTGATCTACCATCTAGTCAGGCGCATTTGACCAGGTAATCATTCTAATTGACATTGTCAATATTTGTATCTATTATCTCGCTACAAATATTTCCCACCTTAGAAAGTGCATGGTATCCCTTAAATTAAAATTTCATGGCTGGTGAGTTGATCTTCTCTAACATTCTGCAAAGAAATAGATATGAATCAATAATGGTCATAAGAATCAATCATCTTATTTTGAGCAATAAATGACATGAAATCCTAAAAAGAATAAAACCTAGAAGTCTAAGACCTCAAAAGGCTTAGAAATCAAATTTTAGAATTTCAGAGGTTCAGACTCTGAAAGAATGCTCAGCCTCCAATAAGCCAAAACAGCGAAAAGGGACCATATGCTTCTACAATGGTTAGTTTGGAGCTTCAAAGTTTTGGCATTTCGAAGATGTATGTTGGTTGATAATGTCAAAACTCTGAAACAATGAAACATTGGCAAAGAGGAGGCAAAGGTCAGACATCAAACATCTAAAACTCCAAAATGAGTTCATCAAATCAAGTTGGTTATGGGTGTCTTCGGTGTAAATTTGAGGTTGGCCAAGTTTGTGAAAGATTACGGGGATTTTGAAGTCTGAAACTCTAAAAATCTTTGGAGGACTCTGCAAAAGAGATGAGAGGGTGAAAAAACCCTCCCGCACTCTGAAACTCAATTTTTTAGGTGAGCTCAAACATGAGCATGCCCAAAAAATGAGAAGGAAGCCTCTAAGACCCTGGACAAGGTCAAGGCAACCAACAAACAAACTAAAATGATAGACCAAACCTTAAAAAGGACAACCAAACAAACCCTAGCTATGACCTGTGAGGAACAAACAAGGAACACAAACCCTAGCTAGAAAAATATAAGGATGAAAAACAAAAAGACCCTACCTCAAGAGTGAAGCAAAGAGGAAGAATGAGAAACATTGATGACAAAAGATCAAAGTGCTCAAAATCTAGGAAGCTAAGAACTATAAAATCATTTCGAAAATGTAAGGAGAGAAATCACAAAGTGATGAAAAAGATCACTAGCGTGCCTTATATAGGCTCCCGAGGAAGGTGATGTCAGTTACCTTTTTGACCCTTTGGGGATTCAGACTTTCAGCCTTCTAGGGTTTCAGAGGTTCAAAAACCATGGGACCTCTGACACACCGAAAGTGTGAAAGTATGAACCCCTTTTGACCCAGGTCATACTTTCAAACTTTTGAAGGTCTGAATATACAACAAGGCCAAAAACTAAAAAACTCTACTTTGCAAGGGGCATTCAAATTTCACACTTTTAGAGTTCAAAGGAACACCAAAAGTGCAAAGGTGTGAAAGTGAAAAAACTAGTATTTCTTCTAAAAAGAAAGCTTCTGGCAGGAAAGAGACAAGCAGGCAAACAAACAAAAAGGGCATGAGGGGCACAAACAAACAAAAGAAAAAAAAAATTAACAAAAGAAAGGGGGGCCCCTGGCCAAGTGGCCAATGGGGAGCATGGTTTTGGAACCACAACAAATAGCCCCGATAAAAGGAAAGAAATGACCAAGGTATTTCTTCATCATCAAACTTTTAAGAAGAATCTCATCTTGCAATAAACTGAACACAACTATCATTCATAGTAGTAATCCTCTTATCAAAATGTCAAGACTTGAAATCCTTTGCTATCACATCCAATGTGTGCATGTGTATGTTGATTTCCTCGATCCCTTATTGAAAGTTCCTTAAATTCAAAAAAAATCAGTCGGGATTAAACCTGTTGGAGCTCTAAATTTTGGGCAAAATTTGAAGTCCTACATAGTGATAAAACCCTAAAAAATAGCCTCTTAAACTCCATGCCCAATAATTAATGATGGAGTAAATTAAATGGGATAAAATATTACATTAATTTTCAATTAAAAAGTTAAGATATTATGGAAGGAAGCTCTATGACAGAACAATCAAAATTCTATGATCAAAGCCTTCAGAAAATGCTGGAATTTCGACCTGCTGCAAAGATGATGTTGACAGAGGTAGAAGATGGTCTAATTTTAAAAATACAAAAAAGACCCAATTTGGGAAATCAAATTTCCTATCTCCCATGAAAATCTTAGATTTCCACAAGGTTTTTTGGTTTTGCAACCAAACCCAAATCTGAAAGTTAGGTAGTTATTTTTTAGTTAGTTTATCATTTTTTCAAAACAATTTGTAATAAGGGTGTGTCTTTTCACCCTAAAGAGGTGTGAAAGCCACTCAAACATGTATATATACATAATTTAAAATGTAAAGAGAGACAATACAATACAAGATATATTTTCATAGGATATAATTCGATCAAAACTACAATATGAACTCTAATGTACTATTTTTTTCAACATTAATAAAGATAAGTGCTCTTCTTTTTTATTTGTGGTTATAAGTTATATGTTTTTAATTAGTCTTTCAAATTACTCTATGAACCAGGTTATCCTACTATGTTTTTCTATTTGATGCATTCATTTATGACTAATTTTTACAATTTGAATAATGGTAGCATGGTCTGAGAACCTGTTACTGTTTCCTTTCGGGCTCTTAAGTTAAGTTAAAAACCATAGGACCTATTGTATAAGTTGTTTTAAATTTTGTTTCAATAGAAGCTTGTAGAGTGATGGTCTCATTTTAAAGGATTGAGTTACCTTAAAATCATCTCTGATTGTATGTAGGATTGAAATTTTTATGACTCTATAGCCCAAGTATTTAGAAGGCACTGATCTAATTATAATTTGGAAATTTTCATTTGGTTCATACTTTGTGGTTTGTAGATTATTAAATCATTATTTCAAAAGCATTACTTTTAATTATTTAGTATAATCCATTTAGTCAAGTATTATAGAATAGAGATTTTTAGGAGATTAGTTTCTTTCCTCAAAGGATCATTCACCACCTTTGGAGGAACTTTGTTTGTTATGTACGCAGTTGTGCGACATAGAGAATTAAATAGTTCAAAGTGAAATTAGGCCTACCAGCCTTGGTTAGATTAAGCTAGAATTGTAGAGGTATTAGTGTGTACCTGTTAGTTGGTCAAAAGTGAATCCATCATTTTTGGGCACCAACAAAACCTTCACCCACAGAAATAAATTGGCGAAAGTCATTTTAACCTTTCTCTACTATGATTCAAGTGTTGATAGCCCCAATAGAGGTTGCTAAAGTCACCCTTTTCCTTCTTCTGACAAGCTATTGAAATTTTAAACTTCCTAGAGGGCTCTTTGACTCAACATTTTTTTATTTTTTTCTTTTTTTACATGTATCTTCATATGTGCATATGTACCTTCTCTTAACCATTTTATTTTACCATGACTTGTGATATGCTGAGAGTAGTGTCTTTAGTGAAGCTACTTTAGTATTTGAACTCTTGATTGAATGATTTTTTCTTTTTTTATAATTTGGGCAGTGATTAGGTTGTGCTAACCAAGCATTAGAGCTTTAATTTTGCAATTTTGTTGATCTTTTCTTTTGCATTCCTCCTTTTGGCTTTTGCTCTTTTTTTTAGTCAATACTTAGATAGAAAGGGGTTCTAAACTCTGACTTCCTCTATAATCAGCTCTAAATCCTAGAATCGTTATTAAAATGTGTATTTTTGTTGAGGATGATCAGCTCTAAAAATTGGTTTGATTGTCAAAAAGAAGGCCCCTCCACTCCTAATTATTGTACCCAGTTTCTTGCAAGATAGAATCTAATCAAAATAATTGACTAAGAAATACCTCTACCTCTTCATCGAGAACCACCCAGTGTGGGACACTTTCTTAAAAGCAGTCCCTGACAAACAAACAAATTGATGCAAGACCAAAACAAAAACAAAAACAAAAGGTAAAAGACCCTAAACCAAGTAAAAATGCAAGGAAAGAAGAATAATCTTCAGGATCCAAAATAATGCTTGAGATATTGGCCATTCACAAGCAACAGAACCAGTTCCCCTTTGAGAGAACTAATTCTGAAAGTGTTTTCTCCTAAAAATATTTCTATTTGGAATGGGCCCACCCATAGTCGCTGAAATTTAGTGTGGTCACCTAGTTTCTCTTTTGCTTTGTCCCACATTAGGACCAAATAAAAAATTCTAAAGGCTTTAATAGTTTCTCTTTTGTCAAACCAACGCTTGATAATAGCTTGATGTTTAGATACATGTTCTAGGGCCATGGTTCTTTTTTCTTCTAGGTCCAAAAGGTTCATGAGTTGAACCTACACCCTATCCTCACCTTTGATGTATTGGTCCATGAGTCTTAGAATTGGTATCTCTTGGTTCATAGGAAAAATAGGCTACAAGTCATAGATCAACTGGTAGGGGGAAGTCCCTAAAGAATTTTTTATCCTCACTCGATTAGTCCACAAGGTGTATTTCAACTATGTGTACCAATCCCAAGGATTTTCATGTAGGAGACATTTGATTATAGTTGTTAAGTTCTTATTTTTTAATTCTTCAACGCCATTTCCTTGTGGATAGTAATTAGATGAGAACTTGATGATTACCTAATTTTCAAAGGCACACTAGGTGAGGGATGTAGATGAAAAAGAGGGTGCATTGTCACATACTAGAAAGAAAGGCATGCCAAACTATGTGATGATATACTCCTCTATAAATTTGGTTATCACTTCAGTTGTGCAATTTCTGAGGACTTGGGCTTCTATCCATCATGTGCAATAATCTGTTGATATCAAAATGTATGTGTCCTATTGAGGATGGGGGGTTAATCATTCCTACAAAATCCAATCCCCATTTGGAAAATGGACGTACCTCATAGACCAACTATAGAGACATGGAGGGATGTCTCTCATGGGTAGCACTAGTTTGGAAAACATTGCAAGAACACATATGTTCACTTGTATCTTTGAATAGGGTTGGCTAGTAGTATCTAGATCTCAAAATTTAATGTCTAGTGGCCTCAGCTAACCCATAGCCAGTGTCATATTTATCATGAAACTCAGTGAGGATTTTTTAGCTTCCATCCTATCCAGACATCTTAAGTAGAGACCATCATAATATCATTTGTAGAGCTTCCCATTTTTTAGCATGTAAGAGTCACTTTTGATCTTCAAGGCTCTTCTTTGGGAACCATTTAACCCATCAGGATATCATTTTTGAAGCAAGTAATAAACTATATCCTAATACCAAACATCAATTATAATCCCCTCATTAGTGTACACTTGGCACATCAATCCTTGCTCTATCTCGACTATCATTTTTGTGAGGCCTTGTCCCCTTACTAGCTTCATAGGTTAAATTTCAATGTCAAATTCCTGCAATATAGCCCTCCATTTTCCTCTTCATTCTCCTAATTCATTTTGCATCAACAAGGATTTGACAGCATTGAGAACAATGGCAATAACTTTTCTCCTGAGACTGTAATGTTTGAACTTATTGATGGCTTTCACCAGTGCGAAAGATTGTTTATTAAAATTAGGATACTTAATCTCAGTATTCTTCAAAGGACATCTCATGAAATCTATCAGTCTCATCTTTTCCATCCCTCTTCTGAGTGAGGATCCCTATGCACGAGTGTTCTGAGGTGAAAGAGTACACCTTAAAAGGTAAAGTGTAATCTGGGCTAACCAGAATCAGAGTAGTAGCAATGGAGGTCTTGATTTCTTCAAAAAATTATCTGACTGGGGTACTCCATTCTATATTAGCATCCTTCTTCAGCATGTCATTTAACAGATGCACTATCTCGACAAACCCACTAATGAATTTCCTAACAAAATTGATCTTCACAAAGAAAGATTTTAACTCTTTCCTATTGTTAGGCGGGACCAATTTGAGAATGTCTTCAAACCTTTTAGGATCTATAGAGATACCCATCTCTGATATGATGTGTCCCAATAATTTTCCTCAGGTTACCTCAAAAACAAATTTCTTAGGATTAAGCGAAATTCCATAACTCTGGCATCTCTTCAATACTTTGCACAAATCATCAACATGATCATCCTAGTTCCTTGAAAACATTTTTAAGTCATACAAGTATATGACAATGCACTTATTCAGAAGGCCTCTAAATGTCTCATTTATTTCCCATTGGAAATTTTCCCTGACATTGATTAAGCCAAAAGGCATGCATCGATAAGAAAAATTCCCTCATTTGGTGGAAAATGTCATCTTCAATCGATCTTCTTCCTTTACCAGGACTTGATTTTATCTAGAATAACCATCAAGGAAGGACATCATTTGTGACCTGTTCACTATTTGCAACACTTCATCGAGGAATGACAATGGGTAATTATCCTTCTAAGAGGATCTATTCAGGTTTTAAAAGTATACACATAACCAAACTTCTCCACTCTTCTTTCTTATGGGAACTAAGTTTGCAACCTAGGTCAAATGTTGAATAGGAAAAATGATCTTTGTGTCAAGAAAATTCTGCAGCTCTTTCTATATCATAGGTTTGATCACAGGATTGATAGGTCGTTGCTTTTGGTAGAAAGGCTTAGCATCAAGATTCAGCATTATATTGTGCACAATGATAGAGGGGTCGTACATCTTTAGATCTTCATAGCTCCATTATAACATCTTTATATTCTCTGAGAAACTCTACCATTTTTTGTTTCTCCTCATTTGTACCGATCTACCTGATACGGACCTCTCTTGTTTCATGTTGGGTATCCAAATTATATATTTCACAATCATCACCGCCAATGGTTGGGGCCTTCCTCCTTTCTTGAGCATAGTCATATTTGTCAAAGATTCTCTCTAATGCCACCATCCCTTTTGGAATGGAGTTGGTTTTTAAATTCAGGATCCCTAGGTTATCAAATTCTTTGATTTCATCAACTTCCTTATTATGGATTGTTTTTCAAAGACTCCAACACTCATGATGAACTCAAGTATATGTTGATCATCCTAGAATACTTGAAAATTGGTGATGTTATTAGGAATAGCTGATACGACGATGAGCTCAACAAAAAACTTCTTTAACTTTGATTCTTCCAATGGGTGTAAGGAACTTGCTGATACTACTAACACATCAGCAACTATATTCTTTCTTCTTGGGATGCTTTTAATGTTGAATGCCTAAAAATATTTGATCAGATCTCAGACACAATTCTAGTATGAGTTCAACTGCTTATCATTGCATGAGTACTAACTGCGTATCTATCATATCACTAGCTGAGAATCACCTTCCACTATCAAGGATTTGATATTATTTTCATACACCATAAGAAGACCTCATACTAATGCCTCATATTTTGCAATGTTATTGGTACAAAACAATTATAATTTATAGGCAGTGTAGTATAAACTACCTCAGGGATTAATTGAATCAATTCTTGCTCTGGCCCCTTGTTTGTATTTGGAGCCATCAAACCTTAACATCCATACCAGATGACCCCTAAGGATCAGGGTTTGGGTTGAGGTTCAAACTTAATTTTGGGCATCCAAGATTTGGTCTAGGGTTCAATGGAATGGTCTACTGATATGGTGTCCTCACAGGGAGGAATATTTCAATTCCTGCATCTGAACTTTATTTTCCCATGATGGTACCCATTTTTTCTTTTGTGTTATCCTTGCTTTCCTCCATGTCCCTTGAAATGGTGGCAAGCACCCATTGTCTCAAGAACTCCATTCCTCTTGTGGAGGATTCTCCTTTGTGGGGGTTGGGTTTCCTTCTTCCCTTTGAACGGTGATCGGGGACTCTTCATCATTGGAGGAGTGTTCATCATACTTTTGTGACATTGTCCCTTGGGTAGGTTCAATTATTCAGGACATTTGGCTTACCACTTGGGAAATAGAATTTTGGCAATCATGTCACTCAAATTTAGAATGGCTAACTTGGTGCAAGACACAATATCCTGGTAGCATCAGTATGTTTGGATCGGCCTCATGCCCGAGATGTTTCATATTATTCATCATATTATTGATGAGCTCTTAAAGGATCTCTTCAGGTACCTGAGGGTGTGTCAATCCTTGTATAGGGATACCATTGGAGTCATCCTCTTCCTTGATGTGAAACATCCGGATCTTATCAAACCGATATACTCCCAAATCGGCATGTGATAACAAAACTTCATTTGGGGCATTGTATTCAGTGATCATTTGTTTAAGTTTTGGCTTTGCATCAATTTTGATCTGGTTGTTTCATCCTTTCCAAGGTAACCAAAGTTGTGTGAAGTTCATAGAAAACCAACCTCTCAAGGATCTAGTCTATCCCCTACTTAGCAACATGTCATACATTTTCAGGATATCCACTATGTGTATATCTATGTAGTCTTATATCCTTGGGTCTATTGTTAGTTGTATGTGAGCATCTTTCAAGACCCTAATGACCTTGACTTTAGTCTTATTCAGTTGAATCACAACCCTATTAGTTGGTTGAGCATTCATTCCTAGCTTCTGACATATAGACAAAGGCATAACATTGCATGAAGCCCCTAAATCAATTAAATAATTATGAAAGTTCTTTCCAAATATCTTAAGACTTAGCAAGAATGGAAGCACTTCGACTCTATCCTTGAACATTTTTAGCATGGCCTCACTCATGTTAACATTAGAAGGAGTTTTCAAGTTATTTCTTGACATGGGCATTTTAAAATGATCCAATGATTTCAAAAGTGCTTCCCTTTGTGCAGTACAACTCTGTAACATATCATACATTGACATATTATCTTTTACTCATTTTAGCTCCTTCAATGCACTATATATCTCAGTAGACCAAGCTGGGCTCTTGAGCATGGTAGGATGATGTTGTGCTATTGGGATAACAACACTCAGACCCCTAGGGGGTGAGGGATTATGGTTAGCTCATGGATCTGGAGGGGTGGGTTTCAATCTAAGAGGAATACTATTGTTCAATGGTTCCCTCCTACTTCTTAGGTTGTAGCTATTCTGGTTATTTTTCTAAAAAGCATGGACTTCGGATTATTCAAGCTGAATTTGTTGGTGGAAAGGAAAAAAAAACTCTTCTTTTTTCATGTTGTTATTATAACCTTCTTTAGTCATTGGTTCATAAGAGTCAAAAACCATGGCATTGAAATACGTCGGTGGATTACCAAAGTTCTGGTTTTGTTGATTTTCAACTTCATTCCTATATTCATTATCCACATGGCGTACATTTCTAGTTTCCATGAAGTTGACTTCAGCTGAATTATAAGCATTGGTATTGTCAGCAGGTATGATACCATTTTTGGGTAGTGTGTTCTAAGGCCTACTGGTTTGCTCCTACCCAAATTGTTTGTCTTGTGAGGTTTTACTATAATTATTGTTGTTGATGTAATTATTGTGATTATAGTTATGATTTTGCAGATAAATATTCGGGGCAATAGCAGGTCATTGGTAGTTCCCTTGGTTCTAAGATGGGTTTAATTTCATCCTTGTAAGTTCACTGGCCAATTGCGATAGTGTCTTCTTTACCGCATCTAATTCGCTCACCAAATTGTTATCAGGTTCATGTGGGACAGCAGCCTTTTTCTCATAGAGTGTTACCTTATGTGCATCGTATCCCATGTATATGATGGCAAGTAGTGGGGGAGAAACATATGAAGTTGGGATCGGGTTGATTTTTGGAGCGTGATGAGCTAGAGGTTGGTTATTGGCTGCAAACGGATTAACCATGGATGTGTTTCCCAATGAGGGTAAAGAAATGTAGTTTCCACCAGCTTGTGGATCCATTTGTTGTGTGAAGGTAATGGCCATGTTGCACACCTTTTCCAAGGTATTTATATCTGTTGGTGGCAACCTTTTCAAAAAGATGGAAGTTAAGGAATCCAAGGATCACAAGTATACTTGTATGGAAACCCCAACGGGTATGGTGTAAGGATCTTCAAGTCTTTGATAAATCTTGTGGAAATAATGATTGAACATTGCAATTGGTTCGTTATGATCTTTTCTTGCTAAGATGAATTGATGATGGGGAGTGGTGGGATCCACATACAATTTGAATTGGTTGAGGAATTTGGTCTCAAATTCATCCCAACTAGTAACGGACCCTCATGGTAGATTCAAGTACCAATTATACATGAATTCTCCCAATTTGTAAGGGAAAATATGACACACAACATCTTGATATATAATCTCTTTGCGATTGCATATTTCTTTGAAAGCACAGATGAGTTCTTTTAATGTCCTAGATTTTCCATAGATGAAACATGGGCAAAAATTTTCAGGGTTCTTAGGTAACTCAGGGATCTAAACTTGTAGATCTAATGAAGAACTTTGTGAATTTGCAAAAAATTCCACTGGAGGTGGTAATGGGATAACAAAAAATAGAGCGGCAATATGTGGTAACAGTGAATGGTTGTGTAGACCCAATTAATGGGGAAGACTTTCCTTTTTCTTCGCTTTACCACTACAGGGTCTGTGAAATTCTTTGAGTTTTATGAATTCCCCTTTGTTAGGTGATGATCTAAGGACTTGTCCAAACCTCGTGGGAGAGAAAGATCCAATATTTCAAGGTCACCCTTTTGAGGGCCCTCCTTCTAGTACCACTTCTATTGAGCACCATTTTTACATGAGATAATGGCTAGGAATTTGGGTGAACAAATTCCCCCCTTGGAAGAATGATCAAATTAGTCTCAAGGTTCCTTTTGGGCTAGGTCTCAACCGTCTGGATAGCTCAATCAAAGATAAATGTGAAACTATTCATGAAGAGGCCTTTGTTGGTTCGATCTTGGAGAGGCTGCAAAAACAATCTTAAAATGAATGATCTTTCTCTTTTTTTGTATTTTTAGAATCTTTTAACGAAAGAAATTTCTAAAACTTGTAAATTTAATCTAATCTCTTATGATTTATTTTCAAAAAATAGAAGGAAAGGTAATAAGAATTAAATGAAAGTGCAGAAAGTAAAACTAATGGACATAAACCATCATTGCACCACTTTACAAATTAAATTACCATGAAGATGAAGAAAACCCACAAAACGTAAATTTGAATAACTCGCAACCCAAATTTTGTAGATGAAATCGTCAATGGAAATAAATGTAGATGTAAGATATGTCAAAATTCATCAAATCACAAAGCCATCTCAAACGTGCACACACATGAGACAAATTTATCTTGAAGCACCAAAGAACGATCTTCCCAATAATTCATCACAACAAATCAATGCAGCAATGATAAACACCAGACTAATGAATTCACAGATCAAAATCACCATACAATCAATTGGCTCTTTAAAATAAATGAATGAGCAAACACACAATCATAAACTTTGCAAAGATAGAAAAAAATTCACACTGCGATTGAAGCACCAATTGTATAATTTGTATTGCAATAATAACTGACCATAATTACATTGTTGATTTACAATTTATAGGGCTACACCCTTTAGGGAAAATAAGAAATTTATAGCTAGGGTTTCAGCTACATATACAATTTTGAAATAAATTTAAAACTCAAGCTTACTGAAAGGAAACTATTCTTAAAGCTACCCTAAACTATCTCGCATGAATTTAATCCACGTGCATTACAATTTCAAAGCCTAAGATGCATTTAAAAACTCAAAATCTGCTCTGGAGTTTCGCCAGGCTTCTTCATAATCTTTCTTCAAAATTTGGAGTTCTTCCCATAAATCCTCATCATGGCTCCTCTTCAAGATTCTAACATAACGATATCTCCAAAGCATGTAAAAATGACTGAAAACATGTGGTCAATTAGACTAGAAATCCACTGGAGAAGACTATAAGTTCTTGACAGTAATGGCCCAAAAAATTTGGTCTCTGACCTCTACTCCAAAAAAATGACTTGAAAAAATGACCAAGTCCAAAACACCATGGTGGACAAAATTTTGGACTTTCGGAGGCTGAAAGGCCAAAAATCTTGAACTAAAATTTTGACTAAGTATCAAAAAATCTTCTTCATGCAAAAATTGGCTAAGTCCAAAATTGAACACTTCGCCGCTAGGAAGGATTTATGGATGCACTTTCCAAAGTCTTTCCACTATCTCTTGGACTTCTTCAAAACCCTCCATTTGGATACTTCCAAGGCATTTTTGTTGCTTCTCCTAGAAGGAAACCAATTTAGAACCAAAATCTTGTATTTCTTCTTCCCAGGCCAGCATCTTTTGCATCTCCTCCTTTTGATAGAACATTTGTTGGAGGTCATCCTTCATCTTCACACCATTGAAAATATCCATGAATTGATCCATGGTGTCCTTTATAGGGTACATGGTTTGACCATCATCATCATCATCATCATACACATCCAAGTCAAGACCTTCAAATAATTTTTGTGATTCCTCCACCCAAATCATCACTTCATCTCTTTTTATTGATCTTGCTTAAGCATTTCTGATAGATATTCAATGCTTTAGTTATATCCTTGATCCATTCTTCAAAATTAACCAGCTTGAAATCTTCATAAATATATACTAAAATTTGGAAGTGTTTCTTCATTATTATTTTTAGGTCATCAAGAACCTTCTACCATTTCTATATTTGTGCCTCTAGTCCTTCCTCATCACTGATCATGTCCACCAATTTGGTGATTTCTCAAAGAATTCCTCTGAAGGGTCTCAAAATTGTCCTTAAGGCAGCCCTTGTGAACTCCTCAAATTCATCCTTCCAATCTGAGCAAGCATGAATGAAAGAATGTGGTGTATCTTTCAGAATCTTGGGAGAAACCCTCTTTTCCCAAATAGCTTGTAATGAGGCCTCCAGGTTGCCAAGGATAATGGGACCTGTTGTTTTTAGAATGAATATTTTCAACACCTTATTCATCTCCATCAAAAATTTAATTTTCTCCTCATCCTTGTCCATAAAGCCTAGATCATGCTTTAATCCCAAGGTGGCCAATGGTTTACTCCCTTCCCTTTTTGGCTCACCCAGATCTACTTCTTTGAAGACATAGTCTTCAGGAGTTATTTTGGCCATGTTGGTGTCAACTATTGGCACTGCCACTTGCACTTTCCATCTGCTCCTATGATCTTGAGTGACATAAGAAAGAGTCCTTGCCCGGGCACTTGATTCTCCTTTGTGGAAATCTTGGCCTAGCACCTCCATGTCAGTCTCCTCTTCATCTATATATACCCTTACCCTCAGTTGTATTTCTTTGGTGAACCAAGTAGGTTTGGTGAAGGAACTTATTGGCTCATATGGCACTATTAAAATTAAGGTCACCTATTCTTGTTCTTTCTCTTCTTCTTCTGGTTTTGGTGCCTCCTCTCTTACTTCTTCATTTTCTTCTTCTCTTAGCTCCTCTTCTTCCTCTCCTATCAACTACTCATTAACTTCACTCTCCTATGTAAGGGCATTTTCTTCTTTTGTAGTCTCCTTTTCTTTCTCATGTGTCTCTTGTTGGTTCACGTCAAAAAAAGGTATGGGATGAGATGATGGAGGAGTAGGAAAATTAAGCTTTGGAGGAATAGGCATTTGGAGTGCTGATTGAGAAGGAACGAGAGCCTGAACTAGAGGTGGATTGAGAGCAAGAGGAGGGGTTGTAGAAATAGGAGGAGGAGTGGGTGAAGGGAAATATGGTGTAGGTGTGGGCATATTTACCAGAGGAGGAGTTGGAGTTGGGAATTGGATAGGTGGATTCTAGAGTGGAGGTTGAAATTGAGGTGGGGTTGGAGCTATTGGAAGTGGAGGAGTAGGAACTTGTGGTGGAAGTGGAGGAGTTGAAACTTGTGGTGGAAGTGGAGGAGTTGGAACTATCTCAACATCCTTTTCCAAGATTACTTCGGCTGAAGATTCTTGACATGATTCCTTCTCTAGCTCCATCAACTCTCCTTGTGGTAATTCTCCATCTAATTCCATTGGCTCATCTATCATGCCCTGAGGTACTTGTTGAGATGATTCATCCTCCATTGTTGACTCATCTATAGCCTTTCCAAAGTTGAAGTAGTAAATTGAGTTGAAGGGGGAGAAAATGTAAAAGGCAGTTGTTCTACAACATAAGTTCCTACAGTAGGCATTTATTGTTCTGACATTTGGTCTTTAAAACCATAGAGACCCTCAAAATTAGAGACATAGAACTCATCTCCTAAATCATCTCATGGATTGATCTCTTCCTCTTGATTCTCAGCATCAATATCAATTTAAACCTCCTCTTCCTGAAACTTTTTTTCTTCAAGAAGGCTCCCAATTGAGTCCTTCAGGCCAGGGGAACATCATCTTCTTCTTTTATAGACCTTGTCTTTTTCCAAACAAGTAGCCTTGGGTCCCATAATCTTCACTCTTGGTGACCTCTTAGGTACATCGGCTTTCTCTTGACCACTAGGAGACTGAGTATCAGGTGGAACTATAATTCCCATCATTCAGGTCCTTGTTGGCTTGGCCTTAGGATTGGACCCATATTGTTTTGGATGTCCATGTTGGTATACTATATCTGGCCTCTATAGAGCACCTCCCTTGAATTGAGGCATAAGTACCTTTTCTCTCTTTTTCTTCTTCTCTTTGGAAGGTGAGGCAAGCTACTATTTCATAAGCACTTGATCTATTTTGAAATGTCAAGCAATCTAGGATTTTGACATTTTTATCACATGCCAAGCTTTGAATTTTATGTCATCATTCTCCTCTTTGTCAAATTTGGCATTCATAATAGCCCTTTTATATATTTTATCTTGGTTGTATAAGGGGTCCAGGACATCTTCAATATCTGCATCCCACACTTTTGGTGGAATCCATAGGAGTAAGGAATCTTGTGCTAGCTCTAGATTCATCTGATAATAGTCAAAGATCCTAACTTCATAATCATCTATACACTTCATCCAAGGGTCCTCGAAATGAGGCTCATAACTCTAATATCTTCCCATAATGCGGTTATAAGTACCGATGGGGTCAAACCTGGTTCTTATCAAATTGAAGTGTTGTAGGGGACACTCATCCAATTAAAATGCCAAGGACTTGCAGACCTTCATGTCCTATAGGGAGTGGGGACTAATAAAAATGGGGAAGTCCCAAAAATGCTTCTTCTTGTGCTTTATATGTTCATAGGCATCAGAGAGATACCTAGCCATTTCCAATAGGATAGCCCTGTCTGACGGGTACCTTGGTAACTTCTTTGGAGTCAAAGTACTCCTAACCACCCTTATGTATGTGAATGTTTTAAACTAAATATAGTAAGACCCCATGGCATTCACCTTTGTTGAAGCTTTCATTGACAATCTTTTGACATAATCACCCTCTATGGAACGGATGATTACAAAGACAAATGTGTCATTGACAATTCTATATTAAGAGTTGTCTTCCCCAAGGTGCTTCTTTCTTACAAGATGGGGGTATACAATGAATGGCCAAGTGTTGGGTTGACTGATGGCACCAAATCTAATAAGTCCAAAATATACTACCCTAGTGGCAAGAAAATACATGACATATGAAGTCATGTAGAAGTATGGGTCATTCTTTACTGAGGTGATTTTCCTATCCACATTGTCACTGAGGATGGTAGCCCAGTCAAACATTTATTTTCTTCCTTTGATCTTTTCAATTTGTACTTGCATCCAAGGCTCATGTTGAATGTACTTTTGGAGGCCATACACCCTACTTATCATTGTGATGGCAGCCTGGATGTCTTCTTTCAAGTACCCCCTCCTCATGTATATCTTTTCCAGCTTGTTCTTAGGGAGAGATTATATCAGGTCTATGGAGAACACATAAAACTTGTCTACCCCTTTGGGAAAATGGAAGACATCTTCGATGTTATTTGGCCTTACATCTAGGACCACTTATCCCATAGTGTTTTTCACCAATCTCTCATCTGGTACATTATGTTGTGCCAAGGAAACAATCAAATTAGATGAGAGAATTGACACAAGATGTGTTGCTACATTTACCAAGTTGGAATACACTAATGAAGTGTAGTCTTATATTGATCTGCCCTCTAGTCGAGTGCATTTGACCAATTAGTCATTTCAGTTGACATTTCCAATATATGTATCTCTTATCTCACTATGGAGATTTCCTGATGCAGTCAAGATTGGAGTTTCCAATTAAGGACAATCTGACCTTGTAGCCAAACCAATATGTAGTGGAATAATACAACAACAAAAATTGATTTGATAAAGAACACAAATCTTTATTCATCAAATCACTGATTACATGCAATGTTTTGGGTTGTAAGGCCTTCCTGATTACAGCCAAATACAAAGCAAGTAACAGTCTACAAGATCTCGTAGGATCCAAATCTTTTCCACAACATCAGTACTCAGCTAGCCTAGGTCTGCAACACACAGCACACTGGTAGGCACTTAGGAAAGATCTAAACTTGTACTCAAACTTCCAAGAAATCTTCCTACTCCTAAGCTCCAAGGCTACTAACTCTTCTCTTCCAAATCTCCCTCCTCCCAAAGAACTACCCAAGCATCCTATAAATATTTATTCCTAGCCACAAGTCAGCTAATGAAACAATTAACCCTTACAAACAAATATTAAATTCCAAAACATCAGTCGGCTCTCAAATAGCCTTACAAATAAATAAACCCTCCAGGGTGGCCCCAAATGGTCATCAGATCCACATAGAAGAATGCAACATGCCAGATCTAGGTTCCCCACACGTCCAACAATCAATCCATAACATGCAAAGTGTGACACAAATCAATGGAACCAGTCATCCAACCTGATCCATCCAAACAAACCAAGTCAGCAAGCAAGAACACCGAGCAATAGAGAAATAACGGAGCGCTAGAAACTAACCATGCCAAGCATGACCAAGTAATGTAATTATTTTCAAGCATGAGGAGAAACCAATGCCTTTAGTTACTGAGCATTCTTTAGAGATCGAGCACCCCGGTAACCACTGAAATGGAGCAACCAGTCTCCCAAATTGAGCAAATACTCCACCAAACTAGGATCAAAGCTAACAATCTACCTTCAAAGAAAAACATATTTTTGGTTGATATAGGATTGCCAAGAATCCTAGGATGCTCCTGCATCAGACACCCTAGGTAAGAAATATTTTCTCATAAGGAAATTAGGAACATCTCAAAAGAATCAGAATAGGTATGCCAAATCTATTCTTCACCCATATCTCCTCTTGTCCTTCATTCCCAATAGTCTTAACTTCATTTATTTCTCCCTGTAGCAAGCTCTTCTGCTTCCCACTTTTCTTATCTTTCCGGTCGGCAACTAATAGAAACTGACTTTGACCACTACTGATCACATCAGTGCCTTGGTAAGGTTCATCCTCCTCAATCAACTCAGTATCATCTGCATCTCTCTGTGTCATAAATGTCACCATCTGATTTACCATCTCTATCAAAAAGACCATCTACCTCTTGATCTCAATAAACTCTTCAAATATATCATCCTCTTTCTCCTTCAAACTAAACTTTATATGAATAGGTTCATCCACCCTGTGCTTCTGAGGTTTGTCACCGTCACATGGACAACACCTGATGACTCCACATTCTTTAGTCCCTGCTTCTTGTAAACGTATCAGCTTATGTCAAGCTCCTTCATGACTAACCACATAGGTGTTAGCATGACCATCAAATAATACATTTCTATCAAACTACCAAGGCCTACCGAGCAACAGATGAAAAGCATCCATAGGCAATACATCACACAATATCTCATCCTGGTAAGATCCAATCTAAAAATCAACCAAGCATTGTTCTTCAACTCTAACCTTAGAAACATCTTGTATCCAACTAACCTAATAAGGGTTAGGGTGTTTCCTTCTTTCCAAACTCAATTTACTAACCATTTCTTTTGAAACAAAATTTTTAGAACTGCCGCCATCAACTATTACATTACATACCTTATTCTTTCACTTACATCTAGTTTTGAACAAATTTCTTCTTTGTACCGATTCATGGGCACATGCAGCTAACCTCCTAGTGATAAGTGTCTCACTTTTTATTGCAACATTCACAATGTCTTCTTCAATAGCTAGTGCCACCCTCTTCTAAGGACATTGAAAACTTCTATGACCTACTTCACCATAGTTATAACAAGTAGCGGTGAACTCATTCTTCCACCTTCCTCTCCGTCTAGCATTCTTAGTACCTTGACCACTGCTAGATCCCACATCAGGCTTAGGATTCTCTACCACATTACTTTCAACAACTGTCTCACCAGTCTTACCTACACCATTTCTATTGTTTTGTCTACCTTCAAACTTCTTATTCAACTTCTCTTCAATCTTCAATGCCATATGATAAGCATCTCCTATTGTTGTCATCGGAACAGTAAGTACCTCTTCTTGAATACTAGGTCTCAAACCATAGACATATCTAGCAAACCTTTTCTTTATCAACTTCAAAATGACCAATCCTATTCAGGATTCTGTAAAACTCCTTGATATACTCCCATACCAATTTGTTAGTCTACTTCAAGGCTTGCATCTTCTTAAACATGTCCAATTCATAAACCACTAGAATGAATTGCTTCTTCAACTTATCAACCATTCAGTTCCATTTGGTGATCTTTTCTTTTCCTCTTCTACCTCTTTCCAACTAAACTTCTCTCCACCAAATATTTGCATGACCTTTCAACTTAGTCTTTGCAAATCTAACTCTATCAAGATCTTCTATTTCTTCATACTGAAAGTATTCATCTATCTCATTGATCCAATCAATCAATTCTTCTGGCCTAAGGCTTCCAACAAATTCAGAAAGTTTAATCTTAGGTCTTTTCCTAATCTTAAACATAGCTTTTAGGATTCTATTCTCCTCCAGATCTCTAGCTTCTTCTACAGCTTCTTCAAAATGGTCTTCTTCCTCAGATTCATCATCACTATCCTCTTTCAAGGTAGTCTTCTTTTTCATTTTCAACTCCTCTTGCAGATATTGCACTTGTTTCTGCAAAGCCCTAAAATCATCAAGGTTGAATTATCCAACAGCTTCTTCCTCTAAGATCTCATGATTTCTCCTCATAGGCATCTTCAAATCAAGATCTAAACATAGACACACAAGATCTACTCAGCTCCAACAAGAACAGACTTTTCTCATACAAGAACAAACTTTTCTCAAACAGGAACAAACTTTTCTCTAATACCACTTGACGCAGTCAAGATTGGAGTTTCCAATTAAGGACAGTCTGACCTTGTAGCCAAACCAATATGCAGCAAAATAATACAACAACAACAACCAATCTGATAAAGAATTGAAATCTTTATTCATCAAATCATTGATTACATGCAATGTGTCGAGCTGTAAGGCCTTCCTGATTACGGCCAAATACAAAGCAATTAACAGTCTACAAGATCTCATGAGATCCAAATCTTTTCCACAACATCAATACTCATCTAGCCCAGGTTTGCAACACACAGCACACTAGTAGGCACTCAGGAAAGATCTAAACTTGTACTCAAACTTCCAAGCAATCTTCCTGCTCCTAAGCTCCAAGGCTACTAATTCTTCTCTCCCGAATCTCCCTCCTCCTAAAAAACTACCAAGCATCCTATTAATATTGATTCCCAACCACAAGTGAGCTAATGAAACAATTAACCCTTATAAACAAATATTAAATGCCAAAACATCAGTTGGCTCTCAAATAGCCTTACAAATAAATAAACCCTCTAGGATGGCCCCAAACGGTCATCAAATCCACATAGAAGAATGCAACACACCAGATCTAGGTTCCCCACACATCCAATGATCAATCTATAACATGAGGAGTGTGACCCAAATCAATGGAACCAGTCAGCCAAGCCGATCCATCCAAACAAACCAAGTCAGCAAGCAAGAACACTGAGCAACAGAGAAATAACCAAGTGCCATAAACCAACCACACCAAGCATGACTAAGCAATGCAATTATCACCAAGTGCTAGGAGATACCGAGCATTCTTTAGAGACCGAGCACCCCGGTAACCACTAAAATCAAGCAACCAGTCTCCCAACTGAGAAAATACTCCACCAAACCAGGATCAAAGCTAACAATCTACCTTCAAAGAAAAACATATTTTTGGTTGATACAGGATTGCCAAGAATCCTAGGATGCTCCTGCATCATTTCCCACCTTTGAAGGTGCATGGTATCCCTTAAATTGAAATTTCATGCCTGGTGAGCTGATCTTCTCTGACATTCTACAAAGAAATAGATATGAATCAGTAAAGGTCATAAGAACCAATCATCTTATTTTGAGAAATAAATGATAGAAAATCCATTAAATAACAAAACCCAAAAGTCTAAGGCCTCAAAAGGCTCAGAAATCAGATTTTGGAGTTTTGGAGGTTTGGACTCCAAAAGAATCCTCAACCTCTGATAAGCTAAAATGGAGAAAAGGGACCATATGCTTCTATAATGGTTAGTTCAGAGCTTCGGAGTTTTAGATTTTTAGAGATGTATGTTGGTCAATAATATTGAAACTCCAAAACAAAAAATTGTTGGCAAGGATGGGGCAAAGGTCAGACGCTAAAGGTCTGGAACTCTGAAAGGAGTTGATCGGATCAAGTTGGCTTTGGGTGTCTTAGGTGTTTCAGAGGTCGAAGGTTGTGAGTGTTTTCAAGGGTTGAAATGTTGAAAATGTAATGTTTCAAATTTAAGGTTGGCCAAATTTGTGAAAGGTTACTTGGATTTTAGAGTCCAAATCTCTAAAAATATCTGAAGGACTCTGCAAAAGAGCTAAGAGGGTGAAAAAACCCTCCTGTGCTCTTAAACTCAATTTTTTTCAGGGAGCTCAAACATGAGCTTGCCCAAAAAATGAGAAGGAAGCATTTGAGACCCTGGATAAGGTCATGGCAACCAACAAACAAACTAAAACAACACACCAAACCCTAAAAGGACAAACAAACAAACCCTAGCTATGATTTGTAAGGAACAAACAAGGAACACAAACCCTAGCTATAAAAATGCAAGGAAGAGATGTAAAAAAACCTTACCTCAAGGGTGAATCAATGAGGAAGCATGAGAAACACTAATGACAGAAGATCGAAGCACTCAAAATCTAGCAAGTTGAGAACTATAAAATCTCTCTAAAAACATCGAGAGAGAAATTGCAAATGATGAAAAAGGTCACTAACATGCCTTGTATAGGCTCCCAGGGAAGGTGACATCAGTCACCTTTCTGACTCTTTGGAGCTTTGGACTTTCGGCCTTTTAGGACTTTGGAGGTCCAAAAACCACAAGACCTCTAACACACCAAAAGTACAAAAGTCTGAACCCCTTTTGACCCGAATTGTATTTTCAAACTTTCAGAGGTCTAGATATCTGACAAGGCCAAAAACTAGAAAACTTTGTTTTGCAAGGGGCATCAAGATTTTGCACTTTCAGAGCTCAAAGGAACACTAAAAGTGTGAAGGTGAGACACCAAGTGTTTCTTCTAAAAAGAAAGCTTCTAGCAGGAAACAAACAAGCAGATAAACAAAGAAAAGGACTAAACGGGCACAAACAAACAAAACAAAACAAAACAAAAAAGAAAGGGAGGCCCCCTGGCCAAGAGGCCAATGTGGAGCATGGTTGTGGAACCACAACACCTCCTTTTCTAATCTACATTAGCCTTGTACTATATATTCATATATTAATATGCTTCTTCACCTCTTCATACATATTCTTTTTATGTTCTGTAAAATCTTCAACTTCAACACTTCTCTTTTCTCCATTGTCCAGCTTCCTTAATTCTAGAGTATTTCTAAGACTAATCCCATATAAAATCTAGAATGGTGATTTATGAGTTCTCATATTAATATAATTATTGTATGAAATTTTTTTCTATGGTAAAATCAGATCCCACCCCTTTGGTTTATCTCTAATTGAGTATCTCAAAAGATTCCCCAAGCTCCTATTCACTTTTTTCTATCGATCAATCTATGGATAGTGCACTGAGTTGAACTTCAAATCTATCTTTAGCTTCCCCTTAATTTCCTCTAAAAATACCCATCAAACTTAGTGCCTCTATCTAAAACTATGTTCTTTGGTAGACCATGTAGTCTTACCACTTCTCTAAAAAATAAGTTTGCCACATGAATGACATCATTTTTCTTTCTCCAAGAAATGAAATGTGCCATCTTCGAGAACCTATCTACAACCACAAAAATGGAATCATTTCCTCTATAAGTCCTCAGTAAACCAAGAATAAAGTCCATACTAATATCCTCCCATGGCCTCTTTAGTACATGTAATGGATGATATAACTCTATATATTACATGACTCCTTTTTCCATCTCATATATTCTACAACTATATATAAACTTCTTAACATCCTGCTACATTTATGGCCAATAATAGTTCTCACAAACCAAAGCAATAGTTTTATCTTGACCAAAGTGTCCGACTAATCCTCTATTATGCTTCTTTTTGATTGGGTTCTCCCTCATAGAACTTCTTGGAATACATAATTGGCTCCCTTCAAATAACATTCCATATTGGATTATAAAACCCAACCATCTAGTCTTTTCGAGAGTAACAGGCTTTATGCAACCTCTCTAGGCCTCACCAAAATTAGGATCCACATGATACAAACTCTTGAGTTCTTGTAACTAACAAATTTTATTTGTATCTCTGTCAACAATTTTTTCCTCCTACTTAGGGCATCTACAACCCTATTAGACTTTCCACTCTTGTGCTTCAAAACAAAATTGTAACTCTGCAAAAACTCAACCCATTTCAAATGCCTTTGATTTAACTTCTCTTGGCTATTCAAATACTGTAAAGATTGATGATCAGTAAACAAAGAAAACTCTTTAAGAAAAAGATAATGTCTCCACTTCCTCAATGCCTAAACTATAGAATAAAACTAATTATCATAAATAGAATATTTTTTTTTGACATCATTCAACTTCTCACTAAAACAAGCAATGGATTTACCTTCCTGAATCAAAACAATTCCAATTTAATTTCTACTAGCATCACGGTCTTTATGAAAAATATTATTAAAATATGGAAGTGCCAAAATAGGCTACTCAATAACTTTTCTCTTCAAAAAATTAAAACTCTTTGTTGCTCATGTAGTCCACTTAAACTCTTTTTTATCCCCTCTCATATTTTTAGTCAAGGGAACACAGATACAACTAAATTTTTTCATAAACTTTCTATAAAAGCTAGTCATACCATAAAAAGATCTTACCTCGGTAGCACTTCTTGGAATAGGCCATTCAAGGATATCCTTCACTTTCTCTGGGTCCATTTTAAGACCACCTACTAAGACAACAAATCCCAAGTACACTAACTCCTTCACAAAATGTACTTCTTCAAGTTAATCAATAATTTTTCTTCCCTTAACTTCTCAAAGACCCTATGAATATGCATTATATGCTCCTCCAATATCTTACTAAAGATCAAAATATCAACCAAGTAAACAATAATAAACTTACTCAGGAATTATTTCAATACCTTGTTCATGAGCCTCATGAATTTTCTTGGTGCATTGGTTATCCCAAAAGGCATGACTAACCACTCATAAAATCTCTCCTTTGTCTTCAAGTTTGTCTTCCATTCATCTCCTCTAATCCCAATTTGGTGATATCCACTCTTTAGATCTATCTTTGTGAAGTACTCAGCTCCACTCAAGCAATCCATAATGTCATCCATCCTTGGCAAGGGAAACCTATACTTGATAGTAATCTTATTGATAGCCCGAGAATCTATACACATCCTCCATTCTTGATTTTTCTTTGGTGCTATTACTTTTGTTATAGCACATGGACTCAAACTCTCTCAAATCAACCCCTTCTGCAAAAACTCTTGAACATTTTTATTCAACTCTTCAGTCTCTATTAGATTCATTGTATGGGCTTCCTTATTTGGAAAACTGGCTTGAGTAATCAAGTTCATTTGATGACTAATCTTTCTTATTGGTGGCAATCCACCAGGTACATTATCATATACAATACATCTTAGAACTCATCCAACAAATCTGCAAATTCTACAGGTACATCTTCTACTTCATCTTTATCAAATCTTGGAATTAAAGAAAAATGCATATGTTCATGCTTCATGCCTTCTAGAAAATTCAATCCATCAACTAAACATATAATGGCATTACTATATATTTTCCTTAATTTTCTTTAATGGCTTCATCTTGTGTCGAACTCCATCCTTTATCAAGCAATAGGTATTTTCATACCCATCATGTACTACATGATGATCAATTTTTCATGGTCTCCCTAACAACAAATGAAAATCATTTGTAGGCATAATATCACACAATACCTCATCATGATAGTTTCCAATTTTGAACTTTATCAAACACTGTTCATTGACAAAAGCCTTGTGATCCTTCTGCAACGAAGAAATCTTGTAGGGATTTAGATTATTTCTACTTTCTAACTTCAATTTATCCACTATTTCCTCTGAAAAATATTATCAATACTACCACTATCAATAATGACATTACATACTTTACCAATAAACTTCCACCTTGTGCAGAACAAATTCTTCCTTTTCTTAGGTTCCTTCTCATCATTTAGCAAGGCTCTTCTGGTGACAAGGACCTCTCCCCTTTCATCATCTTTAGAATTTGATGACTTGGAATATTCATCTATATGTGCAACTTGTGGATTGTCGTCGGGTCTTCTATTTTTTTCCCTTGATGTTGGGGACACTCATAATCTCTATGTCCTTCTTCTCCACAATGGAAACATGTCCCACGAAAACCTCCTCTTCCTAGTCCTTTCCCTTTGCCTCTTCCTCTCTGATCTCTATTATTTTGATCATGACAATGATAGTAATTATTTCCCCTTTGATTCTAACTGCTACTAGTGTCATCATTCTTCTTCTTATCTTCATTTCAACCTCCATAAGACCGTCCACTAGGCTTTCCACCATGACCTCTTCTAGTTTGTCTTGTCTCAAACTTCATTTCATTTTCTATTCTACCTTCAAAGAAAATTGAAATGCATATTCAATAGTAGAAATTCTCACCATTCTCAACTCCTCTTAAATACTCAACCTCAACCCATTTATGTAATAGGTAACCTTCTCCTTGTTATCTTCTGAATGACTCATTCTGATAAGAACTCGATAAGCTTTGAACTCGGTAGGCTTTGAACTCGGTAAATATTGGTGACTCGGTAGATATGATGTTACTCGGTTTGCTCGGTTTGCACTAACTTGCTTGGTTTTCACTGTTTGCTCGGTTTGCACTGTCTGCTCGGTTTGCACTGTCTCCTCAGTTTGCACTGTCTGCTCGGTTTGGACTGTCTACTTGGTTTGCACTGTCTCCTCGGTTTGCACTGTCTGCTCAGTTTGCACTGTCTACTCGGTTTGCACTGAGAATGCAAATAAGTGTTGTCACTAGTGGCAATTCTGCTTAATGCCAACAATCTCCCCCTTTGGCATTAGTGACAAAAACACTTATTGGCCAAAACTTATATACATGAATCATGCCGAGTTTTATTTTGATTTTTCAAAATTTGTCTTTGTTATAGGGCTTTATACATTGTCTCCCCCTTTCAATGTGCTAACTTTTTCTATACAAATCTCCTTCTATACATATATCTCCCTCTATACATATCTCCCCCTTTTTGGCGATAATGCCAAAGGATCATATACAAGTGATTTACAGAGAGAATCCAAAATTTGATAGAAAATCAGAATGTACCTTCATTATTAGTGCCAGGGTTCTGTCCCAACTTTCTTTCAGAATCTTGCATGTTTGGATTGCAATTTGGACTTCTGCAGAGAGTTCAATCATGTGATCTACTATAGAGAACTGATTGTCATGAATCAATGTTTTGGAATGTTCAATGTGCTTATACATTGTATTCATGATGGGAAGGATCATGTGTTGGATGTCTAGCAGTGTGGACCAAATCCTTGTGTCTTCTTTCAGTAGATCTGACTGCATATTTGATAGGTATGAGACTTTCATGTGATGAGCAGAGCTTGAACTTGGTTCAAGTTGCAGCTTTTGTATGCTAATCTTCATATCCTCATCCATTTTATTCATTTTATCCGTGACATCCTTTGTGAACTCGGAAATATTGCACAATCTGGCCAAAAGAGAGGTAGCATTCGAATAGGTAGATTCAATGTTTGACAAAACTGAAGACAATTCTACTTGGTTAATAGCTATGTGCTGAGCAATGTGCTCAAGAACTTTATTGTTGAATCTCTTCTCGGCTCTTTCAACTAACTTTTCTATCCCAGATGAATCCTCATTGTATTTATTAACTGCTTCTGCTAATTGTAGCAAAACATGTTGGGAGGAGTCTACTTTAATACCTAATGCATCAGACAAAATATCCTTAGCATCCTTGATGATTTGATATTCCTTGTCTCTCTCCTCTTTAAGCTTCTTTTGCTTTGCTTTCCTTTGAAGGGTTTCACCTATATTTTGCATTTGGTCCGCTGATAGATTTGCAAATCTAATGTTGGAATTTCTATTTCTTCATCTAAGTCTATATCCTCTACTATATTTTTACCCAAAAATTTTATACTCGGTAGAGCCTTAGGCTTATCTGTGCTTAATGCCTTAGTAGTAGTGACAATAGATATAGTAGGGCTGGCTATAGAGACTGGCACACTGTCTACTAGAGAAATTAAAATATTTACACTTGTAGATTCAAAAACTGGAAAACTTACTGCTGGAAAACTTGATGATGTGGGAGACTGCAACTCGGTAGAAGAAATGGTAGTTGCTTCTGTTGTTGCTATAGATGATTGGACAAAAGTTGAAGTTGTCACAACCATGCTTGAAGGTGTCTCCGGGCTAGATGTAGAGACTTTTACTGGAGAGGTAGGAAGTGATGCAATGACTTCTGCTGCTATTCTCACAGTATCATCTACCTCAGTGGCTTCTTCTTGTTCATCACTGTCATCTTCAATGTCTTTTATTATTATTGTTTCAATACTCGGTTGGTGAAGGTGGTATATGTTCTTCCATGTGGCATTTGCAGCCTTCACAACCGATTCGATATTGTTGATCAGAATCAAACAAGTATTGAACCTTAGTGTCATCTTATTTTCATTTTCTTTTAATGCCTTCTTTACTTCATCATTTTTCAAGCTCGGCATTAACTGTCTCAGGGTTTGATCAAATATGTCTATCACAGTTTTCTTTGCATTGCTCCATCTCATTTTTATTGGATTTAATAAGACAGCTGGAACCTGTGGGGCTATGTCATCAGGAGAGTATTTCCACTGTCCCCTCTTTTCAATAACAGCATCTTCTATTTCCTTCTGTTCTATTTCTGTTCTTGTTTCATATTTAAAAGATTTTATGTTACTTACTCCAGATCCTGATCTGTCTCTAAAGAGTTTGATCCTTTCTTGAAAGTTTAGAGGAGGCCTTTTGAATACTATGTCTTTATCTACCTTATCTTTATCTGCCTTACCTCTTGCATTTCTCCTTGTAAATACAGCAGTGGGAGGCTTAGGTGCCTTAGTGATGAATACCTTTCCTTTCTTCTTTGCAGGTTTTGGTTCCTCTGTTTTCTCATCCTTTTCCTCTTCTTCTTCATCTTTTTCTCCTTTGTCCTCGGTTAGCATTTGCATTTTGGCTATCCTCTTCTTTCCTTTGTTTACCGCCTGTGGAAGCTTTATGCTTAGTTCAATTCTCACCTTAGCTTCATCATATGTTCCAAAATATGGAGCTTTGGGATTAACAGGCTGATTAAGAAGAGCTTCAATGATATTCTTGGTTTCATCAATATTTACCTCATAAGGAAGAGGTTTTACATATACAGTCCTCGGTTTAGCTGCTTGAATATATACATTGTCACAATCCACCATAAAACAAATGTCATCCTTGTAATCTTCCACCAACTTTTGTGGAATCCGGAATCTGTCATTCATTTTCTCTTTGAAAGACTCAAAATAATTATCCATGATGCTTTCAAAATTTTCACCCATTTCTGAGATGTATTCATTTATTTCATAAAGGACTGGCACATCTTTTCTCCATACAAATTTTCCTTTAGAAGGGAAGAATTTCTGAGCATAGAAGAATAAACAGACCAATAAGGATCCAAACTTACATGGATTGTTTTTGGAAGTTTGAATGCTTTCCATGTTTTTGTTAAACTGCTTTAACAATAAGTCTGCTAGGTCAAATGTTAAGTTATTCTTGACCACTTTGTATGCTAGGTCAATAGCTTCACAGGAGACACTATTCTATCGACTTGAACTGTAAATCTTATGGGCAATTATGTGTGTACCAAACTTCAGTTCAGCATCGGTAATGCTACTAACTTTCATGCCTCTACCGTCCCACTCGGCTAGGGTTTTCTTCTCTAGTTTCGTCCGACCTAGGGTTTTGGTAGTTTTTGCTTTGTTCAACATGGGAAGACTGGTGATTTGATGAATCATCTTCTTTGTGATCTCTATGGGTTGCTCAAGCCAAATCTTGCCATTATGTACACGGCTGAGAATGTATCTAACCCATTTCTCTTGAAAGTTTTGAGGCAAATGTGCAATGTGAACTAATCCCTTATCTTCCAGATGTTTGTGCTTGGGTTTAAGAGTACCATCCACACATAGTTCTTCACGCACAATATCTAGTTCTAGGTTCCCCAGTTCATGAATTGAACAGTTGAAATGATTGCGGATATCGTTAATAAGTAGTACCTTAGGAGGAATCTGAGATTGAGCTCCGTTCGGATCTAGGGCTGCTGTAATTATGGGCACGATCTTGAAATCTGGTGCTTTCCATTCCCCTTGGACTAACATATCTGATCCTTTCTTCGCTGAAGTGCTGGATGATGCCATGGTAGCTCACAGAAAATTCCTTTCACAAAAGTATTGAATCACTGGGTTGCTCTTGAAATTTTTTGCTCTCAAAGTGCTAAAGGTTCACGGTGAAGAATGAGTTCGATTACTTGCCTTTTGTTTACAACTCTGTCATTAATGCTCAGTACAAATTAGGGTATGAATTATGACAGACTGTCACCCACTAAGAATTAATTGCTCGGTAAAGACTTCGCAACTCGGTAAACTCAAGAATTCATATTGCTCCGACCTCGCTCGGTAAAGACTAATACCGACCTTGCTCGGTAAAGACTAATACCGACCTTCCTGTGATCTTACTGCATCTTTTATGCTGATTTAGATCTTTCTTTTAATTCAGTTCTGGAACTGCTTGAGATTGGTTTATGAGAATACAGTTCCAGTGCTTTCTTGGAAATTTAGTTTGAGTCGGTAGAGCCACCCATTCCATTACTTGGACTGGTTTGCTCGGTAGATTTAGGAATCCATTTTTGTCTCACCTGTTTCCTAACCTTAGTTGCTTCATTCTTCTTTCCATCTTCAACTTCACTAGCATTCATGCAGTTTCTGGCTATGTGACCGAGTTTAGTGCATTTGAAGCATCTTACGGTAGTATCTCTTTTCCTTAGATGATGTTTTATGCAATTCATGCCAATGTGTCCATATTCTCCAAAGTAATGACATCTACACCAGGTGTTGTAGTCCCATCCAAACATTGCTTTCATAATTTGTTCTGCTGGATTGAATGTCTTGGATCTACACTCAGATGCTTTGTGACCTTGTTTGTTGCACTTGTGACAATTACCTCTGAATCTTGATTTTTCCCTGCATTCATCTGCTTTGTGACCAGGTTGATTGCAGTGGTAGCATTTTCCATTGAATTCTGCCTTTTTATTGTTCCAACATTTATTTGAAGTATGTCCTATTTTACCACAATGATTACAAGTAGGTTTTTTATTTCTTTGAGTACCTTGCTTAGAAGATTCACCTTCTCCTTTGTATCCAAGTCCTGCTTTTCCTTTCTGCCTATGAAGATTTCGCTCATACAGCTGATTCAAGTCTTCTTGACTTTTCAGCATTCCTTCAATGATTTGTTTTTCGGCGTTTAGGTCATCCACCAATCTTAGATTGATTTCCTTTTTAGATCTTAGTTCTTCTCTTGTGCTTTCTATTTCTGATCTTAGATTCAGAATTTCCTCATTTGTATGAGAGATCTGATCAATTAGGTTTTCTAGCTGAAGGGTTTTATTTTGGACTTCAATGTTCCTTCCATCTAATTCATCTTTCAACTTGTTTCTTTGTTCCAAGATCTCACAAAATCTTGTAGAGTGTAGCTCTTGTTCTCTTTTTAATTTTCTCACTTCTTCCTGCAGAGACCCATTCTTTTCTAGGAGTTCTTTGACAGCATTTTTTGCTTCATCTGAGCTATTTGAGGGAAAAAGATCTTCAATCTTTTCTTCAATGTAATTCTGATCATTCATCTGATTTGCAAGTTCCTTCCTTCTTCTTAGGGATTGGGAAAGATGTTCTTTTGCTTCTTTAAGTTTAGCTATGGCCATTTCCAGATCTAGCTTTTCATTTTCAATCACCTTGTTCAGTTTGAATACCTCCATTGTCCTGGATCTTTGCTCAAGCTAGTTAAGCTTTGTCTTGAGAACCAATGCTGCTCTGATACCAATTGTTGGAAATATTCAGGAATTAACTGAGTTACTGAGAGGGGAGGGGTGAATCAGTAACTCCAAATTTTCTTCAATTACAGATGTATTAACATGTAATTTACTTTGACCTTTGCATACAGAAAGCATGAAACTTAAAAGCATTCACAATAATGACACATAGATTTGGTTACCCAGAAACCTTCCAAAAAGAAAGTAAAACTGGGGTGGGGATGAAACCCACAAAGCTTTAATACTGCAGAATAAATTTGGCCGGTTAAGGCTTACAATTTGATCACTTCTGATGATCTGCCCTGTTAGGAGCAATAAGGATTGCTAAATCCACCCTGTTAAAGGATTTACAAACATACAATGAAGTATGCACTCGGTAAAGAGATTTTACAAAAGACTGTTAAGTCTACCCGGTTAAAGGATTTTAGTACTGATTCACCTGTTAGGATGAAACAGTAGATCTCTTGCTTTGCAACTGGATTGCTGATTGAGATTTGCTGATGTACTGATCACCTTCTGTGATGAATTTGTCTTTGCTATTCCTTATACTGCTGAAGCCCTTTGTAATTCGCTTATCTCTGCCTTTCTTTCTTTTTCACATACATGCTTATTTCATACATCTTGACATTTTTACAACATTGTTTATATACAAGTCTTAAACAATTAATTACAATTACAATTACAAAGTCGGCTTGACAAATAAACATAAGTGCTACTAAGTCGGCCCAAGTATGGTTACACGGTTCCTGCAAACTAACTCGGTGACTTTCTGATACTCGGCGTCCACTGCATTACTCGGCATCTTCATGCACTCGGTAGAAGTGAAGGCACGGTTCATACTGACCACTCAGTAGGCTTTGAACTCGGTAAATACCGGTGACTCGGTAGACATGATGTTACTCAGTTTTCTCAGTTTGTACTAACTTGCTCAGTTTGCACTGTCTACTCGGTTTGCACTGTCTGCTCGGTTTGCACTGTCTGCTCAGTTTGCACTGTCTGCTCAGTTTGCACTGAGAATGCAAATAAGTGTTGTCACTAGTGGCAATTCTGCTTAATGCCAACAATCTCATCTTCCAGTGATTGCACTTGCCTCTATAGGGCTCTAAAACACTCTTCTATCACACTCACAATTCTTCCATCATGATTCCTTTGTGGAGGCATTTTCTATACTTATCTCTCAAAACCACAACCACAATCCTAGTGCAAATTGCCTCACATTCAGCGATATGTGTACATGCTTAGTAATTTCTTCTCTAATACCACTTGATGAAGGGTACTCCCCTTATTTAGCCAAATGCACACAATACAAAAGATAAATAAACAAAAAATTGTAAGAACATATTACTGGAAACAACAACAACACTTTCTTTCCATTATCCTCAATGAAATGGCATTACAATATTCAGAGAAAAAAACATCCTACAACCACATGGGCATTTTCATTACAATAGTCTGCAAGACAAAGCCAGCTGTTGGAACCCTAATTTTTGTAAAATTTAGAGTTCCAAATTCCAGACCAAGAAGAAAATTTCATTCTACAATATTGTGAAACATCTATGATCAAGCATATTTTAACATTTCCAACTCCTAGAAACTGGTTCTGATGCATGTTTTTAATGGTCAATTTTCAGACATGTATGGTTGGGAAATAGGACTTCTAGTAATCATTGGTCGTGAGAATGAAGAACCAAGATCATCCAACAACCTAGTCTAAATGGGGTAGGAGAAGCCCAATTGGACATTGTTACCATCCTCCTCTCTACCACCTAGGATCTTAGGATGATCTATGCTACATACCATAGCAATGTGATAGAATTAGAAGTAGAGCAGGACAAAGCTGAGTTGTACGATCTTTTTTGAGAGCTCCAAGAAAATAATGGTGAGTGGGTTCCATTTAACTTCTAGGATGAGCTACTGGAATTGATTGGCCTAATTCCAATTAATGGTGTCCCTTTTATCTTGTTAGGTTGTTATAATTTCTTATTTATTTTTTAATTAGGTATTTAGGATTACCATTTTGAAAAGTCATTTTGTAACGATCTAAAGCCAATGTTGCATCCATTTGTTCTTTATAAGAAGGGATACCAAGATTGAAGTGAAGGGGGGAGAGATAGAATAATATAGTACTTTATATACACTACATTTCTGCAAGTTATTTTTGTAAATTAATATATATCCGGAAGTTCTTTCAATTTGAAGTTGTAGATCTGATCATTTTGGATTAATCAGTCCTTTGTGATTTTACTTTCAGAAAGTAAAGTTTCTTTCAATGTTTGTGTGTAGAGATTATTTATATTATTCTACAAACTTGATCATTAGATTGAATAAGCATTATTATCTCTATCTTATTGGTCTCATTACGTTTGGGTTAAATTCAATAAGAGTAATTGTGGAATGATAAAGCAATTAAAAGCATCAAAAGAAAGTAGTTGATAGGAACATTTTTCTCGTCTCACATGAGTTGTACATAGGATTAAGAAGAGATTGACTCTATAGCCCAATTGAAGAAGGCACTGGTCTATCATCTTTCAAAGTCATTGTTTGAAGGATTACAAGTAGAAAGTAAGAGTAATTTTCATTTTATACAAGAAATTGTAGACAAGAAATCAATTTAAAAAGCATTATCGATTCTTTCATGTAAATAATTAACAAATAAGTTCAGTGATCAAAAAGGAAGTTTAGTAATCGCAAAGAAAGGTTCGGTAATAGAAGGAAAAGTCAATTATTTATAAATTCTAAAGTACACAATTTGATCTCCCTCAAGACCCCATTGCCATCTTGAGAGATCAACCATAAGCTATAATACAATCTGTAATACCCAAAATGTAGTGTCTAAGAATACCAAACTAAGCTAGCATTCAACAAAATAAAGAAGATAAACACCTATGGTAAGACTTACAAAATGAAGACAAAAACCAAAGGAATGCAAACCTCAAACCCAAGAAATCTCCAAGTTGTAGAAGATTTGTCCAAGGATGGAATGTGTGCTCAATGCTATTGCTCAAAGCTTCAATGGATGATGAGAGATTTTGGCATTATAAGGCTATGATGGATGCTTTTGCTCTTCAAAAGGGCATGATAACTTTTCTCAAATGGTGTAAGAAAATGAAGGAGGAAGAGGCTTGATTTAAAGGAAAATGGGAGGTCAATAGATGGTCAAGATGCAAACTTGAGGAAGGGTTGAGATGCATCCAAGAGAGAGCACATGGATTGTGTTTTCTCAAATGCATAGCATTGTGACAAGTGTCACCATGGGGGAGGATGAGAGGAGAGGCCAAATCCTTGAGGAATGTGACCTCTTTGGGAGGTGTGAGAGGGGACAAGTGTGTAAGAGATGTGTAAGAGGCTTTATGATTTGGCATTGGAGGATGTGGTGATGCGACATGAGGGTTGACTTGTGTTGGCTTAGCATTTCTTAATCCTTGGATTATGATTGTGCAAATGTTTAGCAGATGATTAGCTTTGGATTAGAGGGTAAGTGGAGGATTAGGGAGATGTGATGGGAGGAGAGAGAATGAGTGGAGGGTTAGATTAGCTAAACGTGGATTATTAGCTAAATGGAGTGTAAGTGCATTTTCTTGTTGAATCTTAAAACACAGCCCTAATTTCTCAAATAGAATTCTATGATGAAGTGCCTTAAAAATCACCCTCTCTTAAACACATTTAATCATCAAATTCTTGTAGAAATCTTGAGCTCTCAGAAATTAACCTAAAGATTTTACCCTTTCCTTGAAAGGAACTAAAGACTGAATTCACAAATACCTTATAAATGGTGCATTAAAACTACCTTGCAGATTCAACAAGCAAAACCTATAGAATTCAGACAAAAAGTTAACACGGATATGCAAGGGAATTCCAATGTATCTAGGTAGAAATTCAATGCATCAATACATTCCAAAATCTGACAAACATTCCTAAGAAGATCAACAATGGAGTCCAAGCCTCTCCTTATAGTAAAATTTTTAACATCCTTTACAATAGAGAGAAAAACTAGAGATATAGCAAAAGGATGTCAGTTACACTAAACTAACAGCTATCCACTTAGCCTCAAAATATCTCCAATATTCCTCTCAACTGATTAGCAATTGATTCTTCCTCAACTGATCCACCTTCTGTAATCATTTTCCAACAAATTGATTTGATCCTGACCTCATAATTCAAACCCATACTACTCTTTCCCATCACCTTGAAACTGAAAATAATCATTGCCATCAAATTCTGTGTCTTCTCCTGTTTCTGAAAACATATAACACTCCTATGTTCAGGTAAAAAATGAACCTTCCAAGCATTAATCTGTGAGTAAGCCCTGTCATTTAAATTTTTGAATTTTTGCCTAATGTTTCAATTATATCAAACTTTTAAATTCTTTTTAAATCTAGCCTTTTATATTATTTCTACATATGCTCTCAGAAAGCACCAGGAAGTGCCACTTGTCACCATGCGATTTGATGCTCGAACTAACCCTGAGCTAACCATCTGATTGGGAGAACTGGCCACTGCATTAATCTTGTATTCTCTAAATCCATTCCTTAACCTCGGTCAAATCTGGCGATCATGCGAATCTCCTTTATCTCTAAATCTTCAAATTAATTTTTGACCATGGGTTTCATTTGGAGAATGGGTGACCAAGCATTCTCTGAATCTCCGAATACCTTTTCTAACCATGGTTTTATCTAGAGAATGGGTGAATACACTAATCTATGGATCTCTGAATTAGGCCTTAACCATAGTCAACTCTTGGCGATTGCACAAATACATTGGTCTCTGAATCTTGGAATGGAAATCTTGACCATAGTTAAATCTAGAGAATGGGCGACTAAGCTCATTCTCCCAATCTCTAAATTTCTTTCCTTGACTACCAGGGATCTAGAGATTGGGTGACCAAGCATTCTCTAAATCTTTGAATGTCAGCCTTAACTGCTTTGTGATTTGGAGATTGGGTGACCATGTATTCTTGTGATCTCCAAATGTTGGTCACTAACCGCCAGGGATCTAGAGAACCATCAACCAAGCATTCTCCAGTTCTCCAAATTTTTGCCTTAACCGCCAGCCTATCATGAGATTGAGTGAATGGCTACCATGTGTCCACTTTGTCCATGTCACCTCACCACATGTCTATAAAATTACCTTACATGTGGGTCTGTCAGCATGCTTCCCAAGGAAACCTCCAAGTGCTCGTGTGTGCAAAGCCTCCTGCTCCTTCATCTACCTCATATGTGTGGGCTGTTTGCATATCACCATCATAATTTCCCAATTCCGAATGAATGTGGGATTATTGTTTTGAGATTTTTTAAAGCTTTCTCCATATTGGGCACCAAAATTGGGCGATCCCACCATGCAATGAATCCTCCACCCAAAGGGCCCACCAAGAGCCTCTTGGCCTCTTTACTTATTACACAATGCAAGCACTGGAGTATTTAAATACTATGAAAATCCCAAACATAGGCAATGTGGGATATATGCTCTTTGTGACTGTTATGGGCAGTTTAGACAGTGTTGCACTCAGTCACATGTATCTCATGAACCAGGATGAATTTGGAAAATCTCTCTAGTGAGAATTTAGAGAATTATATTTATGACAACATATCTGAAGATTACCCTGATCAAAAGAATGAATCAGAAGTTATACCCCCCACAATATGACTATTGTTCTATCTCCTGCAAATTCATGTTTGCAAAATCCATTTTTTTGGAAGTGTATTTCACTCCAAAATGGGCTCTCTCTCTTTAATCATTTTGAAAACCATTTACATTCTTAGTGCAAGGTATTCTTTTAATTAATGTGTTGGTTCTAATCTTTAAACACTTCCTCCAATCTTCAGCCAACTATGCAGCCTATGCATTGATCTTCATGATATACATTTGGTCTTAAAACTATTGCTACTCCCTTCCAAAAAACATTGTCCTGGGTCTCTTATGCTCTTATGTATAAATCCATGCCTTCTTTTAAAAAGAAACACATCATTTCATATTGCACAATCATTACTTGTCATTTTCTCCAGTGCAATCACATTTTCTCCTTTTACATACCCGTTCATTAAACTCTCTCATATCCATGTTAGAGGCAAAAGTTGTGATCCATTTACTGGATTCACACTTGTTGAGATATTCCCTTCGTAATGAGATATTGACCAATGAACATTTCTATCCAATCATAATAGTTCTACAAACTGACCATATAACTGCAACTAGTTTCTGGAATGAGTTTTAAAAACTATCTAAATAACACTTTGCAAGCATGGGAACTAGAAAACCCTCTCATTTCCAGCATCTGAACATAATCACCAACTCGATTGGCTAGAAAACATTAGGGCCATGTCAAATGAAAGACAATGAACACCCTACCCCAATGATTCATCATGAAAAACAACAGGCCACATTTACCATGCACCTCAAACTAAGCATCTTTAATGATTTTCAAAGGACGAATTCCACCACTTAGACAATTTTTTGCAATATGGACTCAATAATATAGACTGAATTTTTTAGCTCCAACAGTTGCTCTGACTGGAGACATGTGCCCCATGCAGGCATGTAGAGGATCTAGAATCTTTGGTTGTGATGACCCCTTTTTAACCACTTAACCTAAATTCCATCATTTAGGCACAAATTAGGTGATCATTCAATAATTAGCAACCATATATCCATCACTATCATTAAAGTCTAGAGGAAAAGAAGCTATTGAGTGTTAATCTAATGAACATAGTCATTTGGATGATTTCTTCATATAGGGCATAGGAGTCTTTCTCCCTCCCTTACTACGATCATCATAAGATGGAAGACTCACAGTGCAAGGGCGCGTGAAATAGACTACAAGCAGCTTCCCTGTGGGATAACCATCATGTGCCCGAAATTACTCCGCCTCTCCCTCCACAAACTCCCTACCCTAAGATATCGTAATGTGGGATGAGAAATAGATTCCGATGTACTATAATTAGAACATGTTCCCAAATGTCACTATTATATATATATAACTTTAATATTAAGATTTACCTAATTTTATATATATACATACATAGATTATATATATATATATATGTCCCTTAAATTAAAATATACCTCTTATATATATATATATATATATATATATATATATATATATATATATATATATATATATATATTAACATTTATTATTTATGTCATGTTACTTCTTTATGTTTATATTCGATCTGATTTTCACATAGCAATTATCGTATTGGTTTATAACATATTGAGAATGGCACGTAATGCCAGGTACGTACCTTTGATGTTTGGGCGGTACTGCCAAGTACCGCTGTAAACTGTCGACTGTGCTTACACCGCGTGAAGTGCTTGGTCTGCGTGTCTTCCTTTTGTTTCGTCTGTGTTTATTGCCAAGGATACCAATCGGTATTTATAGTATTGATTGGTACCTTCCAAACGGTACATCCCTTGGGTGTATTTAATAATCAGGTACTGTATAGTTTAATTTAAATACGCCGATGATAATATTAATACTTATTTTATATTTGTTTAATAATAATATTATTAATGCATAATTTATCAACACTATAATATTAATTTAATCATTGGTATTTATGATGTTAATACTAATAATTTAACACTAATTTATTTATAATTTATTATATATTTTTTTTACAATAATTGAATAACTTATGTATTAAAATAACATTTAAGATGTTGATCCCAATAATTGAATAAATGTAAGCATAAAGAAATATTATATTAATTATGGCTCATGACATTGGTACAACAGACCACCCAAAGAGAAATCAGCTTTTAACATTTTTATTACTTCTTATTACTCCAAACCTTGAACTTCTCAAAAACTTGGCTCCTTACTAAAAACAACAACACCACTGTACAAAATATACATAAGAAGCTTCAAAATGCCAAAGGAACTTCAACCTTTACCTTTGTCAAAAACTTGGTTTCTTCTTTGAAACTCAACCGGCAATCTGAAACTACCTCTAAACTCATGATGACAAAAAACATCATGGAACATAGGATGCACAATACCTTCAAATCTACAATCACCTATGCCTTCTCTCTTATGTCCCCCCACAAATTCATTATCTGAAAAATAGACATCATCAGAATCATCATACATTGAAGAACATCAAAGGGGACAAACAACTAATACATCTTCTCCTTGGCTACAAACATCTGACTGATCTTTAATGCATGCTTGCATATCAAAAATAAAGAAACTGTATTCACACTCATTCAACTTAGCCAAGGAATCTAAAACATTCCCATATGTCAAACCAATTAGACTAAACAAATCTGATTTCTCTTGATAAATCACAATTTTATCCTCATAAGGATGATCCACACAATCAAGACCATAAATCAAAACACCTTCATTGCATTCAATGCCCGGTGGTAGAAGAATTAAACCATCAACATGTAATGCACCCTCATCAAATGTACAATTCTCACCTTGCATTACCTTTCCCCCAACTGACTTCATTGGAGTTGGAGATTCAAACTCAATCATACCACTAATATCACAATCTGAGAATGAGTTACCCTCAGCAAATTCATTTTCTTGGGCACATTCTTCGAACAATGGATTAGAAACTACGTGGAAATGTTTCTCATAAACATTAAAACAAAGTGTCGGCTGGTTTACATCAATATCTTCACCATATAACACATTAGTGACTTCAAAAGACATTTAATCACCTCTATCTTTAGACAAACTTTCAACAAAGAAAGAGAATTCAAAATCTGAAACAGAACATGATTCATCACTGCTGCTGTCATCACATGAAAAATCAGCATTATACTCAACCAAATCATTTTCACAAATATCGGATAATGATTCCCATTTATCTTCAATCTTCATGACCTCACATTCAATCTCAATATCACTTAAACACATAGAAGATTGAAAAGAAAAATCATTTGCAAGATGAGAGGAAAGTTGTGATTGGTTATTAGAAACCAACTCATTCTTAGCCTTATACATGTTTCCACAATCCTATTGTTTCATTTGCAGTAATAGTGACAAATATTCTTTGTCCATGCATTCATTATAATCACTATTCCTCTCAGCACTTTCATCAATATTAGTAACCCGGAAGTCATTTTCATGATTAACCTCATTATATGTATGCAAAGGGAAAGATGTACCTTCAACAGTCTGGAAAAGCTCATTACCTTCATTGGCTGAAAAAGTTTCCAGCTCTTTATCAACAACATCTTCAGCAATGACATTCATTCCACTTTCACATACAACACTTTGATCAATACAATTAATACGGGAATGAAAGAATTGGTGTTGCTCACCCTTTTCTTGATTGTTGACTTCATTCTAAGAATACAAACCAGCAGAGGTATGCCTTCTTATAACTCCATATCTCAGATTGCACTCAATATCCATTGCAAATTCAAAAGCCTGATACAGACTTTACAGCTGTTTATCCCTCAATAGGAAACCCATATTTTGGCCTAAAGCACCCAAATACACAACTAAACATATCTAATCATGGGGCCTACAATTCTCAGGGATATCCATTAATGTTTTAGCAAATCTTCTATTAAACTTTGAGATCAACTCGTCATGTTCAATCTGAATTTCCATTAATCTATCCAACAATAATTTGACATCTACCCACCCATCAAACTGTTCAATGAAGGATGAACTTAACTCATCCCATGAAGAAATCAAAGCTACTGGCAGGAATGAGAACCATTCTCTTTCATCTCCTTTCAGAGTCTGCACAAACAACCTCATCCATAGATCTTCATGGAAAACATCAAAATTATACATCACATCAGCAAAGACTTGAACATGCTTCTTTGTTGACTGAGACTGGTTCTTATCAAACTTTGGCAAGTATCCTCTGATTCCATTAGGGATTTCATTAGGGAAACCAGGTATGCCATCATAACAAAATGGCACATATAATTTAACAAAAGAACACTTATGAACATCCATTACTAGCTGCAATTTTACATATACACTTGAAATTCTTCAAAACTAGTAACAGGAAATATACTTGTAGTTAATTTTCTCTTATCACTGAACTTCTAATCTAACATACTTCACACTTATGACATAACTCACAATTCAATCCAGAAGTATGTAATTCTGCACTCATATGTCCTTTCTTTTAATGACTAAATCACTTGATAAGGACCATATTAACACATTAAAAAATGAATGGAGAATACCTAGAAAATCCTTTGCTAAATGTTGTTGTTCACTTCACATCTGACTGAAATCTGAAAGAAAGTTTCACATCTCAAGTTTTTTCTAGCACATAGTCACCACCTCCCTTCAGAGGACACAAATTTATTCACTGATCTTCCTTGAAACACCAACAGATTCTAGGCATTCCTCACAGCAAAGTCACATATATTTTCAAGTTTTTACAACAACAAATCAAGGTAAAACTTTCAGATCTAAAAACAATTTTTAGATTATAACATTTATGATACTCTTCCCCAAATTGAATACAACAAGACTCTGGGATACGCTTAATGTTAACCTTATTTCAGTCCCCAACAGAGTCACCAATTTGTAAGTGCATTTTCTTGATGAATCTTAAAACACAACCCTGAGCGCTTAGATAGAATTCTATGATTCCTAAACTCCTGACTCACACAAGAAAAATACTAATTAACAAGGACCAATTCCTTCTACACTTTGAGCTCATGGCTACAGGCAACTGTACTTAACTTAGATATACTTCTTTAAAGAATCATAACACTAGTTTATATCCTTGATACAAACTTATTCTTATCTGCTCTTTCAAACATACATGAAAAGTAATTATCTTTTAAGTTTTGGTTGATGATGAAATCCTGCAAATTGAGGATATACCAGTGCCTTATCCTAGGGTAGAGAGTCAGACAAAGAAACATACAGCTATAGAAATCTTCTAAATGAAATACAAACAGAACCCAAGTGAAGTGCCTTACAAATCACCCTCTCTTAAACACATTTAATCATCAAATTCTTGTAAAAATTTTGAGCTCTCAGAAATTAACCTAAAGATTTTATCCTTTCCTTGAAAGGAACTAAACACTAAATTCACAAATACCTTATAAATGGTGCATTAAAACTGCCTTGCAGATTCAACACACAAAAGCTATAGAATTCAGACAAAAAGACAACACAGATATGCAAGGGAATTCCAATGTATTCAAGTAGAAATTCAATGCATCAATACATACTAAAATCTGACAAACATTCCTAAGAAGATCAACAATGGAGTCCAAGCCTCTCCTTACAATAAAATTTTCAACATCCTTTACAATAGACAGAAAAACTACAGATATAGCAAAAGGATGTCAGTTACACCAAATTGACAGCTGTCCACTTAGCCTCAAAATATCTCCAATATTCCTCTCAAATGATCTGCAACTGATTCTTCTTCAACTGATCCACCTTTTGCAATCATTTCCCAACAAACTAATTTGATCCTGACCTTGGTCAAATCTAGTGATCACGCAAATCTCCTTTATCTCTGAATCTCTGAATACCTTTTCTAACCATGGTTTTATCTAGAGAATGGGCGAATACACTAATCTCTAGATCTTTGAATTAGGCCTTAACCATAGTCAACTCTTGGTGATTGTGTGAATACATTGGTCTCTAAATCTCAGAATGGAAATCTTGACCATGGTTAAATCTGGAGAATGGGTGACTAAGGCCATTCTCCCAATCTCTTAATTTTTTGCCTTGACTGCTAGGGATCTACAGATTGGGTGACCAAGCATTCTTTGAATCTCTGAATGTCAGCCTTAACCACTCTATGATCTAGAGATTTGGCAACCATGTATTCTCATGATCTCCAAATTTTGGTCACTAACTGCCAGGGATCTAAAGAACCATCGACCAAGCATTCTCTAGTTCTCTAGATTTCTGCCTTAACTGCCAGCCTATCACGAGATTGAGTGAATGGTTGCCATGTGTCCACTTTGTCCATGTCACCTCACCACCTATCTACAAAATTACCTTACATGTTGGCTCATCATCATGCTTCCCAAGGCAACCTCCAAGTGCTCGTGTGTGCAGAGCCTCTTGCTCTTTCATCTACCTCATATGTGTGGGTTGTTGCATATATACATCATAATTTCCCAATTCCGAATGAATGTGGGATTATTGTTTTGAGATTTTTTAAAGCTTTCTCCATATTGGGTGCCAAAATTGGGGATCCCACCATGCAATGAATCCTCCAACTAAAGGGCCCACCAAGATCCACTTGGCCTCTTTACTTATTACACAATGCAAGCGCTGGGATATATGCTCTTTGTGACTCTAATGGGCAGTTTAGATAGTTTTGCACTCATTCGCATGTATCTCGCAAACTAAAATGAATTTGGAAAATTGGTCTTGTGAGAATTTAGAGAATTATATTTTTGATAGCATATCCAAAAATGAGTGCAATCCAACAATTGAATTGAAAGTTATTTCCCCCCACAATATGACTATTTTTCTTTCTCCTGCAAATTCATGTTTGCAAAATCCATTGGTTTGGAAGTGTATTTCACTCCAACATGGCCTCCCTCTATTTAATCATTTGCAAAACCATTTACATTCTCAATGCAAGGTATTCTTTTAATTAATGTGTCGGTGCTAATCTTTAAACACTTCCTCCAATCTTCAGTTAACTATGCAGCCTATGCATTGATCTTCATGATATATATTTGGTCTTAAAACTATTGATACTCCCTTCCAACATTGTGCTGGGTCTCTTATGCTCTTATGTATAACTCAATACCTTCTTTTAAAAAGAAACACATCATTTTATATTGCACAATCATTACTTGTCATTTTCTCCAGTGCAATCACATTTTCTCCTTTTACAGACCCGTTCATTAAACTCTCTCATATCCATGTTAGAGGCAAAAGTTGTGATCCATTTACTGGATTCACACTTGTTGAGATATTCCCTTCATAATGAGATATTGACCAATGAACATTTCTATCCAATCATAACATTTTTTCAAACCGACCATATAACTGCAACTAGTTTTCGGAATGAGTTTTAAAAACTATCTAAATAACTCTTTGCAAGCATGGGAACTAGAAAACACTCTCATTTCCAGCGTCTGAACATAGTCACCAACTCAATTGGCTTGAAAACATTAGGGCCATGTCAAATGAAAGACAATGAACACCCTACCCCAATGATTCATCATGAAAAACAACAGGCCACATTTACCATGCACCTCAAACTAAGCATCTTTAATGATTTTCAAAGGACTAATTCCAACACTTAGACAATTTTTTGCAATATGGACTCAAAAATATAGACTAAATTTTTGAGCTCAAATAGTGGCTTTGACTAGGGACACGTGCCCCATGTGGGCATGCAGAGGATCCAGAATCTTTTGTATAGAAGACCACCCAAAGAGAAATCAGCTTTTAACATTCTTATTACTTCTTATTACTCCAAACCTTGAACTTCTCAAAAACTTGGCTCCTTACTGAAAACAACAACACCACTATACAAAATATGCATAAGAAGCTTCAAAATGTTAAAGGAACTTCAACCTTTACCTTTGTTAAAAACTTGGTTTCTTCTTTGAAACTCAACTGACAATCTGAAACTACCTCTAAACTCAGGATGACAAAAAACATCGTCAAACATAGGATACACAATACCTTCAAATCTGCAATCACCTATGCCTTCTCTCTTATGTCCCCCCACAAATTCATTATCCAGAAAATAGACATCATCAGAGTCATCATACATTGAACCACATGAAAGGGGACAAACAACTAATACCTCTTCTCCTTGGCTGCAAACATCTGACTGATCTTTAATGCATGCTTGCATATCAAAAATAAAGCAACTATATTCACACTCATTCAATTCAACCAAGCAATCTGAAACATTCCCATATGTCAAACCAATCAGACTAAACAAATCTGGTTTCTTTTGATAAATCATAGTTTTATCCTCATAAGGATGGTCCACACAATCAAGACCATAAATCAAAACACCTTCATTGCATTCAATGCCCAGTGGTAGAAGAATTAAACCATCAACATGTAATGCACCCTCATCAAATGTACAATTCTCACCTTGCATTACCTTTCCCCCAACTGACTTCATTGGAGTTGGAGATTCAGACTTAGCCATACCACTGATATCACAATCTAAAAATGAATTACCCTCAGCAAATTCATTTTCTTGGGCACATTCTTTGAACAATGGATTAGAAACTACATGGAAATGTTTCTCATAAACATTAAAACAAAGTGTCAGTAGGTTTACATCAATATATTCATCATATAGCACATTAGTGACTTCAAAAGACATGTAAGCACGTCTATCTTCAGACAAACTTTCAGCAGAGAAAGAGAATTCAAAATCTGAAACATAACATGATTCAGCCCTACTATTGTCATCACATGAAAAATCAGCATTATACTCAACCAAATCATTTTCACAAATACCAGATAATGAATCTCATTTGTCTTCAGTCTTCATGACCTCACATTCAATCTCAATATCACTTAAACACATAGAAGATTGAAAAGAAAAATCATTTGCAAGATGAGAGGAAAGTTGTGATTGGTTATTAGAAACCAATTCATTCTTAGCCTTATCCATGTTTCCACAAGCCTATTGTTTCATTTGTAGTAATAGTGACAAATATTCTTCATCCATGGATTCATTATAATCACTATTCCTCTCAACACTTTCATCAAAATTAGTAACCAAGAAGTCATTTTCATGATTAACCTCATTATATGTATGCAAAGGGAAAGATGTACCTTCAACAATCTGGAAAAGCTCATTACCTTCATTGGCTGAAAAAGTTTCCAGCTCTTTATCAACAAACATCTTCAGCAGCGACATTCATTCCACTTTCACATAAAACACTTTGATCAATACAATTAATACGGGAATGAAAGCATTGATGTTGCTCACCCTTTTCTTGATTGTTGACTTCATTTTGAGAATACAAACCAGCAGAGGTACGCCTTCTTATAACTCCATATCTCAGATTGCACTCAATATCCATTGCAAATTCAAAAGCCTAATACAGACTTTGTGGTTGTTTATCCCTCAATAGGAAACCCATCTTTTGGCCTAAAGCACCCAAATACACAAGTAAACATATATGATCATGGGGCCTACAATTATCGGGGATATCCATTAATATTTTTGCAAATTTGTTATTAAACTTTGACATCAACTCATCATGTTCAATCCAAATTTCCATTAATCTATCCAACAACAATTTGACATCTACCCACCCATCAAACTATTCAATGAAGGATGAACTTAACTCATCCCATGAAGAAATCCAAGCTACCGATAGGAACGAGAACCATTCTCTTTCATCTCCTTTCAAATTCTGCACAAACAACCTCATCCATAGATCTTCATGGAAAACATCAAAATCATACATCACATCAGCAAAGTCTTGAACATGCTTCTTTGTTGACTGAGACTGGTTCCTATCAAACTTTGGCAAGTATCCTCTGATTCCATCAAGGATTTCATTAGGGAAACCAGGTATGCCATCATAACAAAATGGCACATATCCTTTGATAAAAGAACACTTATGAACATCCATTACTGGCTGCAATTTTACATATACACTTGAAATTCTTCAAAACCAGTAACAGGAAATATACTTGTAGTTAATTTTCTCTTATCACTGAACTTCTAATCTAACATACTTCACACTTATGACTTAACTGACAATTCAATCCAGAAGTATGTAATTCCACACTCATATGTCCTTTCTTTTAATGACCAAATCACTTGATAAGGGCCATATTAACACATTAAAAACTGAATGGAGAATACCTGGAAAATCATTTGTTGAATGTTGTTGTTCACTTCACATCTAACTAAAAAAAGAAACAAAGCTTTACATCTCATGTTCGTTCTATCATAGAGTCACCACCTCCCTTAAGAGGACACAAATTTATTCACTGATCTTCCTTGAAACACCAACAAATTCTGGGCATTCCTCATAGCAAAGTCACATATATTTTCAAGTTTTTACAACAACAAATCAAGGTAAAACTTTCAGATCTAAAAACAATTTTCAGATTATAACATTTATGAGACTCTTCCCCAAATTGAATATAACAAGACTCTGGGATACTCTTAATGGAAACCTTATTTCAGTCCCCAGTGGAGTCACCAATTTGTAAGTGCATTTTCTTGTTGAATCTTAAAACACAGCCCTGAATCCTCAGATAGAATTCTATCATTCCTAGACTCTTGACTCACACAAGAAAAATACTAATTAACAAGGACCAAGTCCTTCTATACTTTGGGCTCATGGCTACAGGTGGGTGTACCTAACTCGGATATATTTCTTTAAAGAATCATAACACTAGTTTATATCCTTGATACAAACTTATTCTTATCTACTCTTTCAAACATACATGAAAAGAAAATTATCTTTTAAGTTTTGGTTGATGATGAAATCCTGCAAATTGAGGATATACCAGTGCCTTATTCTAGGGAAAAGAGTCAGACAAGGAAACATACATCTATAGAAATCTTCTAAATGAAATACAAACAGAACCCAGGTGAAGTGCCTTACAAATCACCCTCTCTTAAACACATTTAATCATCAAATTCTTGTAGAAATCTTGAGCTCTCAGAAATTAACCTAAAGATTTTATCCTTTCCTTGAAAGGAACTAAAGACTAAATTCACAAATACCTTATAAATGGTGCATTAAAACTGCCTTGCAGATTAAACACACAAAAGCTATAGAATTCAGACAAAAAGATAACACATATATGCAAGGGAATTCCAATGTATTCAGGTAGAAATTCAATGTATCAATACATTCCAAAATATGACAAACATTCCTAAGAAGATCAACAATGGATTCCAAGCCTCTCCTTACAGTAAAATTTTAAACATCCTTTACAATAGAGAGAAAAACCAGAGACATAGTAAAAGGATGTCAGTTACACCAAATTGACAGCTGTCCACTTAGCCTCAAAATATCTCCAATATTTCTCTCAACTTATCTGCAACTGATTCTTCCTCAACTGATCCACCTTCTGCAATCATTTCCCAATAAACTGATTTGATCATGACCTCAGAATTCAAACCCATACTGCTCTTTCCCATCACCCTGAAACTAAAAATAATCATTGCCATCAGATTCCTTGTCTTTTCCAGTTTCTGAAAACATATAACACTCCTATTTTCGAGTAAAAAATAAACCTTACAGGCATTAATCTGTGAGCAAGCCCTATCATTTAAGTTTTTGAATTTTTGCCTAATGTTTCAATTATATCAAACTTTTAAATTCTTTTTAAACCTGGCCTTTTATATTATTTCTGCATATGCTATCAGAAAGCACCAGTAATTGCCACTTGTCACCATGTGATTTGATGGTCAGAATAACCCTAAGTTAACCATCTGATTGGGAGAACTGGTGACTGCATTAATCTCATAATCTCTGAATCCATTCCTTAACCTTGATCAAATCTGGTGATCAGGTGAATCTCCTTTATCTCTGAATCTCCGATTTGATTTTTGACCATGGGTTTCATTTGGAGAATGGGTGACCAAGCATTCTCTAAATCTCTAAATACCTTTTCTAACCATGGTTTTATCTAGAGAATGGGCGAATACACTAATCTCTAGATCTCTAGATCTCTGAATTAGGCCTTAACCACAATCAACTCTTGGCGATTGCATGAATACATTGGTCTCTAAATCTTGGAATTGAAATCTTGACCACGGTTAAATCTGGAGAATGGGTGAGTAAGCTCATTCTCCCAATCTCTGAATTTCTTGCATTGATTGCTAGGGATCTAGAGATTGGGCGACCAAGCATTCTCTGAATCTCTAAATGTCTATCTTAACCACTCTATGATCTGGAGATTGGGCGACCATGTATTCTTGTGATCTCCAAATGTTGGTCACTAACTGCTAGGGATCTAGAGAACCATTGACCAAGCATTCTCTAGTTCTACAAATTTTTGCCTTAACCGCCAACCTATCACGAGATTGACCGAATGGCTGCCATGTGTCCACTTTGCCCATGTCACCTTGCCACATGTCTACAAAATTACCTTACATGTGGTCCCATTGGCATGCTTTCCAAGGTAACCTCCAAGTGCTCACATGTGTGCAGAGCCTCCCACTCTTTCATCTACCTCATATGTGTGGGTTGTTGCATATAAACATCATAATTTCCCAATTCTGGATGAATGTGGGATTTATTGTTTTGAGAGTTTTTAAAGCTTTCTCCATATTGGGTGCCAAAATTGGGGGTCCCACCATGCAATGAATCCTCCAACCAAAGGGCCCACCAAGAGCCTCTTGGCCTCTTTACTTATTACACAATGCAAGCGCTGGAGTATTTAAATACTATGAAAATCCCAAACATAGGCAATGTGGGATATATGCTCTTTGTGACTTTTATGGGTAGTTTAGACAATGCTACACTCAGTCACCTGTATCTCACGAACCAAAATTAATTTGTAAAATCACTCTAGTGAGAATTTAGGTAATTAGATTTGTGACAACATATCCGAACATGATCTTGATCCAACGATTGAATTGAAAGTTATGCCCCCCACAATATGACTATTGTTCTATCTTCTGCAAATTCCTATTTGCAAAATCCATTGGTTTGGAAGTGTATTTCACTCCAACATGGGATCCCTCTATTTAATCATTTTCAAATCCATTTACATTCTCAATGCAAGGTATTCTTTTAATTAATGTGTTGGTTCTAATCTTTAAACACTTCCTCCAATCTTCAGTCAACTACGCAGCCTATGCATTGATCTTCATGATATATACATTTGGTCTTAAAATTGTTGCTACTCCCTTCCAAAAAAAATTGTGTTGGCTCTCTTATGCTCTTATGTATAACTCAATACCTTCTTTTAAAAAGAAACATGTCATTTCAAATTGCACAATCATTACTTGTCATTTTCTCTAGTGCAATCACATTTTCTCCTTTTACAAACTCGTTCATTAAACTCTCTCATATCCATGTTAGAGGCAAAAGTTGTGATCCATTTACTGGATTCACACTTTTTGAGATATTCCCTTCATAACGAGATATTGACCAATGAACATTTCTATCCAATCATAACATTTCTGCAAATCGACCATATAACTGCAACTAGTTTCTGGAATGAGTTTTTAAAACTATCTAAATAACACTTTGCAAGCATGGGAATTGGAAAACCCTCTCATTTCTAGCGTCTGAACATAGTCGCCAACTGGATTGACTTGAAAACATTAGGGCCATGTCCAATGAAAAATAATGAACACCCTACCCCAATGATTCATCATGAAAAACAACAGGCCACATTTACCATGCACCTCAAACTAAGCATCTTTAATGATTTTCAAAGGACTAATTCCAACACTTAGACAATTTTTTGCAATATGGACTCAAAAATATAGACTGAATTTTTGAGCTCCAACATGGAGGATTAGGATTTTTAGAATTAAATATTTTATTTAATTTCAAGTGGGAGGAAAAAAGGAGGTTTGTGAATTAATTTATTTAGATAAGTGTATGCATTTAAATTAATAGAAGAATAGGGATTTAATTAATTATCAGACTATAGTTTTGTCATTTAGATAATTAATTGGACTATAGTTAATTAATTAAATTAATTATCTAGGGGACGGTACAAATTAATCAAATAATAATATTTAATTAATAAGATGTCCTAGAAGAAGACTAAATAAAATTACTAAATGATGTAATCAAATTTAGGTGTTTACACAATCATATCTGCTATAAAAATCCTTCAACCAACAGATTAGGCGAAGGAATGGGTACACTCACCCTAGTCCTGCAAAGCCTAAACAGCAAGGGAAGAGGGTCATATTAATAGATCATTCTTGTTTGTTGGCCAAGTCACTTGGAAAGTCCAAGCTTTGAGTTAGGAAAGCTCATAGGATTTCCTATCTATTGATTTGGGAACCAACACCACCATCTACACTTTTGGAACTAAACCCTAAAATCCCCCTTTAGCCCTAATAAGTAGTACAAGTATCCACCTTATAATATTCAAAAAAATGAAATTTCTCATTTTGGTGTACAATGCTTTAATTTCCCGCTTTAAGTAATTTTTCCCTAGTTTCCTTTTTGCATTGAAACTGGCATCCTGAAGGCACAATTTTTGAAAACCATATCTTATGAACTCTTGAGTCAATTGGATATTAGAACCCTATTTCAAAAATGGCATGAAGCACCCTACACCTTCAGCTAGCTAACTACTAGCCAATAAAAGTTTGACCCCTTTTCGAAGCCTCTAACTCCTTTAAAATTGAGCTCAATTTTTGTGTACCACCCCACCAAAATAGAAAATGCAATAACTTCAAAACCAAACTTTATCTTTCTATGAAACTTTACCAGCAATATAATATATCAAAAATGAACCTCTAGGGAAGAAAATGGAATAATTCATGCACAATTGAACAACATACTAAAAATAATAACTTTGTCCAAAGATAGCCCCTATTGAAAACTAGACAATATTTTTGGATGATGCAAGATTTCTCTTACACCCTGGATGCTCCTACATCAGACACCCAAGGTGATTTGAGAAGTGACCATGTCACATCTCAAGAGTGTAGAGGAAAACCAAGGTAGACAACCTCTTCCTTTGATAGCCATGGTGAATCTTCAACAAGTCATCCTTTCCATTTGACCAAATACTCTTCATATTGATTGTTTCTTGTGCTTCTACCCACACGACTATCCATGATATCCTATAGATCTTTTGTAGCTGAAGTAGGTGCTACAATATTCCATTATGCTTATGTTATCTCAGCTTCAATACTTCATTTGTGATACTTTGTTAAATTTGAAATATTACACACTGGTAAAATATTGAGTTCACTGGGCAACTCTGCATCATGAGTATTTCCTGAATCATACTTCTTCAAGATTTTATATGGTCCAAATTTCTTCCTCTTAACTTGTTTTATGTTCCCATTGGAAATCTCTACTTCATCTCTAATCTGAAATTCCTTATGCCTCCTTTTTTGATCTTCCTTAGCCTTGTATTGTATATTAATTTTATTAATATGCTTCTTCACCTCTTCATGAAAATTCTTCAAGTGTTCTAGAAAATCTTTAGCTTTGACACTACTCTTTTCTCCATTGTCCAACTTCCTTAGTTCTAAGAACTTATAGGACTACTCTCATATACAATGGAATGGTGATTTACTAGTGCTCCTATTGACAGAATTAGTGTATGCAAATTTTGCCTATGGTAAAATCAAATCCCACCCCTTCGGCTTATCTCCAACTAAGCATCTCAACAGATTCCCCAAGCTCCTATTCACCACTTCTATCTATCCATCAGTTTGTGGATGGTATGTTGAGCTGAACTTCAAATTTGTCTTTATCTTATTCTACAATGTCCTCCAGAAATACCCAACAAACTTAGTGTCTATATCTGAAACAATGCTCTTTATTAGACCATGTAGTCTCACCACTTCTCTAAAAAATAAGTATGCCACATAAACAACATCATTAGTCTTTTTACAAGTAATGAAATGTGTTATCTTCAAGAACGTGTCTACAACTACAAAAATGGAATCATGCCCTCTTTGAGTCATCGGTATTTCAAGAACAAAGTCCATACTAATTGTATCATCAAAAAATGGAAGCACTTCTATATAAGACTAGTTTAGCCATCCGAGTAAGTGGTATGGGGTCATCTCAAGAGCATTGAATGGGTCTTTGAATGGATCTAGGTTTTTCCCCTACTCTACTTCTCTCTCCACCTATTTCCAACTTGTTTCTGGCACCTAATCCTGAGAAACTAAGATCTAAGACCTTGGGGTCAAGGTCAAACTTTTGGGTCAAGGTTGACCTCAATTCTGACCTAGGTCAAATTTGACCTCGACCTTGACCCTGGGTCCAAATTTTAGATTCCGAAGGTTTCAAGATGTCGGACTTCAGAAAGTTTTATTTCCCACTTTTGGGTCGGCTGTTTCAAATTTTGAAATGGTAAATTCTTAAATTGTATTTAATCTAGGTCCATTTCTAATGGTTAAGGCCTAATGAGGATTTAATTCCCCTATGTTGGCCACTCTAGAAGTTTGTGCCCTAGATCACTATAAAAGGAGGCCTCCCTCTCTCATTTTCACATCCAATCACTATTGAATTAAAGCATAAGTGCAATCAAGTGATCAAGAAAGCAACAAGGAGAAGGAAGGAATTCAAGCATTCATTCATCCTCAAGCATTAAAGTATTCAAGCATTAAATTATTCAAACATTCATCCAATTCATCAAGGAGATCCATTGTTAGCCATTGAAGAATTCAATCTCTTTGGAGCCCTCTTGTTGAAGATTTCTCCATCCACATTCATTCAAGCTTCTTCCTATTCCAAGATCCATTCAATATTGGTGTTGAAGATCTAATGTCATTGATTTGAGACATCCTACATGTAATTCTACATTCATTTGGAGCATCCATACTTGTGGATTCAAGGATTTGAATCCTCCACAAGGTTTTCAACATAAGCAAGGTGAATATTTCCATTTACTTTGTTTATATATTGCAATTTCAATTACATTTCAAGGTTGATTCCAAATCGGGGTTTGACCAAGGAAAACCCCTCATCCAAAAACCAAAAACCTTTTTTTTCTTACAGGTGCAGGTGCGGGACAATGAATTACAGTTCAGATCCTAGTACCCTTTTCGGTGAACTTCTGAGATCCGCAAACAGAATTTCCATCGGAGTTGTTTCAGGTCAAGGATGAATTTTAGTGGGGTTCAAGATTGTACCTCAAGGTACAATTGTTCCCCAATCCTGAGGTCAAGGATGACCTTGCTCCGATAGACAAAAGGTTTCTGGATTTTTTTTGTCTCTACATTTTTAGGCCAGAGCACATTGCAGAATCTTCTAAAGCTGAACATAGACATCAGAAAACAATCTTTTCTAGATTTAACCTATTTTGAGGTTAGTATTTGTCTTCAATTCAATTAATTTTTCAAGTACACATTTTCTATAGTGGATTATAAGGTTTTCTCCTTTCTTCATATTCTCCATAGATCGACTCATTTGTGCATTGATCACTTCCTTATGATTGATCTATTTGGATCTCTCCCTTGGAAATTTTGATTAAGAAGTATATCTTATATTCCCTCACACATTCAAAACACATGCACATTACTACATTACATAGAGGTGAATACACTCCTTTTCAACCATACACTAATATCCTCTCATGGCCTCTCTAGTACAGGTAATGGCTTATATAACCCTATATTATGCCTAGCTCCTTTTTCCATCTGACATATTCTACAACTTTATACAAAAATTTTAATATCCTTCTACAATTGTGGCCAATAATAGTGCTCATAAACCAGAGCAATAGTTTTATCTAAACCAAAGTATCCAACCAATCCTCCACTATGCTTCTTTTTAATTAGGTTCTCCCTCATGGAACTCCTTGGAATGCACAATTATCTCCCTTTGAATAATAATCCATCTTGGATTATAAAAATCTAGTCCTATCAAGAGTAGCAGGCTTTGTGCAAGCTCTCAAGACCTCGCCAAAATCAAGATCCTCGTGATACAAACTCTTGAGTTCTTGGAACCAAATAACTTTGATATGCATCTTTGTCAACAAATCTTACCTCTAGCTTAGGGCATCTGCAACCCTATTTGACTTTCCACTTTTGTGCTTCAAAACAAAAGTGTAACTCTATAAAAAATAAAACCATTTCAAATGCCTCTGATTTAACTTCCCTTGGCTATTCAAATCATGTAAAGCTTGATGATCAGTAAATAAAATAAACTCCTTAAGAGAAATATAATGTCTACACTTCCTCAATGCCTGAACTATAGCATAAAACTCTTGATTATAAACAAAATATTTTCTTTTGGCATCATTCAACTTCTCACTAAAATAAGCAATGGGATTACCTTCATGACTCAAAATAGCTCCAATGGCATTGCCACTACTATCACAGTCTACTTGAAATACCTTATTAAAATTAAGAAGTGTCAAACTAGGCTGCTATGTAACTTTTCTCTTCAACAAATCAAAACTCTTTGCTACTCTTGTAGTCTACTTAAACTCTTTTCTATCCTCTCTCATAGTTTCAATCAAGGGTCCACAAATAGTACTAAAATTCTAATAAACTTTCTATAAAATCTAGCCAAACCATGAAAAGATCTTACCTCAATAGCACTTCTTGGAGTAGGTCATTCAAGGATAGCCTTCACTTTCTCTATGTCCATTTTAATACCATCTGCTAAAACAACAAATCCCAGGTACACTAATTCCTTCTTCACAAAATTACATTTCTTCAAGTTAATCAATAAATTTTCTTCCCTTAACTTCTCAAAGACCCTATGCATATGCATTATATGCTTCTCTAATATCTTACTGATGATCAAAAATCATCCTAGTAAACAATAACAAACTTACGCAGGAATTCTTTCAATACCTCGTTCATGATCTGCATGAATGTGCTTGGTACATTGGTTAGCCCAAAAAGCATGACTAACCACTCATAAAAGCCCTCCTTTGTCTTTAAATTTTTATTCCATTCATCCCCTTCTCTAATCCTAATTTGGTGATATCCACTCTTCAAATCTATTTATGAAGTACTTGATAGGAATAGTCCTAAGAGATAATTGAGAGGGGGGGGGGGGGGGGGTGAATCAGTTATCTACAAGTTTCAATTCTTTATCCAATTAAGTATACTTAAACATTAAGCATAAAAAAAATGAAAGAACACTTGAACACAACACCAATATTTTGGTTATGGGAAAACCCAAATAGGTAAAAACCCCGATGAGAATTGACACCCACTAATAAATTGCACTAGTGTATAATGATCCTTGTTAGAAGATTTTACAACCCTATTAGGAGTTGATCTTTACAATGCAATAATTATAGTGACCTGGTCAAAGGTTAGGCCCTATTAGGAGTCTTTCATGATTGACCCTATTAGGGGTGAGGATGCACTGTCTAAGAGCTCACTGCTCAAAGGGGTGAAGGCTGCAACCTTCTGAATAATAGATACACACTATATCTAGATCTTGGTGTGCTATGAGGTAGACCTTCTATCTTGATCAATTCCAATGAATAGAACAATTAATCTTCTCTATCACATATACCTCTTCTTGATGACACAACACTTCACACTCTTTTCTCTACTCTTATCTTTGTACCACACCTCTAGCTATCACAAATGACTGGCTATAAGTATCTTTACTCTAAATGATATAATCAAGTTAGCCTATTAGAACCACCCTGAAATCATATTAGAGAAACAATAACACTCTCCAATAATATCTTAGTCATCTCTACTAAGCATGCAATACAAACTGAGACCTGTCTAAATCAATAGGTGTAGACGCACGCTACAGACTGACGGCTCTACCAAATTAACTGATACTTTCTCCTCAAGTTGAATTACATCATGTGCTCTTAACTAAACATTCATAACACTTCTCCAATCACTAATCCAAGCATGCATACCATAATGATAGGTGCAACTCTTGTACTAATATAATATCTCTCGGTTCTTTTGAATAAACACAAGAAACTATAATTGGTGAATAGCGACTGCATAACTTCACTTCTATTATACACCAGACTTTGTGTCCATGATTATAACATCACTAACATGTCTCCAACACATATCCAAGTGTGCAAGGCTCCATGATAATTGTACAGACAATCACTCATAGAACACTTCCTGTAACTCTGTCAGGAACACTGCTAACGCAAGCTACTACATAACTATCTGTACTAACAATTAACCTTTGCATCCATGATATCATGTTGATAACATGTCCATGCTACATATACTCAAATCTTACTATACAATTCTTCCATGCATGCTACTTACCATATGTTCTCATCAATGATAAACATACAGTCAGCACTAGCTTGCTGGCAAATCTCCAACAATCTCCCCCTTTGGCATTGATGGCAACATATGGAATGAAAAACACCACCAATCCAACTAAACAATTCTTTTATAAAATTCTCCATTTCTTCATCAAAACTCCCCCTAGGATGAATCCTTCATTTGCTGCAATATTCTTCAATATTCTCCATTTCCTCATATGAATTGCTTCCATGACTAAATACTACTCCCCCTTGCTACTACATATTATTCCTTCTTAATTCTGTATGTACTCCCCATTTACTACTTTTTTCATGACTATATACTACTCCCCCTTTGACATCAATAGAAAAGGGCACCAAACATTTAAGCTCTGGTACTACTCCTAAAGTAGAGTAGTCAACCATTCATTAGTCACTAAGGAATGATGCTCTCTCCACTTTCTCTAAGCAGAATCAGGAAAGGGAATTACTCCCAGCTTTTCCCTGAGATACTTAAAAGTATCCTTTGGTAAGGGCTTTGTGAATATATCTGCTAGCTTTTCCTTTGTACTCACATAATCCAATTTGACTTCTTTCTCTGCCACTTTCTCTCCAAGGAAGTGGTACTTAATCTCTATGTGTTTTGTCTTTGCATGTATCACAGGATTCTTTGACATGTTGATAGTGCTAGTGTTATCACAATGAATAACAATAGGATAATCAATCTGAATTCCAAAGTCCTTTATCATCTATTTGATCCAAACAATTGTAGAACAATTCAAGGCTGTTGCAACATACTCTGCTTCTGTTGTTGACTGAGAAATACAATTATGCTTCTTCCTTACCCAAGTGACAAGTCTATCACCAAGAAACACTGCTCCTCCTGATGTAATTTTTCTATCATCAACGCATCCTACCCAATCTGCATCTGTATATACATGAAGCTCAACATTCTCTAAGTTAGGATACCATAGACCATAATCTATAGTGCCCTACAGATATCTAAATATTCTCTTTACTGCCATGAGGTGACTTTGTTTAGGCTCTGTTGCAAATCTTCCAACTATGCCAACTACATTAGAAATATCAGGTCTAGTTTGAGTAAGATATATGAGTTTACCAATCATAGACTTGTACAATGTTGTATCTACTACTAGATAATCATCTTCTTTTTTAAGCTTGCATCATGTTATCATAGGTGTACCAACTGACTTGCAGTCATCCATCTTGAACTTCTTCAATATCTCTTTCACATACTTAGACTAATTTATTCTCTGTCTACTACACATTTAATCCCAAAAAGTATTTGATTGGACCAATTATGCTCATCTCAAACTTGCTCTACATCTCCTTAGCAAATTCTGCACTAAGTTTGTCATTACCCCCAAAGATAATGTCATCAACAAATATAGCTACAAGTAGTAAACCTTCAGATGTCTCTCTTATGAATAGATTACAATCTGTTGCTCCTTTCCTGAATCCAATTTTTGTTAGATATCCATCAAGTCTCTCATACCAAGTTCTAGGGGCTTGCTTAAGTCCATAGAGGAATTTCTTCAATTTGCATACCATATTAGGCTTGTCTGATAAGGTGAATCCTTTTAGCTACTCAATGTATACTTCTTCCTTTAACTCTCCATTCAAGAATGCTGACTTAACATCCATTTGATAAACTTTGAAGTTTTTTAATGTTGCATAAGCTAGAAACAACGTAATGGCTTCTAATCTACTCACTGGTGCAAATGTGTCTAAATAATCAATACCTTCTCTTTGCACATATCCCTTACATACTAACCTTGCTTTATTCCTTACTACTGTACCATCTCCATTCATCTTGTTTTTGAATATCCACTTTGTTCCAATCACATTCTTATCACTGAGTCTTGGGATCAGTTCCCAAGTATCATTCTTCATAATCTGATCTAGTTCTTCTTTCATAGCATCATGCCAATCTAAATCATTACATGCATCTTCAACACTTAAAGGTTCAATCTAAGATAGTAAAAATACTGCCTAATTTCTTGTTGAACTCTTTTCTTTTGATCTTGTTGTGACTTTTCTGCTCCGATCTCCAATGATGTCATCATTAGAGTGATATCTAGAAGTAAACTTTGGAACTTTAGGTGATACTGTCTCATCTGCCTTATAAGTTTCTTCTTCACTTATTTCAAGGTCATTGAATAATACATCAATACTATCAAATATCTCTTCAACAACTATCTCACTAGTGGAAGGACTGGGTTCTTCTTCAATTATAGGTGAAAAATCATGATATCTTTCTTGAACCATAAACTTTTCATCAATCTTAACATGAGAACTTTCAATGATCATCTTCAATCTCAAATTAAAATATCTATAAGCTTTTCTTTTAGTACATTAACCAAGGAAAATACCTTCATCACTTCTTGCATCAAACTTGCCTATTGCTTCATCCCTCTTGATGTAGCTCTTGCTTCCAAATATTCTAAAGTATTTCACTCTGGGAACATTGCCAAACCATAGTTCATAAGGCATCTTATCTGCACCAGGCCTGAACTGTATTCTATTGATGGTATAGACTATTGTATTGACTGCATCTCTCCAATAGGTGTGTGCAACTTTTCCTTCAATCATTATGGTGTGTGTTGTATCAAGGATGATCCTATTCCTTCTCTCTACAATCCCATTCTACTAAGGGGTTCTAGGTGCACTCAACTATCTCTTTATGCCATGTTCTTCGCAGTACTCATAGAATCTGTCAGAGGTGAATTCTCCTCCTCTATCCTATCTTAGACACTTTATCTTTAGTCCAGATTCATTCTCAACCTTAGCTTTGACTATTTTGAATTTCTCAAATTCTTCTGACTTGTCTTTCAAGAATGTAAGCCACATCATTCTAGAATAATCATCAACAAACAAAATAAAATACCTTTCACCATAGTATGATCTTGTTTGAGTTGGTCCACATAAGTCTATATGAATCAGATCCAACTTGTTCTCTTCTGAATTATGCTTGCTTCTAAATGAATTCTTCACATGCTTTCCCATCACAAATTCCCTACATATAGTATCAACTGGCTTCGCTATGCTAGGTTGATCTCTTACTACTTTTACATTGCTTATCTTTACTATGTTATCAAAATTGATATGACATAGTCTTTTATGCCATAGCCAACTGTCATCAACTTTTGCAACCAAACAACTTGCTTCTGAATTAAGGTGAAAAACATGACCTTTAGTCTTTAAGCTAGATGTAATCATAACACCATCCCTATTGTTAATGATGCACTTGTTGTCTTTGAACTCCAACTAATAACCTTTTTCAAGAAACTACCCAACACTAAGAAGGTTATGTTGCAAACTATCTACAGTTAGCAACTTGGCCATATTCCTTTGTTGCCATCAATGACAAAGGGGGAGATTGTTGGAAAGTTGGCTATACTGATATATATGACTTAATATAGTGTTTTCATTATGGAAACAAAGTCATATAGTAGTTTGGAGTCAGCGCACTTGATGAGAAGATTAGAAATCAGTTAAGCGTTGAAGACTGGATAGTGTACAAAGTTCCTGCAGCTCAGAGCATCAATGCACGTGTGTACAGCCAAATTATGGTGTGCACCCTAGAAGTTAATTTGGTTGGACTATATTCATTCTTAGTCTATGAGCGCATGATCAGATATGAAAGTATGAGAAAGATACATGCAGTTGAAGTTGCACAACCAGTGTGTGCCAGTGAAGAACAGAGTAAGCAACTGATTATTATCATTTTGAGTTGTGGCTATATTATAATGATGTAAAGGCTATGCACCTATTGTAATTAGGTTTCTAACATGTATATATTTTTTATTGTAAACATGCTTAAGCCAATTCATTTAGAAGTGTTGTATGTAATAGGTTTAAGGGCTGACCTAGTTGTTTATTTTGTATGCGCATATAAATATGAGATGCGCCCATTGTAATTATGCATGGAAGTTGATAGAGAGTTGTGATAAGTAGAAGAGAAGTGTGCAAAGACACTATAAGATGTATTAGAGCTTTGTAAGAGGTCAAAGCATCAGTGCATCAAAGGAACTGATCTGACAAGTAGTGTCACAATGATAGTTCATCCAGCAAATATAGTGTGTATCTAAGATCAGAAGGTTGTAGCCTTCACCACTTGAGTAGTGAGCTCTAGGATAGTGTGTCCACTCCCTTAATAGGGACTATTGTAAAAGACTCCTAAGAGGGTCCAACCCTTGACAAGGTCTACTATACTTAATGCATTGTAAAGCAACTCCTAACAGGGTTAAGGATCTTCTAACAAGGATCACAAAACACTAGTACATAATATTAGTGGGTGTCAATTCCCACCAGGGTTTTTACCTATTTGGGTTTCTCTGTAACCATATTGGTGGCATGTGTTGATTTCATGTTTCATGTTTATGTGGATGTTTATTTCAGTACTTAAGCATTTAAGTTTAGTTTAAAGATTAAAGATAAAAAGATAAAATACAATGAACACTGATTCACCCCCCCCCCCCTCTCAGTGTTCCCATTCCTAACAACTTCAACTACCTGTAACTTTGTCATACCTACATATCTGATCATGCACTCATAGACTAAGCATGAATATACCCTAACCAACTTATCTTCTAGGGTGTATACCAAAACTCAGTCATAGGCACGTGTGCTGATGTTCTGAACTGTTGGTGCTCTACTTACTGTCCAGTCTTCTACACTTAGTCAATTTCTGATCTTCTCATCAAGTGCGCTGACTCCAAAATACTATATGAATTTTTTTCCATAATGATGACATTATATTAAGTCATATACACTAGTATAGTCAACTTACCAACAGTAAGATTCTCTTCTTAACCCCAAATTCCCAAAGGAAAGACCCAAATTGATTAACCACAAGAAAATGGTCAATGCATAAATGAATCAATCGATTAGTAATAAGAAGAAAGAGGAAAACCTTACATTCCATTTTGGAAGAGAGTATTAAAATCTTAATTGAAATGAATTGAAGACAAATACTAACCTCAAAGTATAGCAGATCTAGAAATTGTTGTTTTTTGATGTGTATATTGAGTTTCTAGGAATTCTGCAACTAGATCTGGAACAGAAACACAGAGATGGAGAAAACCCAAAAATATTTTTCTTTTCTGAGCTAGGTCAACCTTGACCCCTTTATGTCGACCTTGACCTACACTACTCTGACAAAAATTCTGGTCGCGGATCCTGAAAGTTTTCCAAAAAGGGTATCCAAATTTTCTCTGTAATTCATTGTTCTGCATCTACACCTGCAAGAAAAATGGTTTTATTGGTTTGGATGAGGGGTTTGCCTTGGTCAAACCCTAGTTTTGGAATTAACCTTGAAATAGAATTAAAATTATAGTAATAAACAAAGTAAATAGAACAATTCACCTTGCTTATGTTGAAACCCTTGTGGAGGATTCAAATCCTTGAATCTACAAGTGTGGATGCTCCAAATGGATGTAGAATTGTAGGATGTCTCAAATCAATTGCTTTTAGATATTCAACACCAATATTGAATGGATCTTAGAATTGGAAGAAGTTTGAATGGATATGGATGGAGAAATCTTCAACAAGAGGGCTCTATAGAGCTTGAATCCTTCAATGGCTACCAATGGATCTCCTTGATGAATTGAATCTTGAATGCTTGAATGCTTTCTTTGATAAATTATGCATAGATGATCCTCCCTTTTCTTTCCTTCTCTTTTTTCTTTCTTTCTCTTCCCCCCAAAATGAGAGGAGAAGGCTTCCTTATATACTAGTCTAGGACACAAACTTCTAGAGAGGCCGACATATGAGAAATAAATTCCCATTAGGCCCATTCCCTTAGAAGTGGACCCATATTAAATGTCTTTTAAGAGTCACCATTTCGAAGCCCAAAGAAGCTGACCCAGAAGTGGGAAAGAATTCTTTCCAAACCCCAACATCCAAAAATCTTTGGAATTTGAAATGTAGACCCTGGGTCAGGGTCAAGGTTGCCTTGACCTAGAAGGTCGACCTTGACCCTGAGGTCAAAAACCTCAAAATCTCAGAGCAAGATCCCAGAAATGTGTAGGAAAGAAGTGGAAAAATAGGGTAGGACAGGAGAAAAAACCAGATCCAAGTCAAAGACCCATTCAAGGCATTTGACATGACCCGAAACCACTTACTCAGAGGGCTAAACCAATCCTAAATGGAAGTGCTTCCATTTTATAATGATATAGGACCAAGGAAAAACCCTTTTACCCAACCTTTTCCCCATTTTTTGTGTGTACATGAACACGTTACAGAGTTGTTGGAACTTTTTTGGGTAGATCGAGATTAATCGGAGATTCCCCAAAAGTTTTAGCTAAAAGTGCATTGAACAAAGATTTGAAACCTTATCTTCCTAGGTACTAAAATTTTGAAACATTCTATACCCTACAATTTTAGTCTAAAATATAATCCTAGGTCAGTACAATAGTCTGGACCCTGTTTCATCTCTTTTCTAGTTTCTAACAGTTAGTAATCAGTCTGTTATTTCTAGTTTTGTCTCTATTTGCCTATTTTTCTTCTACATTTCATCTTTCCTCTTCCCATTTTCAATTTACACATTTCTTAGTGAAGGATCATTGTCCCATTCAATTCTTAGGAGCTTCTTGGGCCTATTGGGGCATCTTCCTTTTGAGTGTGCAATTCAGAAAAAGGAGGAGTAATCAACCCCTTTGCATTGATTCTCTTTTCCTATTGTTCATTTTTGTGAATCCAAGATATGACATTTTCTCTTCTGATTTTGGTGGTTAGATATCCTTTGTATGCATGTTGTGCTTCTAGGTTCACCTCACTATACATTTTGGTGAACCCAACATATGGCATTTCCATTCTAATTTTGGTGTTAGAACCCCATTATGTTTGATTTGAAGGTTAGATGCACTTTTAATTAAATGTGTAATTATGCTTTGTTGATGAATGATTGAATATCTCTTTCAAAGTTCATATTTACATTAGATCTATTTATATTTCATTTTCTTGTGCATGATTGTTATCACATTGATTCCTACATATAACATTCCAGTTAGGAGAAGTTGTAGACTTATGGGTTCCTTTGATCTTGAGTCCTCTTTGTTTCTTAGGAATATTGATGAGACAATCATGCATACTAATGGCATTCCTCCTATTATTTATAACAACTCTTCCCACTCTTCTCATGATGAGGATGAGACCTTAAGATTTCCTCCTATGCAAGTGCAAAATATTTCCCATAGTTTTGAAAAATTTGAGCAATGGTTAGGACAAGAGAACTCCAATCTTGAGGTCATCTCTGTATAGAGGGTTTGAGGAAGATAATCCATAATGATGAGCATGGTGTTAATATCTTGTGTAACATCTCTCATCTTATTGATAATAGTGTCCAACCTATTAGAGATTCTGCCCAAGAATTAGGTTTCATTCCACCTACCACTAGTTTTGAGTCTTACATTCCTATTCCTACCTCAATACCTAGTGTGTCTACTTATGCTCCACCTCTTATAAACACTTCCATTCAAAACATCAATCCTACACATTTTAGCATTCCTAATCCCATTGTTCCTCCTTCAATTGTTCCTTGTGTTTCCTTACCTTCATCCATGCTCACTTACAATAGTGTTCCTTTTTCATATCCTACCATTTCTCGTAATGGTCCAAAATTTTCACACATATATCCCACCTCTCTTTCTACTGAATCTACTATCAATAATTTGGCTCAAATAGTTTCATCCTTGTAATAAAAAATTGCATCCATGACCCAATCCAAGTTTAACATTCCTACATGTAACATTGCTATTCCTTTGTCCTTAGAAATAATTCACATTATTATCTCTCAATACATAGAAATTACTCACTTAGAGACTTTCAATGGTAAAGGTTACCCCTTGACTCATGTTAAAACCTTTGAAACATTATGTAGTAATTTCTCTCATGATCATAGGTTCTTCATTAAACTATTTACTAGAACCTTTCGAGATAAAGCTTGCAATGGTATTGTTCTTCGCCTCCTTATTCCATTGACTCCTTTCAAAAACTTGCTAATGATTTCATTCAAAAGTTTCAAAACAATATTGGCCTAAGCTTTCTTTGACCAGTTTGATGCATTTTAAACAAAGTGTTAAAGAAAAAATGACTGATTTCATTGGTAGATTTAAGCATTTGCATGCTCTAATTTCTTATCCTATGCTTTATATTGATGTTCAATGTATTTTTTATTACTAATTTACAAAAATAAATTAGAGATAAGATATTGATTTCTAAATTCTCTTTCTTTACTCAATTATGTGCAGTGCTTCATAATTACCAGCTTCAAGTGAGTCAATTTGAGAGCACCACTCCAATGTCTTGTTTGAGAAGAGTATCTAGCACCTCCCAACCAAATCTTAAAAATTTACTCCAATCCTTTACCTTCTCGTTCAACCAATATCATTGAGTCTACCTTGCCTTTACCTTTTTCCTCTAACAATGTTGTTGACTATGATGTTGAGTGTACCAAGGCCAATAATGTTTCCAACCGTATTAATCAATTTGAACCTAAACCTGAACCTGAGCTTTTCTTTACATTTGATCCTAAAGAAACAATTAAAGCACCTGATGGTCCTTTGTACATTGTTGCAAAGATTAATGATCTATTTTCTCATGGCATCCTTATAGATCCTACTTGCATGATGAATGTTTTAACTGAAGAACATCTTTACACTAGGGAGATGCAACAAGATTTCTATGACAAATCTAATGTAATGATCAAAACTTTCAATGGTTTCACTTATCCTACCAATGGTTCTATTACTTTTCCCATAGAATTTGGTGGCAAAACCCTAGATGCCACCTTTTTTGTCATCCCAACTTCTGATTAGTTTCAAGTTAGATGTGGTCTTCCTTGACTCACTTCCATGAAATCATAGTCTCTCCTATTCATAAGTGTTTGAAATTTCCCCATGATGGAGAAATAATAACAATTAATCATAGTCTCTATCATCCTTTATTGCATTAAGGGAACTTTGACCTTGACTTCTTTTGGCCTTCCACGCCTCTTCCAATCCAACCTCGTAAAGACAATATTTTCCTATTATATCAAAAATTCAAAATTCATAAGATTTGTGAGTTTAGTGATCCTAAGATTGTTTGATCTTTTTCCCTTGGACATGAACTTCTTCCTAAAACTCTTGCACCTCCTATATCCTCTAAAAGTTATGCAGATGATATCTCTCAGCCTAGTAATGGTTCCTTTCATTCTTCCCCATAAAGAAGAAAAAGACCTAATGTTGATTAATCCTAAACCAAGTCAAATTTCAAGAAAAACTAAACATAATCATTGTTCCCTAGATCATCATTGTAAACGCCATGCTAGAGCTTGTGAGCATGCTTCCCAAATCCTTTCCTTCCCTAAGACACCTAATAATTCCTTGATTCCCTTTAACCAACCTATATGCATAGCCCAAGAGAGGAAGTAAATTTGAAAAAGATGAAATTGAAGAAACATGATGATTTATTTTTTGTCTTAGATTGTATTGCAATTAATTTGGATGAAGAAGATGTGGGAGATTTTCTAGCAAGCCAGTACTGACTGTATGTTTGTCATTTATGACAACATATGGTAAGAAGCATGCATGTAAGACTTATGTAGTAAGCTTTTAGTATATGAAACATGGACATGTTATCAGCATGATATCATGGACGTAGAGGTTAACTATTAGTACAGACAGTTATATAGTAGCTTGTGTCAGCAGTGTTCCTGACAAAGTTACATGTAGTGTTCTATGAATGATTGTCCGTATAGTTATCATGGAGCCTTGCGCATTTGGATATATGATGGAGATATGTTATTAATGTTACATTCATGGACGCAAAGTCTGATGATTAGTAGAAGTGAAGTTATGCAGTGACTATCCACCAGTAGTAGTTTCTTGTGTTTATTCAGAAGAGCCAACAGAGATTATACTCATTCAGGAGTTGCGCCTATCATTTTGATATGCGCCCTTGGATTAGTTCTTGGAGAAGAGTTAGTAATGTTTGGTTAAGAGTGTATGAATTAATTCAGCTTGAGGAGTAAGTTTCAGTTACTTTGGTAGATCCAACAGTGTGTTGCGTACGTCTACATTTATTATTATTAGACAGGTCCCAGATAGTGTTGCGTGCTTAGTAAAGCTGACAGAATTATTATTGGAGTATGTTATGATTTCTCTAATATGATTTCAAGATGGTTCTAACAGGCCAACTTGATTATATCATTTAGAGGAAAGATATTTATAGGTAGTCATTTGTGATTGCTAAGGTGTGGTTCATAGTGAATTGTTAAAAGTAGAGCAGAGTGTATGAAGTGTTGAGCCATCAACAGAAGGTCTATATGACCAAATGAAGAATTTATGCTATACATTGGAACTGATCTAGACAACAGGTTAAAGTGCAATTCACCAAGATCCAGATATAGTGTGTATCTATTATTCAGAAGGTTGTAGCCTTCACCCCTTTGAGCAGTGTTCTCTCAGACAGTGCATCCTCACCCCTAATAGGGTGAATTGTAAAAGACTCCTAACAAGGTCTGACCCTTGACCAGGTCACTGTACTAAATGTATTGTAAAGACAACTCCTAACAGGGTTAAGGATCTTCTAACAAGGATCATAATACACTAGTGCATATTATTAGTGGGTGTCAATTCCCACCGGGGTTTTTACCTATTTCGGTTTCCCCATAACCAAAATATTGGTGTTGTGTTCAAGTGTTCTTTCATTGTGTTTATGCTTCATGTTTAAGTATACTTATTTGGATAATGAATTGAAACTTGTAGATAACTAATTCACCCCCCCTCTTAGTTATCTCCTAGGACTATTCCTAACAATTAGTATCAAAGCCAAGTACCTCGGAGAGAAATTTTAACAACTTGAGGTTGATCAGATGGAATTCTTCAAAAAAGAAATTCCTAAGTTTGATGGAGAGAATTATCTTGATTGGAAGAACAAGATGGTGACACATTTGCAATGCATTTCTTTTGAAGTTTTTGATGTGACTATCAAAGAAGTCAAGATCCCCACTTTAGCAAACCTTGCAAATGATGAGGCTACTAAAAAGAACAAGGAGTTTTTTCATCATAATGCAATAGCCAAAGAAACCCTTATCAGCGCTCTATCTGATAGTGAGTTTTTAGAAATAAAGAAAGTAGATACAACCCACAAGATATGAAGCACTTGGAAGACATATTTGAAGGAGACAAACAAGAAAAGGATGCACGTAGAAAAAATTGGAAGAAAAGGTACAATGCATTAGAGATGCTACCTGAAGAGAACATCAAAGCTTACAACCAAAGGATTAATGAAGCAGTTGCAGGAATCAGGAACAATGGTGGAGAGATCTCGGAAGAAGACATTATGGATAAGTTGATGACCACTCTCATAGTAGAGTATGAAAACAAGATCAACATCCTTGATGAGACCATGTAGCTTACATCAAATTTCAAAAGAGAAACTTTGATCAACAAAATTTCAGCTTTTGAGATTTCAAGATTGAAGATAAAACCTAAAAGTGAAACAACCATCAAGGCATCAATCCATGGTAAGAAATTTGCAAGCACTTCTGGTAATTTTGATGATGATGATGAAGAGAAAACACTAGATGATTTCATTGCTATGATTGCTAAAAGAGAAAAGAAAGGAAAAGGAAAACATGCAAGTCAATTTCCATTTAAATGCTTTTCATGTAATAAGATTGGTCATTTTGCATCTAAGTGTCCTACAAGAGTTAAAAGGTACCAGAATAACTACAAGCCTAAGTTTACAAAGGAATGCTACTATACTGGAGATGGAGTATCAAATGAAGAATCATCATAAGAGGAAATTGGATTCATTTCTCTTGAAGATGATAAGGAATCACAAGCATTAGCTTTGATTTCACAAGCTGACATCAGGACATATTGGATCATTGATAGTGGTTGCTCACATCACATGATAGGAGACAAAGATAGATTTGTTCATTTAGATAGATACAAAGGAGGAATGGTTAGATTTGGAGATAACACTCCCAAACCCATCATTGGTAGAGGAGCCATCACCTTGGATGGAAAGAATAGCACTGATGATGTTCTTTATGTTGATGGTTTGAAACATAACCTACTAAGTATTAGACAGCTACTTGACAAAGGTTACAAGTTGGAATTCAATGTAAACAAGTGCATCATTAACAACAAGGAAGGAGAAATGATTGCATCAGGATAAAAAAACTAAAGGTAATGTCTTTCAACTTAATCCAAAAGCAATTTGTTTTGTTGCTAAAGTAGATGATAGTTGGTTATGGCACAAAATACTATGTCATATAATTTTTTGATAACATAGTAAAGATTAGTGATGTTAAGGCAGTAAGAAACCTACCTAGCATAGCAAATCCAGTTGATACTATATGTAGGGAATGTGTAATGGGAAAGCAAGTGAGGAATTCATTCAAGAGCAAGCATAACTCAACAGAGAACAAGTTGGATCTAATTCATACAAACCTATGTGGACCAACTCAAACAAGATCATACTATGGTGAAAGGCATTTCATTTTGTTTGTAGATGATTATTCTAGAATGATGTGGGTTGTGTTCTTAAAACATAAGTCATAAGCATTTGAGAAGTTCAAAATATTCAAAGCTAAGGTTGAGAATGAATCTGGACTAAAGATAAAGTGTGTAAGATCAGATAGAGGAGGAGAATTCACCTCTGATAGATTCTATGAGTATTGTGAAGAACATGGCATAAAAAGACAATTAAGTGCACCTAGAACCCCTTAGTAGAATGGGATTGTAGAGAGAAGGAATAGGATCATCCTTGACACAATGCGCACCATCATGATTGAAGGAAAAGTTGCACACACCTACTAGAGAGATGCGGTCAATACAATAGTCTACACCATCAATATAATACAATTGAGACCAGGTGCGAACAAGACACCTTATGAGCTATGGTTTGGTAATGTTCCCATAGTAAAATACTTTAGAATCTTTGGAAGCAAGTGCTACATCAAGAGGGATGAAGCAGTAGGAAAGTTTGATGCAAGAAGCGATGAAGGTATTTTCCTTGGTTACTCTACTAAAATAAAAGCTTATAGATGTTTCAATTTAAGACTAAAGAAGATCATTGAAAGTGCTCATGTTAAGATTGATGAAAATTTTATGGTTCAAGAAAGATATCATGATTACTCAACTATGATTGAAGAAGAACCTAGATGCTCCACTAGTGAGACAGTTGTTGAAGAAATGTTTGACAGTATTGATGTTCTATTTAATGACCCCGAGACAAGTGAAGAAGAAACTACAAAAGTAGATGAGACAGTATCACCTAAAGCTCTGAAGTTCACATCTAGACATCATTCTAAGGATGACATCATTGGAGATCAGAGCAGAAAAGTGACAACATGATCAAAAGCAAAGAAATTTGCAAGCAATGAGGCAGTATGTTTACTATCTTAGATTGAACACTTAAGTGTTGAAGATGCATGCAATGATTCAGATTAGCATGATGCTATGAAAGAAGAACTAGATCAGATTATCAAGAATGATACTTGGGAACTGGTCCAAAGACCTGGTGATAAGAATGTGATTGGAACAAAATGGATATTCAGAAACAAGATGAATGAAGATGGTATAGTAGTAAGAAACAAGGTAAGATTAGTGTGTAAGGGATATGCACAGAGAGAAGGCATTGATTATTTAGACACTTTTGCACCAATGAGTAGATTAGAAGCTATTAAGTTGTTTCTAGCTTATGCAACATTCAAAAACTTCAAAGTTTATTAGATGGATGTTAAGTCAGCATTCTTGAATGGAGAGCTAAAAGAAGAAGTATACATTGAGAAACCAAAAGGAATTACCCTATTAGAAAGACTTGATATGGTATGTAGATTGAAGAAATCCCTTCATGGACTTAAGCAAGCCCCTAGAGCTTGGTATGAAAGAATTGATGGTTATTTAACAAAGATTGGATTCAAGAAAGGAGCAACAGATTGTAATCTATTCATAAGAGAGACATCTAAAGGACTACTACTTGCAGCTATATTTGTTGATGACATTATCTTTGGAGGTAATGACAAACTTGTTGGATACAATTGTCTGAAGGAGATTGTTGGAATGATTATGTGTTGTCTTTGATGTCACACAAATGTCATATCAATTGTCAGCTTAGTCGGTCAGCAAAGCAGTTCCCAATGTCTACCAAGCTTAGTCGGTCAGCAAAGCAGTTACCAGTGTTTACCGAGACCTCTCAGGTGTCAAAAGAAAATTATGGCAGAAAATAGTGTTAACCGAGCTTCCTTGATTATCGAAGGAAAGTTAGTGTCTATTGAGTTCACTTGGTCTCCAAAGGATGTTGAAGAATTCAAAGTACATACCAAGTTATCTCAGTCGCCAAAGGAAATCTTTTTTGGATTAATGTTTACCGAGCAAGGTCGGCCCAATAAAGGATTTTGTCAATTTGAGAAATAAAGTTGGTTTATTCCAGCCGATTGTTGTAATTATTAGTGATGTTTTGTAATAATTATTAGTGCCGACTTGACAATCCGAATGGTATATATATAGAAGGTCACCCTATGAATTATCAGAAAGAAAAGAAAAAGAAAAAGTGAAAGGGAAGAATAGTATGAGAAAATTTTGAAGGATGATTAGATATCCTTGAAGAGTAGCAGAGATATATTTGATCAAGAAGGATCTAGTGAAGTAGAATAGAGATTTGTAATCAGAAATTCAGTTGCATCACTATTCAGGTCACTTCATTGTTACTTTCTTACCATTGTAGCAATGATTTCAAAATCTCCTAACCGAGTTGGTTTAACAGCCATTTTGTAAACCCTCTAACAAGGTGATAGTTCTATTGAATTATTTCAAGACCTCTTACAAGGCCACTCCTAGTAGGGTGATTAAATCCTCTAACAAGGTCACACCTAACAGTGTGTTTTGTAACCTTTTACCGGGTTGGCTCCTAATAGGGCATCACTTCATAAGAGTGAAAATCAGTAACTAGTTACATTGGTGGTTTTTTCCATATTGGGTTTCCATGTTAAATCTTGTGTCTCTTGTGTTCATGGTATTTTATTTATTCATGCATGTTAATCACTGATGAATGCTTAAGAACAGTTATAATTAACACTCTCTGTAATTACCAAGTTTCAGCATTTCTCTGTATGTCAACAATAAATAATTTAATAGGACGTCTAAGGGATCAGTGGTAATATTTTGTGGTTAACTGATTCACCCCCCCTCTTAGTTACTACATCTATATTTCCAACAATTGGTATCAGAGCTTTTGGTGCTTGTAGGAAGGGTTTTAAGGACCTAAGCTAAAGATCAGGATGTCTTACAAGAGAGAAATTCCAAGGCTTAACAGAGATAACTTTTCAGCATGGCAAAGTCTCATGAGACTTCATCTGGCTTCCATTGGTGATTCAGGATGCAAATATATTGATTAAGAATATACTATTCCTACTGGCACATTAACTGTTGAAGACATTGCAGAGAAAAAGAACCATAACACCATGATGATAGATATTGCATCAGCCCTTAGCTATGAAGAATTTGATGAGATCAAAGACTGCACAACTACCTATGAAATGTGGAACAAGCTGAAGAAAATTTATGGTGGTGATGACAATGTGAAAAGAGCCAAAGCAAAAAGCCTAAGAGGACAATTTGATCAAATGAAGATGAAAGAAGATGAAAACATTGCAAAATATGTTGAAAGAATCAAGGTTAGTGTTAGTGCAATTAGAGCTTTTGGAGGAAAAATTGATGATGAAACTGTTATAAGTAAGGTTCTTAGAACATTGCTTCCTATCTATGCAATAAGAGTATCTACTATTCAAGAAAGAAGATGTGAACAAAATCACACTATAACTTTGGATGCCTTAGTTGGAAGATTGACAGCTTTTGAATTGGACAACTATGATAACTATGTTCCAACTTCTAAAAATATCGAATCAGCATTTGAGGCCAAACTCTCACTTAAGAAGGGCAAGAAAATCTAGTCAGAAAGTGAAGAAGAATCAGAGGAAAGTTCAGACAGTGATCTTGAAGTTATTGAAGCATTACTTGCAAAGAAATATACTAGAGGTAGAGGTAAATACAAAGGTAAAACTCCCTTAATCTATTTTTCATGTGAAGAAATTGGTCATATTGCAGCTAGGTGCCCAAAAAAACAAAGAAAAGATGAGAAGAAAGGTCACAAGTACAATGGCAAGAAGAATTTCAATTCATTCAAGGATAAAGGTAAGAAAACATATTTTTTGGCTAAGGATTCTGATAGTGAAGAAGAAATTGTCTTCATTGCTGTAAAAGATGAATCTGATGATGATGAAGATGAGATGGCACTTATCTCTCATATAAGCAAAAATGATACATGGATTATAGATAGTGGATGCTCACATCACATGACTAGTGACAAAACAAAGTTTGAATATTTTGAAGACTATGATGGTGGTAGTGTAAGGTTTGGAAACAATGAACCTTGTTGTATAAAAGGAACAGGATGAATTTCATTAAACAAAGAACTTATATGTAATAATGCATATTGGGTTGAAGGACTAAAACATAATCTTCTAAGTGTAGCATAGCTAATCAACAGTGGACTCAAGGTTGAATTCATGAATGGCAAAGCAAGACTGCTGAATGACAAAGGAAAACTGATTGGTTCAGGCAAACAAACCAAAGGTAACCTATTTTATCTTGATCTCGATGAATGCTCATGTTTTATTTCTCAAATTGAAGAAAGTTGGTTATGGCACAAAAGGTTATGTCATGTAAATTTTGATAATATGGTGAAAATAAGCAAAAAGGAACTAGAGGATTACAGAAGATTTGTTTACATTGAACCTGATACATTGCCAGACACATTTGTCAATGAGGAGACTACATCAACTAAGCCTAGTATAGTAACCGAGTCACAAGAAGAAGTTCAGACTGAGTCACAAGAAATCGAGTCTCCGCCTGAAGTTACCGAGCAAATATCTACCAAGCCCAAGCAAACTAAACCTGAAGATGAAATTCAAGAAGATGACAATGTAACTCATTCAAGAAGAAAGGAACCTGTATTGGCCAAGTATGTCAGGAAGCATCATACACCAAATCAGATTATTGGAAACAAATTAGATGGCACTATGACAAGGAATAAACTAAAAGGTACATGTTTACTTGCTGATTTTGAACCTAAAAATGTCAAAAATGCATTGGAAAATGAAAGTTGGATTGAGGCTATGAATGAAGAAATAGAGTAAATAGAGAAAAATAAGACATGGACTCTTGTACCTAGGCCTAAAGATAAAAATGTAATTGGAACAAAATAGGTATTCAAAAATAAGTTGAATGAAGATGGTCAAGTATCAAGAAACAAAGCAAGATTGGTATGTAAAGGATATTCTCAAGAAGATGGTATATATTATGGAGAGACTTTTGCTCCTGTTGCAAGATTAGAAGGTGTAAGGACTCTACTTGCATATGTAGCACATAAAGGATTTAAGGTATATCATATGGATATAAAATCTGCATTTCTCAATGGTATTCTTGATGAAGAAGTCTACATCAAGCAACCTGAAGGTTTTATGGATCTAGACAAAAGGGATATGGTCTGCAATTTACACAAAGCACTGTATGGTCTGAAACAAGCCCCTAGAGCATGGTATGAAAGATTACATAACTATATAACTCAGATTGATTTCAAAAGAGCCAATGACAACAGTAATTTATACATCAAAGGACTAGATAAAAAAATTGTTTTGGCAGAAATATTTGTGGATGATACTGTGTTTACAGGGAATGATGATCAGTGCAAAGAATTTTCAAAGCAAATGAACAAAGAATTTGAAATGTCTATGTTTGGTCAGATAAAATTCTTTGTTGGACTTCAAATTCAGAAGAGCAAGAACGGTATCTACATTACTCAGTCAAAATACATCAAGGAAATACTTAAGAAGTTTGGTATGGAAGATTCAAAACCAGTTGGTACACCCATGTGTACTGGACTGAAGCTTACCAAAGATGATGATTCAAAATAAGTAGATCAGACCTTATACAGATCAATGATTGCAAAATTATAGTATGTAGTACATACAAGGCCTAATATTGCCTTAGCAGTTGGTATAGTAGCAAGATTCTCAGCAAAACCCAGAGAAAATCACATGATGGCAATCAAAAGAATCTTGAGGTACTTGAGAGGAACTGAAGATTATGGCTTGTGGTATAAATTTGGAGGCAATCTGGACTTAAAAGTGTTTACTGATGCTGATTGGGTAGGAAACATTGATGACAGAAAGAGTACAAGTGGTGGAGCATTTTTTCTTAGCAAAAGGTTAGTATCTTGGACCAGTAAAAAGAAAAATTGCACATCCCAATCCACAACAGAAGCAGAATACATTGCTGCAGCAGTAAATTGCTCTAATACTGTTTGGTTCAAATAGTTATTGGAAGGCATGAAAGTTGAGATCAAAGAACTAGTTGTTATGTTCTGTGATAATACAAGCGCAATAAATATTTCAAAGAATCCAGTAATGCATTCCAAAACCAAACACATTGCTATAAAATATCACTTTGTCAGAGAATTGGTGTAGGACAAGGAAATCAGATTGGAATATATTCATACAAAAGAACAAATTGTAGATATCTTCACCAAGCCACTACCTAAGGATGCATTATTGTATCTAAGAGGTAAGTTAGGGGTCATTCCCCTATCTGAGGCTCACTAAATTGAGTTTTAGTAATGCATCAACTAGGGCATGTTGAAGATCAGTCAGTTGATGCAGCATAGTCAAGGAATCATTGCATATGAATTAGTACTTAAGGTACATTGGTATTCCATGGAAGTGTGTTATCTTTGGCATGTGTTGTCAAAGAGGGAGAGTTTGTTGTTTGCTGTCATTGCTATTTGCTGTCATTATTTCATGAAATTTCTAAGAAAGAGGTTTTAAAAAAAAGAAGAAAAGAGGGAGAGTTTTTAGTTAGAGAGATAAGATTGCTGACAGAGGGAGATGAGAATCAGAATGAAGCTAAGGATATGTTCCTTATTCTATGTTTGCTGTGAAATTTCATTGTGCTATGACATATTGTGTTGCCATCAATGCCAAAGAGGGAGATTGTTGGAATGATTATGTGTTGTCTTTGATGTCACATAGATGTCATATCAATTGTCAGCTTAGTCGGTTAGCAAAGTAGTTCCCAGTGTCTACCGAGCTCAGTCGGTTAGCAAAGTAGTTACCAGTGTCTACCAAGACCTCTCGGGTGTCAAAAGAAAAGTATGGCAGAAAATAGTGTTAACCGAGCTTCCTCGGTTATCGAAGGAAAGTTAGTGTCTACCGAGTTCACTCAATCTCCAAAGGATGTTGAAGAATTCGTAGTACGTACTGAGTTATCTCGGTCACCAAAGGAAATCTTTTTTGGATTAATGTTTACCGAGCAAGGTCAGCCCAGTAAAGGATTTTGTCAATTTGAGAAATAAAGTTGGTTTATTCCAGCTGACTGTTGTAATGATTAGTGATGTTTTGTAATAATTATTAGTGCCAACTTGACAATCTGAATGGTATATATATAGAAGGTCACGCTGTGAATTATCAAAAAGAAAAAAAAAGAAAAAAAAGTGAAAGGGAAGAATAGTATGAGCGAATTTTGAAGGATGATTAGATATCCTTGAAGAGCAGCAGAGATATATTTGATCAGGAAGGATCTAGTGAAGTAGAATAGAGATCTATAATCAACAATTCAGTTGCATCAATATTCAGGTCACTTCATTGTTACTTTCTTACCATTGTAGCAGTGATTTCAAAATCTCCTAACCGAGTTGGCTTAACAGCTATTTTGTAAATCCTCTAACAAGGTGACAGTTCTATTGAATTGTTTCAAGACCTCTTACAAGGCCACTCCTAGCAGGGTGATTAAATCCTCTAACAAGGTCACACCTAATAGTGTGTTTTGTAACCTTTTATCGGGTTGGCTCCTAACAGGGCATCACTTCAAAAGAGTGAAAATCAGTAACTAGTTACATTGGTGGTTTTTCCCATATTGGGTTTCCACGTTAAATCTGGTGTCTCTTGTGTTCATGGTATTTTCTTTATTCATGCATGTTAATCACTGATGAATGCTTAAGAACAGTTATAATTAACACTCTCTGCAATTATCAAGTTTCAGCATTTCTCTGTATGTCAGCAGTAAATAATTTAATAGGACACCTAAGGGATCAGTGGTAATATTTTATGCTTAACTGATTCACCCCCCCCCCTCTCAGTTACTACATCTATATTTCAAACAAAACTTAGTTCTGAATTTTCTAAGGAGATGTAGAGTGAATTTGAGATGAGCATGATTGGACCTATCAAATACTTTTTGGGATTGAATGTGTAGCAGACAGAGAAAGGTATTTTCATTAATCAGTCCAGGTATGTGAAAGAGATTAAAGAAATTCAAGATGGATGATTGCAAGCCAGTAGGGACACCTATGATAACTAGATGCAAGCTTACAAAAGAAGATGAATCACTAGCAGTAGATATAACATTATACAAGTCTATGATTGACAAACTCATTTATCTTACTCAAACTAGACTTGATATTTCAAATGTAGTTGGCATAGTTGGAAGATTTGCAGCAGAGCCTAAACAAAATCACCTTATGTTAGTAAAAAGAATATTCAGATACTTGCAAGGCACTATAGACTATGGTCTATGGTATCCTAACTCAAAAAATATTGAGCTTCATGTATATATTGATGCAGATTGGGTAGGATGCGTTGATGATAGAAAGAGTACATCAGGTGGAGCAGTGTTCTTTGGTGACAGACTTGTCACTTGGACAAGCAAGAAACAAAATTATATTTCTTAGTCAAAAATAGAAGTGGAGTATGTTTCAGAAACCCTAAATTGTTTTACAATTGTATGGATCAAGTAGATGATAAAGGATTTTGGAATTCATATTGACTATCCTATTGTTATTCATTATGATAACACTAGCACTATCAACATTTCAAAGAACCCTGTGATGCATGCAAAGACTAAACACATTGAGATCAAGTATCACTTCCTAAGAGAGAAAGTGGTAGAGAAAGAATTCAAGGTGGACTATTTGAGTACTAAATATCAGTTAGCAGACATATTCACAAAGCCCTACCAAAGGATACTTTTGAGTATCTCAGGGAGAAGTTGGGAGTAATTCCCTTCCCTAATTCTGCTTAGAAGAAAGAAGAAAGAGCATTAGTCCTCATGAACTAATGGATGGTTGACTACTCTACTTCAGGAGTAGTTTTGGTGCTTAAACTAATTAGCACCCTTTGCCATTGATGTCAAAGGGGGATTAATATACAGTCATGAAAAATAGAAGTAATATACTAAGGGGGAGTAGTATTCAGTTATGGAAGCAGTTCAGTTGAGGAAATGGAGAATGTTGAAGAATATTGTAGCAGATGGAGGATTCATCCTTGGGGGAGTTTTGATGAGGAAATGGAGAATGTTATAAAATAAATGTTCATTTGGATTGGTGGAGTTTTTCATTCCATATGTTGCCATCAATGCCAAAGGGGGAGATTGTTGGAGATTTGCCAGCAAGCCAGTACTGACTGTATGTTTGTCATTGATGACAACATATGGTAAGTAGCATGTGTGGAAGACTTATGCAGTAAGATTTTAGTATATGCAGCATGGACATGTTATCAGCATGATATCATGGACATAGAGGTTAACTATTAGTACAGATAGTTATATAGCAGCTTCTGTCAGCAGTGTTCCTGACAGAGTTACAGGTAGAGTTCTATGAATGATTGTTCATACAGTTATCATGGAGCTTTGTGCATTTGGATATATGATGGAGACATGTTGGTGATGCTACATTCATGGATGCAAAGTCTGATGATTAGTAGAAGTTAAGTTATGCAGTCGCTATCCACCAGTAGTAGTTTCTTGTGTTTATTCAGAAGAGTCGACATAGATTATACTTGTTCAAGAGTTGTGCCTATCATTTTGGTATGCACCCTTGTATTAGTGCTTGGAGAAGAGTTAGTAACATTTGGTTAAGAGCAAATGGAGTAATTTAGCTTGAGGATTAAGTTTCAGTTACTTTGGTAGAACCGACAATGTGTTGCGTGCGTCTACATTTATTATTATTGGACAAGTCCCAGATTGTGTTATGTGCTTAGTAAAGCCAACATAATTATTATTGGAGTATGTTATGATTTCTCTAATATGATTTCAAGATGGTTCTAATAGGCCAACTTGATTATATCATTTAGAGGAAAGATATTTATAGGCAGTCACTTGTGATTGCTAAGGTGTGGTTCATAGTGAATTGTTAAAAGCAGAGCAGAGTGTGTGAAGTGTTGAGCCATCAGCAGAAGGTCTATGTGACCAAGTGAAGAGTTTATGCTATACATTGGAACTGATCTAGATATCAAGTCAAAGCACAGTTCACCAAGATCTAGATATAGTATGTATCTATTATTCAGAAGGTTGCAGCCTTCACCCCTTTGAGCAGTGTACTCTCAGAGTGTGTCCTCACCCCTAACAGGGTTAATTGTAAAAGACTCCTAATAGGGTCTGACCCTTGACTAGGTCACTATACTAAATGCATTGTAAAGACAACTCATAATATGGTTAAGGATCTTCGAACAAGGATCATAATACACTATTGCAGATTATTAGTCGGTGTCAATTCCCACCAGGGTTTTTACCTATTTGGGTTTCCTCGTAACCAAAATATTGGTGTTGTGTTCAAGTGTTCTTTCATTGTGTTTATGCTTCATGTTTAAGTATACTTAATTGGATAAAGAATTGAAACTTGTAGATAAATGATTCACCCCCCCTCTCAATTATCTCTTGGGACTATTGCTAACAGAAGATACTCTTGATAATGATAATTTTAATAATTTTAATGAAAGTGATGATGTTTTTTCTAGTGATTTATATGATATGTATGAGCTTATTGATGTTAATCATGATTTAATACCTATATTTTTAAAACAATTATCTCTTAGTCCTAGTGACAAACAAAATGACTCATCTTCACTACATGGTCCTTATTTGGAACTGTATATTATTTGATCTGTCATGCTTGATGTTCTCTTCTTGCATGTTTCCCACCTTCCCTAAACAATATTGATTGAGATGGGGGGTACATGATATGCTTGACTAGCTCCTCTTGTGTAGTGGATTCTTTGTGTTTTTCTATTGTAACGGGCTTCCCCTATGATCTAGTGTGTGTTATATGTTTTGTTTTGATTTCTTTAGATGACCCTTGTTTCTCCATTGGTGCAATGTGATAAAGGAATCAACCTATCTTGAAATTTATATATTTGTATCTTATTTCTTTTATATGTCATTACATTTTATGTCGTGCACACACCATTGTTCATAAATGTACCTTTGTGTTGTCTGATTGGGGATGATGCAAAATTTTAGCTACCTATTCTTTTTTGTCTCCATGATGTTGGTCCAAAAAGCATATTCTTTATGTATCTTACGTGTTATTCTTCCATTGTGCTTGTAGTTCTACTACCTTTGGGGAATGATGATATTTTATTTTGATATAATTTTGGTATACATGAATTATCATATGGTCATACTGACCCCTAAGTAATTCGACCTCTCTCTCTCTCTCTCTCTCTCTCTCTCTCTCTCTCTCTCTCTCTTTGTTCATGTGTTTATTTCCCTTGGTTTGTTTTTGCTCGGGGGAATCTCATAGTAGAAATGTCTCTTGTGGGTGCATGTATGCTTTGTAAAATATATTGCTACCATTAAGGTACTTGTAGTCACTTTAACATGGGGGCATACACTCTACTCTTTGTTTCACATTTTTCACACACACACAACAATTCAATGTAATATCTCATGTAGATGGCCAAGGAGACAATGCTTTCTTGGTGTTCATATTTACATTATCATGCCCCTGAGCACTATTTAAAAGATCCTTAGACTGGTCCTCCTTTCCTCAATCCCTTTGGAGACAATGCTTTCCTTAGGAATGATTGGCTTTTGAGGTTCCCTTAATGGGGAAAATGTTTTTGTTTTGATGGGTTGACTAGCATAACACATCTTGCTAGACTATCAATTCCATCTTTTATAGCAACACTTTCTCTTTGCATGATCCATAGTAAGGAAATACCTTACTAGGCTGCTCTCTCTCTCTCTCTCTCTCTCTCTCTCTCTCTCTCTCTCTCAATGCCTCTTTTATCTTAGTTTTGGATTTGATGAGGGATTAAGACACTTGGGGGCTTGATATTTCTTTATCTCCTTGGTTTTGATAAGATTGTTCTTATACATTGATCTACTTTATTGTCAAATCTGATGTTTGTTATTCTTGATCCTAGCAACCTAATTCTTTTTTTCTTGCATATTTTCCACCATCCCAAATCCTAGTCCAAATTTTAGCTCAAAACCCTAGGTACATAAAATTTCAAATGTTATGTACCCAAGAATATAATGTTTGAGATGTTACGTTCCTTCTTGTTTTAGCCCAAATTTTTCCTAGACCCCTATGTTAGGATTTTAGTGGGAAATTAGATTCCATGGTCAACCTAGATTATTTTTTGAATCCATAGGATGAGGTTTATAAACACCCTATCTCTCCCCATTTTGACAATAATTCATATACATTCATGATCAATTATAAGTAATCAAACATTTAAGAGATTGGATTCAATATTTGAAGGCAAGCATCCAAGATCCAGTTTCTTCTTAATCATCCAAGTCAATTCCAAGGTAATATTCTCCATTTTAGAAAAATTCTCTCCCATGAAGGCCAAGTGGAAGAGTTCACAATAAAGAAAGGAGATCCTTCTTTCCATCCACAAGCATTCTTCCTTCAATGCAAGTGATTATCAAGAATATCTACATTGAAGATCTAAGAGAGGCATTTACGGATCCATACATTTGTGAGGAAATCCTTGATTCTATTCTAAATTCCAAGGTCAAATCCTTGAATTTAAGTATATTAAAAAATATTCATGGGTATGGGAAATTTTTGCATCTATCCATGAGGGTTTATGCAAGGTGAATCAAACATTTATCTTTTTACATACTTTCTTTTGTGCAATTTCCTTTCATTTTAAAGGTTGATTCCTAAATAGGGGTTTGACCAAGGAAAACCCCTTTTACCCAACCTTTTTACCATTTTTCTATGTATAGGAATAGGTTACAAATCTATCAGACCTTTTCTAGGTAGATCAGGAACATTTAGAGGATCCCTGAAAGTTTCAGCTAAAAGTGCTTGGAAGAGAATGTCCGAAACATTTTGTTCCTAGATAAAGAGCATTTGAAACATTATGTACCCTAAACTTTCAATCCAAATGAAATCCCAGGTTAGTATAATAGTTTGGACCTTGATTAAATTCATTTCTAGTTCTTGGCAGTTAGTTATCAGTTTGTTATTTCTAGTTTTGTCTCTATTTGTCTATTTTTTTCATTTACATTCCATCTTTCCTCTTCTCATTTCAATTTAAACATTTTTTAGTGAAGGATTATTGTCCCATTTAGTGCTTAGGACATATTTGGGACTATTGGGACATCTTCCTTTTGAGTGTGTGATTTGGAAAAGGAGGATTAATTAACCCCTTTGAATTGCTTCCCTTTTCCTATTATACAAAAGCATAATGATACTTGAATGCATGCATACCATGTAAGGTAAAACACCATATTGGTAGAAGTATGTGATATGTGTAAATGCTAATTGGAACCACTTGATACATGTACATTGGTCCCCAATGATAGTTGGTCATGCCACCTAACCATGAGGTACCCTCAAGACCACTCCCACCACCGTCATGTAGACAACCACATGGCCCACACACACAACCAAAGTACACATACATGTGAAAATACAACATCACACAATCTAAAAAAGACATGTTTGGTTATTTGTTGTCATTGATGTTAAACATTATTCTCTAGAAGTGTTTGTATTTTCTCAAACACTATAGTTTGGAAGTCTAATATATTTGGAGAAGTAAGATTGTGTGATGGGAATGTTAGTGCTACTGAACCTATATAATAGTCGAAGACAAGTATGTATTCAATGTTACAAAATAGTGGAAGATAAGTATGTATTCAATGGAAGACAAGTATACATTTAATGTTACAAGAACTATGAAAGACATGTATGTATTAAGTGCTACCAAACAGTGGAAGAAAAGGATGTATATTGGAGATTTTATTCTTTTCTATAGTGTTATTTTCTTTGGTCCATAAGTCATTGGTTCTATTCGAATATCATTGGTTCAGTGAAAGAGTTATGTAGTTGAAGATAACATGTATTTGGTTGTGTTTTTTGAAAGGTTTTTGCTCCAAAAATCAATGTTAAAGATATGCATATGTGTTTTGAATTGTATTCAGGTTTTGGTCTTGGTTGTTGTGTTTCCTTATGTTCCTAAAATTATTTTAGGTGATCCAGAAATAGTTTTTTTCAAGTGTTGCAATTAAGATCAGTTCTTGGTATAGTTTGAAAATGCATTGTGATGAATTTTGATGTGGACTATTGACAAGTGATATATCATCTAACATGGCATGTGGAAGTCCATATACACTTGGTAAATTAAGTAGTTCTTTTGGTAGCGTGTCTACACATTTGATATGACTATAGAAGTTGTTCTAGTAATTACAGATCTAACATTGGGCTATGTGTAATGTGTTCACGGTCCCTCTCTCTCTTGGAGTGGATCATATTTCATATTTTTTTATCTAGGTATTGCATTTAATGCATATCTCTTATCTAGATGGGTTTGTGCTATGTGTTGTATAAAATAAATGGGGATCATGAAAAAGGGCTATTTTCCCTAATTCATAAGATACATTGGAATACAAAACCACCTCAAGACCAATATGATTAACACTACTTGAGAGATGCTAATAAAATGTCTATATTTGAAAGGTTTTTATTCCTTTGTTGCTTAGAATTAAAAGGAGAGGAATGGTATTGACATGAAAAAGACTAAATAAGCACATATTTGATTTAATCTAATTAAGAAAAAGGATGTAAAAGGGGATGGAGGAGGATTTGAATGCACCTAGAAATGGAATATAAAAAGTGAGCTTTCAAATCCAAATTTATGACTGTCAATCTTGGAATGACATGTAACTACAAATATGAGATATGGAGCTTGTAACCTAACTTCCTACTAAATTTTAGCTCAAAATGGTTGAGAAACATCAAGTTTGACAATGTGCCCTTGGGTATAGTTTGGTGAAGTGTCCCTAGTGTTTTTAGTTGAAACTTTCATAGATCTTATGACTGTACCTGTTCTCCCCAGATCTGATCTGATGGCTCTGTATCATGTTCTTGCACATAGAAAAATAGGGAAGAAGGTTGGAAAAAAGGGTTTGCCCTAGTCAAACCCTTATTTAGGAATCAACCTTGAAAATGAACAAAAATTTCATGAGGAAAGATGAAATAGAAGCTAGATCTGAAACATAAATCACCTTATACCTTGATGGTGTAATGCTTCTTTGGATGTGATCACAAGTGTTTGTGTAATATCTTGATCTCAATAAAAACCAAAAAGGAAATGATGAAACATAAGCCTTGTATAATGGATATTGTAGTTTTCCACAATGCTTGATGAAGAGGAAGAAGAATGCCTTGAAGATATAATTTCTTGAATGCTTGATTGATTGTAACCCTTGTCCTCCTTGTTTCTTGTTATTGTTCTTATGAAATAATGGAAAACGGGGGGCCTTTATATAGATATTTCAAAGTAAAACCACCCTGAGGATGACTTAGAAAAATGATAATAACCTATGGGGATACCTTTGGGGAGACTGAGACCATAGGATCCCACCCTTAAAATTTCAAGAAACAATGTTAGGGACACCTTGGAAATGGTGATGTGCACCTGAAAAAGTCCACATGTACCCAAAAAGTGAACATGTCCCTCACAAAATTTAGTGAAATTTCATGGGGAGAAAGTTGACACTTTCTAGGCCCCAAAAGATAAACCATGCAAAGATGTGAGATTTATAGATGTGGAAATTGTGCCTCAAACTTTAAAATGAGGTAAGACCCATCTTAGAGTGAAGAGATGGAATAAATTGGTAAAAGTCATTTAATAGAGGATTCATAATATTAATTTAAACGTTGATTTAAATTAATAAAGGTCCAATGAAAACTAGAAGAACATGAAATCAATGTGAAAACCCATATACACTAAAATGGGGATAAAAAGAGCACCTAATCAAGGGTTCTTACTTTTTAGGACTATACATTTATCCCCCACTTTATCAAGAGTATGAGTCCCACCTAAGTAGAAGAAAGAGAGAGAAAGATGAAGATCATAGGAAAACTACAAGGAGATAAGATATCACCAAGTTTAAGAACATAAGCCCCCAAACCAAGGATCTTAACTTGTACATCCATATTCAAGGAAACATAGAACAACAAAAAAATCCTAGAGCTTAATAAGATTCCAAGGACCAAATAGTTGAAGAGACCTCGCTAGAGAAAATGTCTCAACTACTAGCATCATGCTTATAAAGCTATTGCAAAAGCACAAGTGGTCACATAAAAATAGAAGGAGAATACATCAAAGATAAGACAAAATTCCATCATCTAACCCACTAGCATAGCTATGAGAGCATGGGAGGAATGAGAGAGAGACCATAAATCCAACAGGCTAGCAAGTTGTGTTATACTAGGTGATTCATGGGAGAAAAAGAGAAGGAAAGGATAGAAAGTTGTGTTATGCTAGTTCCAATTATCCAAATTAGAAAAGGGGAAGGTATAGAAAGTTTTTTTATGCTAGTTAATTCTACCTCAAAAAAATTGCACACAGGAGCAACTTGAAAAAATTTGCACTCAGGGGCAGCTTGAAAAACTTTGCGCTCAAGGGTGGTTTAATGAGATTAGTCCTAAATGTTAGGAATGGGAACACTGAGAGGGAAAGGGGGGTGAATCAGTCTTCTACAATATTAATTTATGATACTTGAAACTTAACTCAATAGCTTAATTACTGAACTAAATATTAAAGCATGTAAAGCAAACAACCATAACACATAACACCAGATATGATTACAGGGAAACCTTGGCCAAAGGAAAAACCCCGGTGGGAATTAATACCCACTGATAAATGTACTTGTGTATTATGAACTTGTTAATGTTTCTTAGCCCTATTAGGAGCTGTCATTACAATGCATAAGTACAAAGACCTTGTCAAGGGTCAGACCCTATTAGGAGTCTTTAGTAACAAACCCTATTAGGGGTGGTTGACTCACTGCCAGAGCTCACCGTTCAATAGAGAAGGCAACAACCTCCTAGATATTAGATACTCACAATATTTTCAATGGTGAACTATTGCTATGACACTGCTTGTCTGATCAGTTCCTTTTGTGTGCTAATGCTTTAGCCTCTTGTAAAGCTCTATCTCATTCTTACTACTCTTCGCATACTTCTGCTCTGCTTATTTCATCTTCTCTCTTCATATCATACTCTAATACCAAAGCACATGTCTTATATATAAGCGCAACCAAAACTTATTCACTAAGTTGGCCTATAACTAATTACATACAATGCTTCCAAATGAATTGGCTCAATCGTGTTTACATACAATGAGATTTATATGTTTACAACAAAAATACAATGGGTACATAGCCTTTACAAAACAATATTATACACGCTAACCAAAATACTAATAGTCAGCTCCATGCTCTGTTCTGTTCTGCCGCTTACTGTCTGTGCCACTTCAACTCGCTGTATCTTCTTCATACTAACTCATCTGACCATGCATTCTTAACCATAGCTTACTAACATACTCAGAAGCTTATCTTTAAGGGAAAATACCAAATCTCAGTCAGATGCACATGTGTTGATGCTATGTTTATCTGGTGCTTCAGTGGCTATCCAATCTTCCATACTTAGCTGATTTCTTATCTTCTAAGTTATTGCCCTAACACCAAAAATCTATATGACTTTGTTTCCATAATGACAACATTGAATCTTAGTCATATAAATTAGTATAGTCAACTTGCCAACAACCTCTCCCTTTGTCATTAATGGAAACAAAGGAATATGGTGAAGTTACTAAACTATATCTTACACAAAAACTTTCTAACATATACTCTATCTTATATCTCCCTTCTACTATATACTCTACTCCCCTTTACATCATATACACTATTCCATATTTCTCTACTCCTCTACTATTCCATATTATTCTACCCCCCTTTGACATTAATGACAGAGGTGCTCAAAAAAGAATCTACAAGTACTTACACAGTGAGTACATCTGGGTATGTAATCTGAAGATTTGCAATTTCTTGTTGCCAAAATGCCTTCAGTGTATCTACCGTCTGGAGATGGGCACATAGTGCATAAGTTAACTTCTCCATCTTCTCCAAATCTGAATTTGGACCTTGATCATTTGTCACCATCGTGGCATCTATCTCCTTGATATTTTGATTCAACACATCTAAAGAGGGCACAAGTGCATTCCTTAGTTGTGTTTGCCTAGCCCTTATTATGGCCATTTATTTTTTTGCCTTCTCAATTTTGTCTAACTATCCTTGATAGACATTATTGCACATGTTTACATCAGTGGAGGGATCTTCTACCAATTTCCTTACTGCTTCCATCATAGATTCAGCTTCCTAAATCTTCTTTGAGAGGTTTGAAGTAAATTTATCTTTATTCATACAATTAGCTATTATTTTCCTTCCTTTAGCTGCTAAGTCTTTCAGCAAAGCTTGACCAACCTTTAAAGAACTAACGTCAAGTGTGAAGTTACCTATTAATTCACCTAGCCTCTTCTTAAGATATTTTTCTTTTGCAACCTTGGATGCTAATTCTTCTAGGCTTGAGAAGTTTGCTTTGAAACTTGATAGGATGTTACTGACATCATCCACTAAATGAAATTTTATTACCTTCTTTTCCTCAGGTAGTAGGCTATTTATTATGCTTACTGATTCAACAAATAAAGGATTTCTCATTACTTGTTTCTCCTTTTCTTTCTCCATTGATATCACACTGATCTTTATCAGGTCTTCTTCTCCCCATGAATCTAGACTTGTTGTGTCAGGGGTCAAACTTGACAACAATGACATTGATGGATTAGGAGTGAGAGGTGTGCTATCCATAACTTCAGCCTTTACCTTCATAGGTATTTCAACAAAGGGCTCATTTGGTGTAGGTTCATTTTCCTTCTCTTCTTATTCTTTCTCCTCTTCGTCTTTTTCCTTTTCTTCTTCTTCTTTCTCCTTTTCTTCTTCTTTCTCCTCTTCTTCTTCTTTCTCCTCTTCTTATTCTTTCTCATTTTCTTCTTCTTTCTCCTCTTCTTCTTCTTGTACAGTTATGTCTTCAATCTAAACTTGTTCTTGTTACTTGGGTGAGTTATCAGTTCTACTTCTTCAGTGCTCACAAATGCTTCCTCAAACTTATCTAAGTCTTTTTCTATCACCGCCATGGATATTTCTACATTATCTATCATAATTGTGTCCTCCTTGGCTTCAGGCATAGGTGCAAAATCCTATGGACCTATCATAGGTGCATTTGGGATCCCAGCTACTTTTTCTTGCTAAGAGGGAACTTGAGTTGCAAGTGCAGATGATGGATGCATGTGTTGTTCCAAAAACACCTTCTCAAATGATTTTTCAATCTCCTTGGCAACCAACTCATAGTCATTATTCATGATCTGCAAGGTTCTTAGCTTGGTTCTAAGGTAAGGCTTCACCAATTCCAACAATAATATTTTCTCTTCTATTGAACATACTGGGAGGTTATCATTTAAAGTCTTTTCCCTTATTCTGAAGTCTTCTTCTATTGCTTGTCTCTTCAATGAATCAAGTATATTCCATACTTGGTCAGGAACTACAGTCTTAAGTTCCAAGACTAACTTCTTGAATTTAATCATATGTATGATTATCATGCTATGGATCTCATATTTGTCTATCTCATGATATTTATCATAAGACTTATCAATTTGGTCAATCCTTCCTTCACCTACCACTCTTGTTCTCAATACTTCAAGATTCAGTCTGAATCCTACCTCAAGAGGTGCTTGAGATTTTCTTCCTTGGCTTCTTGTGGATCTTGAAGATGGATGGCTAGTGATAGTCTAGTTCTTCCTCTTAAGTATCTTACTTGGCTGAGGAGATGGAGTGGACTCCAGATCAACAGTAGGTGTAGGTGCATGAGTCTTTTCTTCCATATTTATCTTCTTCTCCTTAGGATCATTAGTCTTCTCTATTTTCACTTCTGAAGAGGGTGCGCTCTCAAGTTGCATTCCAATCTTGGTTTCCCTTGCCTTATCTAGATCTTCTTGAGTGACACCATGTATTTTTAGTATCTTAGAGGTGATTTTTCATGCTTTTCTCTTGGTCGCAGCACTATACAAGACTAAATTTACTTGTCTTGTCTTCTCCTCATAGGTACCCCATCTTGGCTCATTAGGATCCTTGGGTGCAGATAATAGAACATCTTATGCATAAGCTTCTAAAATGTGTTCCTCCACTTCATAACCAAGTGGATGAATCCACTTAGTTCTAGGTTCCACTGCTTCCATGCAAGTGATGTCTGTCTCCACCATGAAAAAAATGCTATCCTTATACTTTTCCACTATGCTCTCAGGTATCCTATACCTTCTCTGCATCTTAATTTTGAATGTCTTTATTTCTAATTCCATGTAGTCTTTCAAAGCTCTCTCAGATGATGCCTTGAATGAAATTTGTGGCATTGTAGGTAAACTCTTATCAAGGTATAGATCAGAGACTTTACTGACTATATGAAAGTACATATAGATGATAAGTGACCCAAACCTAGATATCTTGCTCTTGTCATGCTTAATAGCCCTTAAGTTATCCATCAACTGTGCGTGCAAGATATCACACAATTTGAACTCTCCATGTTCATTCACTATTCTGATGGCTACTAAAATAGTGGCTGCAGACACACTATTTACCCTGTTTGCGTGCTGAAAATTATAACCTAGTATCATTTCCATAAGCTTGATATCCTTTTCTTCAATTGGCTCTATGGTCTTGCCGCGCTTATCACTCTGGGATTTACAAGCCTGTTCCACTAGTTTCCTGGCATCCTTTCTAGTGGAAAGAATGGTGTCAATCTTGGGAAGTTCAGTCATCTCATAAATGAGATCAGTAGTTATTCTAATAGGTACTTCTCTCCAAAATAGGCCATCATGAATTCTACTCAATAGAATCTTAATCCATTCTGATTCATAGAACTCATATGCAGTTGCATACTCAATAATAAGGTTATTTTCTAGGTTCATGAACTCATCCATGAATGTCCTATCTAGTTTCATCATTGTTTCCATGTGCGACCTTATTCTATCCAAACCTATCAGTTCCTTTTTGCAATAAATGTATGCGAATATGTCTTCTACGTGCATCACTCCCATCGGAGTCCTAGAGAATGCTCCTTCTAGGTCATCTAAGACTGACTTGAAAGGATGCTTCTTAAATATGTATCTTTTCCTTTTAGCAACATCAAACACAACTGGAGTGGCCATTACTTACTTGATAAATCGCTCAAATATGTTTCCAAGGGTTTTTGAATCATCACGACCAAACTAGGGTTCCGCAACTACTTTCACACTTCTTTGTTGATAAAACAACTTCAATCTTTCAACACAAACTGCTTTGATATCCTTTGCTCTCCAAAGGCTCAAAATTGAATGAAAATGTGTGAATAATGGATCTTCAGTGACTTTCAAATAACTTTCCACCATTAATGCTTACAACATAAATACAGAATACAATAGAGAATTCCAATCTTCGTCTCTGCTATCAATCAGGTAGTGCACTCTTGCATACTACATCAACTAGTATCCAAACTATTATAACCAAAGGCACATACTCTAAGGGTGAGTATACCAGCCGTGCAAGGGTCTAGAGCTAATCTAGCTCCCCTTATGACCATGAGGTTCATTCATCCATAAGTAGAGGGTGCATCTATTATGGATGCATCCAATACATATTCATCAATATTATCCTTCTTTACTTCTTTCCAAATCATGCTCACATCTTCCATAGCTTTCACAAACTTAACTTCTCTAGATTCATCCAAAATTGATCCTTGAGACTTATTAGGTCTTTCTTTTCCTTGCGCTTGTGATCTACAAAACTTTGAGATGTGTCCAGCCTTGTTACAAGTGTGACAAATAACTGGAGGCCTTATATTCCTCGACACATTGATGTGAGTTACCATACTGGACTGTCTAGCATTGTGACCATTATAATTACATATCTGGCATGTAATGTTCTGAGGATTCTTAACATTCTGCTATGGATGATTTCTCTATTATGTTGATTCTGAATTCTTTGATTTGATCTACAATTCATAGCTCTATGACCAAAGTTATTACATGAATAACGATAACCATTGAAAGGTCTCACCTCTTTACAATCTCTTGCTATATGTCCATGCTTGTTACAGGCATAATAAGCTCAGTTCACTGGGTTGAGCTCATCCTTAGATGGTTCAACTTTAGCTTCAATTTGATTTTTAGTCTTCTTAGCTTCAACAGATTCTTCTGGTGCTTTCATTCTAACTTGCATAGCATCAATCTAATCTTGAGCTTCATTGAATCTAATACCAGTGGTATCTCCTTTTAACTTCTGAGCATACAACTGTGACTCTATTAGATCCTTACTTGTGTGAAATCTGTCAATGTGATTCTTGTCTTCAGTCAATTCAGATTCCATCTTCTTCTTGATGTTTTCTAACTCCAAGATTTTCATGTTTGCTTGCCTCAGTTCTTCATCCACCTACTTGTTTTCTTTGATCTATTCTTCATAGGCTTCCTGATTGTTAAATAGCTTTTCATCCAACTCTTCAATTTGATCCTTTAGAGATGTGTTTTCCTCATTTAGGTTTTTGATCATTTTTCCTAAATCACTTGTAGAATAATCTTTCAAATCTTTTCTCAGTTTCTTGATGAATACTTGAGAACCACTAACCTTTAATTTAAGTTCTTCAATTTCTTTTTCTGATTTGTCAAGATCTTCAAGAGCTGCTTCAAGATTCTTCTTCAGATGTTTCACTTCTCCTATATCCATGATCTCCTCAAGTGGTTAAACTTATTTTCAGAGGACCAAAGCTCTGATACCAATTGTTAGGAATGGGAACACTAAGAGGGGGGGGGGGGGGGTGAATCAGTGTTCTACAATATTAATTTCTAATACTTGAAACTTAACTCAATAGCTTAATTACTGAACTAAATATTAAAACATGTAAAGAAAAAAAACATAACACATAACACTAGATATGATTACAAGGAAACCTTGGCCAAAGGAAAAACCCCAGTGGGAATTAATACCCAATGATAAATTTACTTGTGTATTATGAACCTGTTAATGTTCCTTAGCCTTGTTAGGAGCTATCATTACAATGCTTAAGTACAAAGACCTTGTCAAGGGTTGGACCCTGTTAGGAATCTTTAGTAAAAAACCTTGTTAGGGGTGGTTGGCTCAGTGCCAGAGCTCACTTCTCAATAGAGAAGGCTACGACCTCCTAGATATCAAATACTCACAATATCTGCAATGGTGAACTATTGCTATGACACTACTTGTCTAATCAGTTCCTTTTGTGCGCTAATGCTTTAGCCTCTTGTAAAGCTCTATCTCATTCTTACTTCTCTTCACATACTTCTACTCTACTTATTTCATCTTCACTCTTCATCTCATACTTTAATACAAAAGTGCATGTCTTATATATAAGCGCAACCAAAACTTATTCACTAAGTCGACCTATAACTAATTACATACAATGCTTCCAAATGAATTGGCACAAGCGTGTTTACATAAAATGAGATTTACATGTTTACAACACAAATACAATAGGTGTATAGCCTTTACAAAACAATATTCTACATGCTAACCAAAATACTAACAGTCGGCTCCATGCTCTATTCTGTTCTGCCGCTTACTGTCTGTTCCACTTCAACTCACTGTATCTTCTTCATACTAACTCATCTGACCATGCATTGTTAACCATAGCTTACTAACATACTCAGAAGCTTATCTTTAAGGGCGCATTCCAAAACTTAGTCATACGCACTACGTTGATGCTCTATTTATCTGGTGCTTCACTGACTGTCTAGTCTTCCATACTTAGCCGATTTATTATCTTCTAAGTTATTGCACTGACACCAAAACTCTATATGACATTGTTTCCATAATGAAAACACTAAATCTTAGTCATATACATCAGTATAGTCAACTTTCCAACACTAAAAAAATAATTATCTCCATATTGATCCAAAAAGGATGATCAATACCAAGGAAAGTATTGTCTCCTTAGGGATCAATACTAAGGAAAGCATTGTCTCCTTAGAGATCAATAAATAAAAAAGTTTCATAATATAAAAAGGAGGACATATATATGCCCCTCTCCTTATGATGGAATCATAGGAATATGGTGGAATCTTAAGGAAAAGAGAAAAAGGATACCTACTTCCATGAAAAATAATATATCCTTAAAACAAGAATGTATGCTTGTTTCCTTAGCAACAAGTAAAAACATTTATTAGCCAAGGGAAAAAATAATCATGAAAGGGCATCCTTAAGTGGGAAGAGATCTTTGAAAAGAAGAAATCTTGGTTACAAGACATCTACCTTCAAGAGGATTTGTTAGCAAATATAACATCTTCATAGAAAAGAGGGGAGGAGAACAATAATTCACCCTTTTAGCCCCCCTATTGCTAGGTGAAAAAGGGATTCTTAATGAAGGATGAGACACTTTAATCCACAAAGTAAGGGAATTTGTTTAAGATAGACATGCACTTTTCAAGAAAGGATAAGATTGTAACTTGGGATATAAATATTCTGAAAAAGGGAAGATCCTTAATTATGTTAAAAAATAACACTATGCCAGAAAGGATGTCATGTGTTAAAAAAAAACTACATAACCTAGGAAAAGTGAATCCTTAGAAAGGAATAAGAGATTGAGAAATGAAACCTAGCCACCCAAGAGTAAAGGCAAGGGAAAGGATAACACATTATATACCCTATGTGATAGATCATTTATAATAGACATGCACTTTCAAGCAAGCATAAGGTTGTGACTAGGGAAGAAGATCCTTGTGTAAAAAAAAGAATACATGTAAGAAAGGACATCATGATACAAAAGAAGAAATTCCACAAGGAATATTGGTTCTATTAAAAAGGAAGAGAAAAAGAGGAAGGAGGATCAAGTATACACACCTTCCCCATTACTAGGCAAGGGGATACTTGACAAAGGATGACACATTATGCTCCCTAAGTGAAATTTTATTTATATTAGATATGCGCTTTCAAGAAGACATAAGATTGCAACTCATGATGTAAATCTCCTAAAAAAGAGAAGATCCTTACGTAAAACAAAAAAATGCATGCAAGAAAGGATATCATGTTATAAAAGAAACAAGTCAAGAAAGGGAGAAAATGGGTCCTTGGGATAAATAAGAGAGTGAAATAGTTCCCTTTCCCCCTGAGTGAGGAGACAAGGATTAAGGACTATTATGTTTCTCATAAAGTATGATTGTACCTAAAATTGCATCACCATAAATGATAATGAGCCCCCAAAGAATAGGCTAGCAATGTCATATAGTGAGGAGCAACATAATGGGAACTTAGGTGTTATTTAGAATGATAATGAAAAATGTGCCATTCATTGTTACATGTTATTTGAATTATACCTTAATCATTTAATTCCTTAATTTTACACTTCAAATTATAACATGCATTAGTCTTATGGCCACAAATTTGATGATAAATAAAAATGGAAGAATTGTCTTGTTTGTGTTTGGTAAATTTTTATTTATTTTTCAAAGGAAGAGTAACTAAATTAGGAGAGGAATTTATAGATTTATTGGACAAATGGGAAGGTTGGAAACCTATGTTGGATATTGCTAATGCATGGGGAGTTGATTGAGACATTTTATATGTTTAATCACTACGTTACTGAATGGGCACTCATGATGTTGTCATTTGTGTTTTGTCACTGATGTCAACATATGTTTCTATGAGGAGAATAGGCTAGTTATCACAGTGTATGGACACTATACGAATGTTTCAAATTTTGCAAAGTCAGATGAGAGTTCAAGAAGATGTTGTGATCTTATATCCAAGATCATATCATGAAATTTTTCATATTGGATGAGTTACAGATGTTTTGGTGGAGACAGGTCAATGGACTGTGATAGTGAGAAATGACAGAGTTAGTCTCTGTATTTCTGGTATATCTTCCAGATGATATGGATTCGAGGTATGAGAGCTTGAGGGATGATATAAAATTTACTAAAGGATGTTCATTGGTTAGCACAAGGTATGAAATGATTGGTGATGTCAGCTATGGCATGTGTTCTAGAGAAGACCTATTTGGACGCAAACTCAGGAGATGAAGCGTGTGTTTTGCTTGGAAAACATAAATTAAGGATGTTGGTCCTTAAATGATGTAATGTAATCATTGTATACTTTTTTTAGATACCATGTGTATCTTAGTAATGGTTTATGTAATTATTTGTAATTAGGAAAGGCTTATGGGCCGACCTGATCATGAGAATTGTAATAAGGTATTTATGAGAGGTCTTTTCTTTGGAAAAGATATGGATGAGAAAAAGTGATATAAAGAGGTTGTAAAATATAAAAGCTTGTGTCTACTATATGTAGAGTAGAGTTTTACTAGTGGACTTGATTGGAATTGATCAAGCAAAGACAGTTGTTGCTGAACAGTTCAAAAAGATTGTATATTTCTTCATGTACACTTGTGTTGCAAACAGTGAGTTTTGAAGGTGGATTTAACCTTCTTTGGGTAGTGAGCCTTAGGTAGTGAGCCCTTCCTTTCTTCTTGACACCTAACAAGGTCCGTGCTCTAACAAGGACTATGTACTGTAATGTTTCAATAAGCTCCTAACAGGGCTAAACAAGGATACTACACTCTCAGTACATCTTTTGTGGGTGCTAATTCCCACTGGGTTTTTTACCTTTAAAAAGGTTTCCTCAACACGAAAATATTGTGTTATTGTGTTGAAATTTATTGTGTTCATTGGATCTGATATTGCTGCTACTTAAAGTTTAAAGTTTAATAGTCTTCCATACAACTGATTCACCCCCCCTATCAGTTATATTATGGACTGTTATTCCTAACAATTGGTATCAAAGCTTGTGGTCCTTAGAGAGATATCTTAACAACTTGAGGTGATCTTGGAGATGGCACTCTATAGGAAGGATGGTCCAAATTTTGATCTTAAAAACTTTGACACTTGGAAGAATAAGATGCGAACTCATTTTCTATGTTTGGGCATCAACTATTAGTTGATCATAAATAATAAGGTGGTTATAAAGACTAAGAGTGATTTGCCATCAGCTATTGATGATGAAAAGAACATATTCACATACAACATGGTCGCAAGGGAAGCACTGATAAGCGCATTATCTGAAGGTGATTTAACTAAAGGTAAAGACTTGGATTCGACATATGAGATTTGGAGAAGATTAGAAGCTTTATATGAAGGAGACAAATATACCAAGCAAGCAAAGCTATAGAACTCGAAAACAAAGATGGAGAAGCTACAAATGAAGGATGATGAAAGCATTAGGGCTTATGTTCAAAGGGTTACAAAATTTGTGGTTGGAATCAGAAATTGTGGAGGCACTTATGATGAAGAAGAAGTTGTTGTGAAGATCCTTAGATCATTGAAAATTGTATACAAGTTCAAGGCTATGTCTATTCAAGAGACTATACCTTTAACTTTGAATTTTAGCAGCGAGATGTTGATTGCAAAGCTAACTACCTTTGAGGCTACTGAAATGGGAGATTCGGTACCTAAAGTGGAATCTACATTCAAGGCATCTGCAAACAAGAAAATGTCTACACTTCTGAGCACTAGCAATGAAGAGCTAAAAGAAGAGCTTGGTGAGTATGCTGAGGAATGGGAACAAATAATGGTAGAGGAAAGAAAGATGGATGAACTTGTTGGCATTGATTGCTAGAAGACAAAAGAGAAGTAAGGGAAAATTTGAAGGCAAGTTACCCTTGAAATGTTTTTCATGTAATAAGGTAGGTCATTTTGCATCTAGATGTCATACAAGAGTTCCTAAGTACAAGCCTAAGTTTTTCAAATCTAAGAAGGATAAAGAATGTTATTATGCTAGTGAATGCATTTATGATGATGATGATTTAGATTATGAAGAGATTAGATTTGTTGCTATTAGAGATGAACCAGTGCATGAGGAAAAGGCTTTAGTATCTCATGTTGACAAGAAAAATGAATGGATAATAGATAGTGGTTGTTCACATCATATGACTGGAGATAGAAACAAGTTTGTTAAATTAATGAAGTATGATGGTGGTGTTGTGAGATACAGAGACAATCTTCCTAAACCTATCATAGGTGTAGGATCTATTACTTTGGATGGAAAGACTAATACAGATAATGTGCTTCTTGTTGATGGACTAAAACATAACTTGTTGAGTGTTGGATAGTTAATGGATAAAGAGATTCAATTAAGTTTTATTAATGGAAAATGTTTTATCAGAAGTAAGGCAGGTAAGCTGATTGCAACCGATACTAAATCTAGAGGTAATGTATCTAAATTAAACACATCTGGAGCCTCTTGTTTTTTTGTGAAGGTAGATGATAGTTGGTTATGGCATAGAATATTTTGTCATGTTAATTTTGATAACATTGTGAAGGCAAGTATGGCTAATGCAATAAGAGATCTACCGAAGATTGTGAAACCATCTAACACTATATGTAGAGAATATGTTATTGGAAAATAGACTAGAAGTAGTTACAAAAGAAAAGCATATACATCAAAAGGAAATTTGGATTTGGTACATATAGATCTATGTGGACCTACAAGAACAAGATCATAATATGGTGAAAGGTATTTCATAATTTTTATTGATGACTTTTCTAGGATGATGTGGGTTACTTATTTGAAAGAGAAATCATAAGCATTTGATAAATTCAAGTTGTTCAAAGAAAAAGTAGAGAATGAATCAGGTTTAAAGATAAAGTGTCTAAGGTCAGATAGAGGTGGAGAGTTTTCTTTTTTATTCAATTCATACTGCGAAGAGCATGGAATAAAGAGAAAAATATCTACTCCTAGGACTCCACAACAAAATGTGATAGCAAAGTGAAGGAATACGATTATACTTGATGCTACTAGGACAATGCTAATTGAAGGAAATGTATCTCATATACATTGGAGAGAGGTTGTTGGGACACCAATGTACACATTAAAAAAAATTCAAATCAAAGAAGGTACAAGTAAGACTCCTTATGAATTGTGGTTTGATCATACTGCTATTGTAAAATACTTCAGAATATTTGGTAGTGAGTGTTATATTAAGAGAGATGATGAGATAGGAAAGTTTGATGCTAGAAGTGATGAAAGAATTTTTCTTGGTTACTCTATGAAGAGCGAGGCTTACAAATGTTTTAATCTAAGATTAAGAAAGATGATTGAGAGTAACAATGTAAGGATAGATGAAAAGTTTCAAATATAAGAAATAATGTATGACAATAATCAGATTACAGAGATCAAAGAAGCTACTGTTGCTGCAAAAGAAAAAGAACTTATTGAGGTAGAATGTGAAAAAGAAACTCATGATGTTGACACAAGTGAAGCTACTGAGGTTCCTAAGACTTCAAGGTATGTAAAAAATAATCATCCTGAAAATCAAATTATTGGTGATTCTAATCAAGGAGTAATGACTAGATCAAAGGTTAGAGAAGAAATTTGTTTGATTTCTCATATTGAACCAAAGACTATAGATGAAGCATGTAAAGATGAATCTTGGATAAATGCTATGAAGGGATACTTAGATTAGATAAAGAAGAATAACACTTGGGAATTGGTTCCTAGACCTAAAAACAAAAATGTAATAGGAACAAAATGGATTTTCAGAAACAAAATGAATGAAGAAGGAACTGTTGTAAGAAAAAAAGCAAGACTGGTATGTAGGGGATATTCATAGCAAGAAGGTATAGACTTTGAAGAAAAATTTTCTCCTGTTGCTAGAATAGAGGCCATGAGATTGTTCTTGTCTTATGCTGCACATAAAGACTTTAAGGTGTATCAAATGGATGTGAACTCTGCATTCTTGAATGGGGATCTTGAAGAAGAGGTATACATAGATCAACCAGATGGATTTCCTCTATTCAAAGATAGAGACGTGGTATACAAATTAAAGAAGGTACTATATGGGCTAAAGAAAGCTCCAAGGGCTTGGTATGTAAGGTTAGACAAATACTTACTTCACCTTGGATTCAAAAAAGGTAATGCTGACAATAATTTATATTTGAGAACTAGTGAAGATGGAGTTGTGATAATTGAAGTTTTTGTTGATGATATTATCTTTGGAGGAAATGATGAATTATGTAAGAAATTTTCAAAAGAGAAAATGAATTTGAGATGTCCATGATAGGTGAAATGAAATTCTTTCTTGGACTGCAAATAACCCAGAATAAGGATGGTATCTTTATTTCTTAGACTAAGTATCTCAAAGAAATGCTAAAGAAGTTTGGAATGGAAGACTGTAAACTAGTAGGAACACCCATGGTGACCAGTAATAAGCTATCATGTAATGATGAGACTCAGTGTGTGTTTTAGACTAAGTACAAATCAATGGTTGGAGGATTATAATATCTGACTCATACCATACCGGATATTGCTAATGCTATTGGAATTGTGGCTAGATATCAGGAATAGCTAAAGGAGACATACCTAGCTATTGTGAAAAGGATATTTAGATATTTGAAAGGGATAATTGAATATGGCCTATGGTATGTTAGGAATGATAATTTTTTACTTCATGCTTATACTGATGCTAATTGGGTAGAAAACATTGATGACAAAAAGAGTACTAGTGGTGGTGCATTTTTCCTTGGGAAAAAGTTGGTTTCATGGCTAAGTAAGAAGCAAGATTATATAGCTCAATCTACTATGGAATTAGAGTATGTTGTTCTTGCTATTAATTGCACTCAAATCATTTGGATGAATCAAATGCTGAAGGATATTGGAATAACTTTTGATGAGCCAGTGGTTATCCATTGTGATAACACCAGTACAATGAATATGTCAAAGAATCCTGTTATGCATTCTAAAACTAAACATATTTCTATCAAATATCACTTCTTGAGGGACAAGGTGGTAGAAAAGGAAATAAAGTTGGAATATGTTAGCACTAAGGAATATATTGCTAACATCTTCACCAAGCCGTTGCCAAAAGATACCTTTGAATATCTCAAAGGTATGCTTGGGGTTCAGGCCCCTCCTAGTCAAAATTAAATGATGCAGAGGTGCATCAGTCCAGAGGTTCTCAAGAAGCCTTATCATTGTCTAGACTTGATGTAAAAGATCTACTCCTTAGGGGGAGTCATCATATGCAAAAGCTTACATAAGATATTTGGGTGATTCAATACCTGGTTCATGAAGGATGTAGAAACAAAACTTTTGATACCGTATGGAACCCTTTGCCATTGTTGTCAAAGGGGGAGAGATATGTATGAGAAAATCCCTACTATTTGGGGAGAGTGTTTAAAGGTGTACTATGAGAGTACTATTTTGGTTTTAGAACTTTTGGATTGATTAAAATTTGGGATGGATTTTCCCATATGTTGACATCAATGCCAAAGGGGGAGATTGTTGGATATTGCTAATGCATGGGAAGTGATTCAGACATTTTATATATTTAATCACTATGTTACTCAATGTGCACTCATACTGTTGTCATTTGTGTTTTTTCACTGATGTCAACATATGTTTCTGTGAGGAGAACAAGTTGGTTATCACAGTGTACAGACACTGTATGGATGTTTTAGATGCTGCAAAGTCAGATGAGAGCTCAAGAATATGTTGTGATCTTATATCCAAGATCACATCATGAAATGTTTCATATTGGATGAGTTACAAATGTTTTTGTGGAGACTGATCACTAGACTATGACAGTGCAAAATGACAGAGTTAGTCTTTGTGTTTTTGGTATATCTTCTAGATGATATGGATTCAAGGTATGCGAGCTTGAGGGATGCTAGACAAGGTACTGAAGGATTTTTGGTTGTCAGCACAAGGTACAAAATGATTGGTGATGTTAGCTATGGAATGTGTTCTAGAGAAGACCTATTTGGAAGCCGACTCGGGAAAGGCTTATGGGCCAACCTGATCATGATAATTATAATAAGGTATATATGAGAGGTCTTTTCTTTGGAAAAGATATGGATGAGAAAAAGTGATATAAATAGGTTGTAAAATCTGCGAGCTTATGTTTTCTGTATGTAGAGCAGAGGTTTACTGGTGGACTTCATTGGAACTGATCAAGCAAAGATAGTTGGTGCCGAATAGTTCAAAAAGATTGTGTATTTCTTCATATACACTTGTGTTGTGAATAGTGAGTTTTGAAGGTGGATTTAACCTTCTTTGGGAAATGAGCCTTGGATAGTGAGACCTTCCTTTCTTCTTGATTCCTAACAGGGTCCATCCTCTAACAAGGACTATGTACTGTAATGTTTCAATAAGCTCCTAACAGGGCTAAATCTTCTAACAAGGATACTACACTCTCAGTACATCTTTTGTGGGTGTTAATTCCCACTGGGTTTTTACCTTTAACAGGGTTTCCCCAACACCAAAATATTGTGTTATTGTGTTGAGATTTATTATGTTCATTGGATTTGATATTTCTGCTACTTAAAGTTTAAAGTTTAATAATCTTCCATACAACTGATTCACCCCCCCTTTCAGTTGTATTATGGACTATTATTCCTAACAACCTAGAGTTTCTTTAAAAAATGTGATGTAGATTGCTCACGAGTTTTAATACTTTGTTGCACACATCCTATACAATGTCAATTAGGAAAGTTTGATATATCAAAAAGATAAGGGTCCATTTTAGGTTGAATTGGGTTGAAGTTTAAATAGGCCTAGCCTAATCAATATCCATATATGTGTTAGAATAAGGTATTTGGTTCTTAAATTCAAGGATTATTTTTTTTACTTCGGAAGGTTGGTGTGAAGTCCAAAGTTCCCCAATCATCATCTTGAAGAATTGATGGTTTTATTTTTTATATTGGAGGAAGAATTAAAGAAGTAAATGAAGATTAAATAGTGTTGACTGTATTGGGATCCTTATATGCTAAGGTTGAATTTGTAGAAGAGAGGACATCAAGGATATTACCCATTTGAGGATTGTTTTTATATATGTATGGTCCTGCATGATAATTGGGTTGTATAGAAAATTTTACAATAATCAATGGTATACTTTGAGGGGTATCTAGAATGGTATTGAATTGATTAGGTTATTTATTCTCAAAATATTCATTTGGAAAAGGGAGAGCATTGAGGATATCATAATTTTCTTCTAAGGTACTTTCAAGAAAAGCTTTAGGAGAAGGAGGATCATAACTCATTAGTGGTTCATTTTTAGAGGGAAGATGATTGAAATGGATAGGAGGAGAAGTTTCATTAAGAGAATCATCAATAATATTACCCTTTTCCACCACAAAATAATCTTCTTGTACAAAGGTAGTATCATGGGGGAGGTACATATCAAGAGAATAATCGACATCATTCTCTAATGGTTCATCCCAAAGAGGGATATCATTGAGAGAAGGCTTAAAAGTATGTTCTTGCATCAATATGTCCTTATGAGTGAGAATAAATTTGGGAGAGGAATTATTGATTGGATCATAAAGGGGATTATTGAAAACCCTAAATCCTTCTATCACATTAATTAAATTTTTATAGAAGGAGAATTTAGGAGGTTTAGAGGAAAATTTAGTAGAGATGAAGTCATCAAGGTCTTCATCCATCATATCAAAATATCCACTACTAAAAGGATCATCAAAAGCAATAAAGCTTTGAACACAAAAATAAAACATTTTATAATAAAATAAGCTAATGTTATGAACTAATCTAAAGACACATAACAATGCATGAAAATAAAATATTTTTGGATTTTTATTATTTTTAACATGTAAATGCAAGAACGAATCTATGAACAATATGCATTTTTTATGTCCTTTTTTTAATTAACGGATTCAAAAGTAAAACTAAATGCATACAATGTAACGATTTTGTATTTTTTAATTATTTTCAAACATGCAAGAATGAAAAGAAAATGAAAAAATTAAATAGATCTAAATTTGATAAAACTAAATGCAACAATGTAATGCATACAAATCAAATCTAGACACCAAATCAAAATGGGAATGTCATGCATCGAGTTCACCAAAATGTATAAAATGAAATGAGGATAATGTAAAAGGGATATTTTCCCTAATTCATAAAATACATTGGAATAGAAAACCACCTCAAGACCAATATGATTAACACCACTTGAGAGATTCTTATACAATATCTATACTTGAAGGGTTTTTATTCCTTTGTTGCTTAGAATTGAAAGGAGAGGAATGATATTGACATGAAAAAGAGTAAATAAGAATAGATCTGATTTAATCTAATTAATAAAAATGATGTAAAAGGGGATGGAGGAAGATTTGAATGCACTTGGAAATGGAATAAAAAAAGTAAGGTTGCAAACTCAAATTTATGGTTGTTAGAGTCCTAGAATGACCTGTAACTACAGATCTAAGACTTAGATTTTGTAACCTGGCTTCCTACCAAATTTTAGCTTAAAATGGTTAGGACACATCAATTTTGGTGATGTGTCCCTGAGTACACATTGATTTTGGTGATGTGTCCCCAATTTTTTCAACTAAAACTTTCACAGATCCTACAATTGTACTTGTTCTCCCTAGATTTGATATGATGACTTTGTGTCTTGTTCTTACACATATAAACATGAGGAAGAAGGTTGGGAAAAGAGGTTTTAATTGGTCAAACCACTATTTAGGAATCAATCTTGAAAATGCATTGAAATTGCATGAGGAAAGATGAAATATAACCTAGATGTGAAACATAAATCACCTTATACATTGATAGCGTAATGTTTCTTTGAATGTGATCACACATGTCAGTGCAATATCTTGATCTCCAAAAAAACCTAAAAGGAAATCATGAAACATAATCCTTGTACAATTGATGTTGTAGTTTGCCACAATGCTTGATGAAGAGGAAGAAGAATGCCTTGAAGATCTAAGTGATTGATTGCTTGATTGATTGTAACCCTTGTACTCCTTGTTTCTTCTTATTGTTCTTATGAAACAATGGAAAGGGGGGCATTTATATAGAAATTTCAAAGTAAAACCACCTTTAGGATGACTTAGAAAAACAAAAATGACCTATGGGGATACCTTTGGTGAGTGTGAGACCATAGGATCCCGTCCTTAAAATTTCAAGCAAAAATATTGGGGACACATCAGGAATGGTGATGTACACCCCAAAAAGTTGACATGTACCCAAAAAATTGACATGTCCCTAACAAAATTCAGTGAAATTTCACAGGGAGAAAGTTGACAGTTTCTAGGCCCCAAAATAAAAACCATGCAAAGATATAAGATCAATAGATGTGAAAATCATGCCTCAAACTGTAAAATGAGGCAAGACCTATCTTAGAGTGAGGATATGTAATGAATTGGTAAAAATCATTTAAGAGAGGACTGTTAGAATTAGTAATCTTTCCTTGGTTGTTTTATTTAATTTGAGGATAAACTAAGGTATCCTCCTTTATTTAATTTAGGCTATTCCTAGAGGAATCTCTTCATGTAATTTTGTCCTCTAGTCCAAGTGGGAGGACAACTCATATTTTGTAATTTCTTAAATAAGGAAATTAGTTTGTTCCTCCTTATGATGATGCTCACACTTGGCATACACTTAGTATGAATGTGAAACTCATTCACATAGGGAGTTGCATGCAAACTTCTTCACTCATCTCTACTTAAGAGATGCTTCTCCACACACTTGACACAATTTTCTCACATTTCCTACTCACAATTTTCTCTCCTCTTGACATATTAGTTCTATCATTATTGTATTGAGCTTCTTACTCATATTCTACCTCTCTCTCTGTCTCTCTCTCTCTCTAGGCTTTTCATGCCTAATTCATAATACACAAAGGGGTTTTTCTTTGCTTTTCCCCTTACAAAAATCTCTTGGCTCTTTGTTAGGATTCTTGGAGTATTCTCATGTTTTGATGATTGATATTGCAACTTTATCTCATATTTGGCTTATGGTAAACTCCTTCTTGCACTTCACTTTCTTGGATTATTTCTTGAACTTATTTTCATTCTTTTAATACTTCTAACAAGGACTCATAATATTAATTTCAATATTTTTTAAAATTAATAAAGATCTAATGAGAATTAGAAGAACATGAAATCAATGTGGGAACCCATACACACTAAAATGGGGCTAAAATGAGCACCTAATTAAGGGTGCTTACTTTTTAGGCACATGTGACCAATGTATTTAATGTTTATCACTTATCTAGTTGGGTTCTTGTTATTTATAATCTATGTTTTGCTTTGTATTCTTTTGGCATGGGATCTTATTGTATTTTTTCATTGTCATGGCCTACTTGTAACTTAATTATAATATGCTTTTGGCTTGGATGATCTTGTTGTAAACTCTAATGATCTATCTTGTATATAAGTAAAGTTTATGCTTTGGAAAAATGCATGAGTGTAAGAGAGAGTTTTATGGGTGAGCTGATGAAGATTTATTTATAGAGTTTCAGAAGAGAAGAGTTTAGTGATAGTGGAAGTGAAGAAAAGACAATAACAATGTTTTGTTGAGGTTGATAGTGTTGTGTAGATCAAATGCATTATCAAGAGATTTTCTCTTTATCTATTGAGAATATTTGTATGTACCTTGTCCCTAGATAGTGAGTCTTGGGTGTACAAGCCCTTTGCAGTATCTTTCTACTTTAGCAATGAGCCTTTATTTGCAAGTTTGTAGTAGTGAGCTCCTATTTTTATTCATTATTGTATTGGTAGTGAGCCTCTTGTTGCAAGTTTGAAGCAATGAGTTCCTAGAATCTTTTGTAATCAAACTATATACATCAGTGAATTATCTTTGTGGGAAAGTTATCACCATGATTTTTCTTGGTTTGGGTTTTCCATATAAAATATTGATGTTCATGTGTTACTGGTTCTATTTATTAATTGCTTAATATTTCATTTAGTGAATATTGAAGTTAGCTATTTACTTAAGTGTGATTTTGGTTTATGCTGATTAAAACCCCTCTCAACATCTAGAGTGTGTTAAAAAATGATCACATTGAATACAAGGTGTCACACTCACAAGTCTGGGTGAACCATAGGAAAGTAAAAGACACAATCACAACACAAGTACCAGAAGATCAACAACACATATTCACTAACTCACTGAATAACTGAGTGGGTGCATAGTCCAAGAATGAGCATGTCATAACATGTACATTTAGCCCATGCAGTGCTAAAAAATCCTCTTGTGGAGATGAGGTGCTTGATGTGCTAGCACACCTTGGCACTTCTCCACTACATCCTTGGCTAATGGAAGCCCACAAGGTATGTATGAGGAATCTCAATTTTTGGTACACCTAGGTCAATTATGGTTGGTACACCTAGGCCCACATATCCATACTTATCTTGATTAATTATTTTAACCCATTAGTTTTATTTATGTTTTTACTTGATTAATGACTCAATAATGGGTTACCCTAGTAATACTTTGTGCTCTGGTCCCCCCATTGGGAGTCACTCCCATAATTGGCTTCAAATCCACTCAAGAACACAAACACACACGACAATTTAGTGAGGTCACTCACATCCACACACACATGGTGGATTTCCAACACGTCCCTCAAAAATAATATATCCCTCTCAACCATGTGGGGATAAATTCAAAGGTTATCACATGCAATCACACGTGCCAATTCACATTTCCACACATTTTCACACACAACCGTGACCTCATCAAGGGTGAGATTCATACACAAGGAATTCATGGGATTTCCATTTCCCTCACATATTCACAATGAAACAATTTTAATATGGAAGAAACATTCAAGATTTCACAAATGCATAAAACTCTGATTTGGACAACATGGTCCAAATCCATCAAAATTCATCAAAATTCCAACTTTTAAATATCAAGAAAGAAAGGAAACCCATTTTCCCTTACTGAATGAAAATGCCAATAACACATTTAAATCACCCAAAATCACAAGTATGAAATATCCATCCATGATTTAAATGAAAACCCTCATTCACAAGCAATGCAAGCAAGATAACAAGAAATTCCAATTCTTTTTCCACAAATCTCATAATTACTTCCCTTAGAAACCAAAAATTAAGCTTTAAGAACAATTTCAAGCAATTTAAAATGGATTTTATCGAAGAATATAAGACAAAAAATGAGCTTACCTTTCAAGACCAAAAAAATCCTTAAATGCTTAGAAAATAAAGCACACTCCACAAAAATAATGAAATTTTGAGGAGAAGGAAATCTCAATCCAAGGAATCCAATGGTGAAGCACCCACACAAATATTTTTTTCAAAATCATACACTCCCAAGCAATTTCAAAATTCTCATGTAGTTTATGAAGAAAAGTCCAAAATTCTCATAAAAGGCTATAGTGAAAATGAAGTAAAAGAGACTTTTTATTAAAATCCCAAAAATGACTTAAACTCAAAATAAATATACAAAGCCTTATTATTCACATTATTTAATCAAAAATAAAATAAATACAAAATCCCTAAAATTAAAAATATTAAAACCACAATATAATAAAATTCTCTCAAAATCTAGTCGACAACAACAAATACACCCAACTTATAAACTGGTTATATTGAGTGACATAGGAACACAACCAAGGAAAGTGATTATGATACAAAACATAGACACACCAAAACATTCATCCAAATCACACATACCAAACATAGCCGAACATTGCTTCAATGTAGTTGTATCTAAGCCTATCGGGGAAAACTGTTGTCCAAAAGATGGAACAACAATTCTGGCTGAATACAAGTTGGGCACATGCCTACCTACATATTTAACCACCATTGGGGTTATATATTTTATTTTATTTTGGGAATGCTCAAACCTACCAATTTAGATAAAGTTGACGCCATATACTTATCTAGGTTAGTATAATAACCAAAGCACATATGCATATATAATACCAATTAGTGACAAACAATGAACGGGATCAAGACATCATGTGGGCCTCACCAATGAGTAACTATGACTTTGTCCCTCTTCACATAGACACATCAAACAAGATCCCTAAGAAGATTAACATGAGCATAGTAGAAACTAAAACATCAGTGACCCATAAATATGCAAGCAATCATTATCAAATATCACAAGGAAATACATACACTAATTATACATCATCATCTAAGATAAAATGTTAAACATCCACAATTATAATAAAACACATAATATCCAATGAAATCATTGGATGAAAGTATTATAATCTAGGTCATTATTAACAACATACACTAGAGCCCCAATATGAGTTATTGCAACATGTGAATAGCATATCCTAACTCATTGAATCCAAAATACCATAATACATAGAGTTATGGTTACCACGTTAGAGAACATACAAAGTCAACAATAAAACCTTAACCCAATGATACCATCTAAGAATGTTGATGCAATCAAACATCAACACTAAGATATTATGCAATAATGATCACCAATTAAATAAAAATAAAATTCAGTGTCTACAATAGTAATGATATCATGTAAAACAAGGAATATGATCATACTCACACTACATAAAATGGAAACTCCAAAGAATAACCTAAGTGTAGTTACATGGTAAGTATACACTAGGTACAATTCAAATAGTAACAAATAACAAGATAATAAATCCACATAATCCTAACTTCAAAAGAATATCAATACAACATGGTCTGACATTATCAAACAATATACAATTTCCACAATGAGTGCATGAGGTATTCATAGCCAAAGCCTACAAATTCATTGATAATGGTACATGAACAAAAAGACCCAACATAAGGAAACAACAACAATGCCCTCATTTGATCCTTTATAGAACCAACTACACCATGTCGCCTTCTCCCAAATACCATGACTACTATCAAGAGAGAACACATGTACAAGAGAGAATATAATCCACTCCCAAGCTTAAACAGGGATTGATAGCAATGCAAAAAGGTGTATCTTTCCAAAAACAATTCTAAGAAAATGCAACACTAGAAGCTCCCCCTCAACTCCCCAAAACCTTTAATCATGAAAATGATGCACTCCAAGGTCTCATATAAGATCAATGCACCCAAATTATCAAGTTAACCTTCAAGGTAAGAAAAGAAATAGTCATACTTTAAGTCCAAAAGTACTACCTTTCTCATCTAAAGTATACTACTTCCCATAAAAGTCCTCCTTTCTAAATTTAAGGTTTGTAAAATAAGGCTTCTCTTGTACACACTCACTTTATCTATAGGTATTAAGGCCAAATTTTAGCTCCCCGAGGCATAAATTTCATAGATATTTTGTCCTCACACCCCCCTCCCGAAGTGTTATCTATCTAAGAATTTAGAATGCAAAACTTTGCAACAAGGTTCACTTGGTTGATGAATAACTCCCTAATCTAGGAGTCAAATGTGATTTCTCCATTGATGAGTGCTTTTTTTAACCTAAATAATGGTACCTTATCCATCCCAATCATTACTTAACCAAAAATATTATCACTATGAGACCAAACCCACAATCAACATCCACCTCTTACAAACTTATTAGTCATAGAATATCCAATTCTGTCAGGAAAGACTACATCTTCCTCCAGCCTTAGTTCGAGGAAACACAACCAACAAAATTCCTCCATATCCAACTTCTCTGCAAACCTAGAACCTTATAGGAAATTGAAAATTCTCATGTACTACACAAATAAGTGTAACCCTACCTAAGAAGAACTCAAATATTGTTGATGCATCAATCCGGTAGAATTATTGCCATATCTTTCACTTTGGGTTGATGTTAAGGGGAATAGTCCTTAGGGGGAGTAGTCAGGAAGAGATGAAGACTATAGTACCAAGATGAAGACTTATACATGTTTCACCTTTGGAACTTTTGTCAAAGGGGGAGAAGAATATATAAAGAGAAAGAGATAAGAGATAAGAAGAACTAGTTGAAGGCACAAAAGGAGAAGGTTATCAGAGAGAGTATTTATTTGGTTGGTATTGTTGGTGTTTCCATCAATGCCAAAGGTGGAGATTGTTGGCATAACTAATGTAGAGGTAAGATGAGTATGTTATGGTATGATTTTTATGCATATCTAATGATAGGTTGATCATTTATGATGTTGTCATTGATGTCAACTTAGTGTTTGTTGGTTGACAATGTACCTGTTATGCTGATGTATGTTCAAGAGGTTGGATATAGAGCTAAGGTAAGAGTTGGAGCATATGATCACAATAGAATAATAAATGATGTCTCTAGATGCTATATCTATGACCACACATGTTTATCATATGTATGTATTGACTTATGATCGATTGAAGGTTGACAGGTCAATTAGAAGTAGTCAAGAAGGAATGATTTGATGATTGTGTCAAATATGTCTGGAATCAGGTGTTTTGATTCAGGATGTGTTATCTTGACTATGTTATGAGGTTTCTAGCACAAACACATCATGGTTGGTGACCATAAGAAAAAGTTACAATGGACAAAAGATCACTCAGTGAAAAGAAAAAGAAGTTCTTAGAACAATAGGTCAGATCCGTAACCGTTGATATTTCACTGTGTTGCGATAAATGGTTGTGTTGTAAGGATCATAGTGACATGGAAGATTAATGTGGAATGATAATTTTTCTTTTTCATTATTGTGGTGATCAAATTTCTTGGATTTGTGCAAGAATATTGGAGAGTGTGATGTGGTTTGACTTTACTTTGTCAAATTGATTATGTGATGGATCTGGAGCCCGACATAGATTTGAAATTGTATTTGTTCATTTGTAATACATTTTAGGGTACAAGGATTGAGTGAGAATGAATTGTAATTGTGAAATTCAAATGTATTAGGGTTGTTTTCCCACCTTAAGTTTTAAAGCATATTTATATCTTTTGATGTATGATGAGTGTGTGGAAGAGAAAGATTGCAAGTGTAGGTGTGCGATTATAGTGTTTGTATGTTCTTTATGTGAAGCATATATTGATCTTGAACTAGATCTATACTAGTAGAGGATAAGTGCTATTTTCTACGATCATTTCACTTATTAACTCATAACAGTTTCTGCAAGAAAATCCCTTAACCAGGTAGACTTTAACATGTCTTATTTGTAAATCCTTTAACTGGGTGAATATTTAACTAGGGTTTGAAATCCCTTAATAGGGTTACTCCTAACAGGGATAGATGTAAATCCCTTAACCGTGTGGCTCCTAATAGGGTCTTTCTTTTAACTAGATATTTTGTAAGCTTTTAACATGGCTAATCTCTTACTTGGGTGTACTTCAAAAGAAGTGAAAAATATTTGTGGGTGTCATCCCCACAAATGGTTCTTCCCAGTTGGGTTTCCAAAAGAAAAATATTGGTGTTATTGTGTTGCATGGTTGTGGTTATTTATCTTCAATGGTTTATTTATGCATGTAATGAATATTAATGGATGCAATTTTTTGAATGGTTTAAGAAAGTTTGAATTGTTAGATTACTGATTCACCCACCCCCCTCTTAGTAATCTTGGTCTTGATGTATCATCTTAAAATGGAAGCACTTCCATGGTAAGAGTGTTTATCCCTCTGAGTAAGTGGTTTGGGGTTATGTCGAATGCCTTGAATGGATATTCAACTTGGATCTAGCTTTTCCCCCTGTTCTACCCCATTTTCCACTTCTTCCTAGCATTTTCCTAGCATTCTGGACCATGAACCCGAGGTTTTTGACCCTAAGGTCAAAGTTGACCTTATGGGATCAAAGTTGACCTTGATCTTGACTAGGTCAGGATCGACCTCAACCTTGACCTAGTCAGGTTCAAGCTCGATCTTGACCCTATGGTCTGGGATCTTCGGGGTTTGCTTCCAGTTTCAGGATTTCATCAAAATCTTGCATTTTCCCTCTTCGGGGCCACTATTTCTCAAATTAAGTGTCAAATTCTCAAATTAATATTTGAGGTGGACCTTTCTTGATATTTTTATAGGATTCCTAATTTATTATTGGAGATTATCCTTTCTTGAGTTTTGTGCCTAATGCTCAAATTAACTTTGGGGTTAGCCTTACCTCGAATTTTGTGACAAGGCTCTTAAATAATTATTTTATTTCTATATTAAGGGTGGTCCCCTCCTAGAGTTTTTTGTCAAGACTTTAATTTAATTTCCTCTCCATGTGCACCTCTCTAGAGTTTTGTGCCATGGGCCCTTAATTATTGTTTTCTACAAGGCCCCTCTTGTGCCCTAGATCACTATAAAAGGGAGCCTTCCTCTCTCATTTTCTCCATCAAGTTTTGCCATCCACTTTCATGATCAAGCTCTCAAATGCAAGAAAGCAAGAAGATCAATCATTCAAGCCTTCAAGCATTCAAGCATCCAATTCATCAAGGAGATCCATTAGAAGCCATTGAAGGATTCAAGCTCTATGGAGCCCTCTTGTTGAAGATCCATTCATTCAAGCCTCTTCCAAATTCAAGATCCATTCAAGATTGGTGTTGAAGATCTAAAGACAATTGATTAGAGACATCCTACATTTGATTCTACACTCATCCATTCTTGTGGATTCAAGGATTCAAATCCTCCACAAGGGTTTCAACTCAAGCAAGGTGAATTGTTCCATTTACTTTGTTTATTCCAGCAATTTCAATTCAATTTCAAGGTTAATTCCTAAATTAGGGTTTGATTGAGGCAAATCCCTTCCCCCAACAAAAAAACCATTTTTCTTGTAGGTACATGTGTGGAATTTCAGATCTGAGAGTAGATTTGGATACCCTTTTCGCCGAACTTCCAAGATTCATGAACAAAGTCAGAATCGACCTTCAGAATAAAAATGTAGATCTTGACCTAGTCAGGTACAACCTTGATCCTGACCTACTCAGGTACAACCTCAAACCTGACCTAGTCAGGTACAACCTTGATTTTGACCCAACATCAACCTGATTCAATCTTGGAAAAAGATTTCTGGGTTTTGTAGATCTCGCAGTTTCGGTTCTAATATGCAAAAAATAACTATTTTTGAGATCGCTTGACAGGGTTTTCAGCCAGTTCTTTTTTAGAGGTAAGTACCTTTATTTCTTAATTTCAATATTAGTCATCTACATTTACTTTCTATATCAATACAATTTCATGTAAGTGTAAAATATTAGCTTTGGGGTCTCTTTTATGTGCAAGCCATTGCCCTAGGACCCCATACACTATTTTATCCTTTACACTTGATAATACAAAAATTAGTACTGATAATCTTGTTTCAGAGGAAATGGTGGATAAATTGAAGTTAGAGAGAAGAAACAATCCGAATCCCTACAAGATTTACTGGTTGTAGAAGGATCACAAGGCTTTGGTCAATGAACAGTGTCTAGTAAAGTTAAAAATTGGAAACTATCATGATGAGGTATTGTGTGATATTATGCCTATGGATACTTGTTGTCTATGTTTAGGGAAACCATGGAGATTTGATTTTCATGTAGTACATGATGGGTATGAAAATACCTATTCCTTGACAAAGGACAGAGTTTGAGACAAGATGAATCCATTGAAGGAAACAAAGGAAAATGTATGTAGTAATGCCATGATATGTTTAGTTGATGAGATATCTTTAATTGATGGAAGGATGTTTCTAGAAGGCATGAAGCATGAACATATGTGTTTTTTTTTAATTAAAGGAGTTGATAAAGATGAAGTAGAAGATGTACCCATAGAAGTTGTAGATTTATTGGATGAGTTCTAGGATATTGTATTTGATAATGTACTTGGTGGATTGAAACCAATAAGAAAATCTAGTCATCAAATGGACTTGATTCTTGGACCTAGTTTTTCAAATAAGGAAACCCATAGTATGAATCCAATGGATAGCAGAGAGGTGAATAGACAAGTGCAATAGTTGTTGTAGAAGGGGTTGATTCGAGAGAGTTTGAGTCCATATGTTGTACCAACAATTCTAGCACCAAAGAAAAATGGAGAATGGAGGATGTGTATAGACTCTCAAACTATCAATAAAATTACTATCAATTATAGGTTTCCCTTGCCAAGGATGGATGACATTATGGATTGCTTGAGTGGAGCTAAGTACTATTGGAGATTTTCCAACAAGCAAGTGTTGACTGTATGTTTGTCATTGATGACAACATATGGTAAGTAGCATGTGTGAAAGACTTATGTAGTAAGATTTGAGTATATGTAGCATGGACATGTTATCAACATGATATCATGGATGCAGAGGTTAATTATTATTACAGACAGTTATGTAGCAACTTGTGTCAGCAGTGTTCCTAACAGAGTTACAGGCAGTGTTCTATGAGTGATTGTTCGTACAGTTATTATGGAGCCTTGCGCACTTGGATATGTGTTGGAGACATGTTAGTGATGTTACAATCATGGAGGTAGAGTCTAGTGTATAGTAGAAGTGAAGTTATGTAGTCGCTATTCACCAGTTATAGTTTATTGTGTTTATTCAGAAGAGCCGACAGAGATTATATTAGTACAGGAGTTGCACCTATCATTATGGTATGTGTGCTTGGATTAGTGATTGGAGAAGAGTTATGAATGTTTGGTTAAGAGTGCATGATGTAATTCATCTTGAGGAGAAAGTATCAGTTAATTTGGTAGAGCCGACAGTCTGTAGCGTGCGTCTACACCTATTAATCTAGACAGGTCCCAGTTTGTGTTGCATGCTTAGTAGAGCCAAATGAGATATTATTGGAGAGTGTTATTGTTTCTCTAATATGATTTCAGGGTGGTTCTAATAGGCTGACTTGATTATATCATTTAGAGGAAAGATAATTATAGCCAATCATTTTTTATCGCTAGAGGTGTGGCACAGAGATAAGAGTAGAGCAGAGAGTGTGAAGTGTTGTCATCAAGAAGATGTCTATGTGATAGAGAAGATTGATTGTGCTATTCATTGGAACTGATCAAGATAGCAGGTCTACCTCACAGTTCACCAAGATCTAGATATAGTATGTATCTATTATTCAGAAGGTTGCAGCCTTCACCCCTTTGAGCACCGAGCTCTTAGAAAGTGCGTCCTCACCCCTAATAGGGTCAATCATAAAAAACTCTTAACATGGTCTGACCTTTAACCAAGTCACTATACTTATTTCATTGTAAAGATCAACTCCTAACGAGGTTGTAAAATCTTCTAACAAGGATCATTATACACTAGTGCAGTTTATTAGTGGGTGTCAATTCCCACTAGGGTTTTTACCTATTTGGGTTTCCCCGTAACCAAAATATTGGTGTTGTGTTCAAGTGTTCTTTCATTTTGTTTATGCTTAATGTTTAAGTATACTTAATTGGATAAAGAATTGAAACTTGTAGATAACTAATTCACCCCCCCTCTTAGTTATCTCTTGGGGCTATTCCTAATAATTAGTATCAGAGCCAAGTGCCTCAGTGAGAAAGTTTAATATCTTGAGGTTGATCATATGGCATACTTCAAAAAAGAAAGTCCCAAGTTTGATGGAGAGAATTATCTTGACTGGAAGAACAAGATGATGACACATTTACAATACATTTCTTTTGAAGTGGCTATCAAAGAAGTTAAAGTTCCATCTCTAGCAGATCTTACAAAGGATGATGCTACTGACAAGCAAACAAATTTGTTCCATTAGAATGCAATAGCCAAAGAAGCCCTTATCAACACCTTATTTGATAGTGAGTTTTCAGAGATAAAGAAAGTAGACAGAACTTACAAGATATGGAAGCACCTAGAAGACATGTTTGAAGGAGATACACAAGCAAAGAATGCACACATAAAGACATGGAAGAAAAAATACAATACATTGGAGATGCTACCTGAAGAGAACATAAGAGCCTACAATCAAAGGATTAATGAAGCTGTTGCTAGAATCAGAAACAATGGTGGAGAAATTTTAGAAGAAGACATCATGGATAAGCTGATGACTACCTTGACACCAGAATATGAGAGAAAGATAAACATCCTTTATGAGACTATGCAATTCTCAGAAAACTTCAAAAGAGAGACCTTAATCAGCAAGATTTCTACATTTGAGATATCAAGTTTGAAGATAGAGCCTAAAAGTGAAACCTTCAAAGCTTCACTCCATGGTAAGAAATCCTTGTACACCTCTAGTAATTTTGATGATGATGATGAAGAAGAAAAAGCACTAGATGATTTCATTGCTATGATTGCTAAAAGATAAAAGAAAGGAAAAGGAAAATATGAAGGTCAATTGCCATTCAAATGCTTTTCATGTAATAAGATTGGTCACTTTGCATCCAAGTGTCCTACAAGAGTTAAGAAGTTCAAAAATAACTACAAGCCTAAGTATACAAAGGAATGTTACTATGTTAGAGATGGAGTATCAGATGAAGAATCAATAGAAGAGGAAATTGGATTCATTTCTCTTGAAGATGAAAAGAACACACAAGAGTTAGCACTAATTTCACATGCAGACATCAAGACATATTAGATCATTGACAGTGGTTGTTCACATCACATGACAGGAGACAAGGATAGATTTGTTCATTTGGATAGATACAAAGGTGGCATGGTTAGATTTGGAGATAACACTCCTAAACCTGTCATTGGTAGAGGAGCTATCACATTGGATAGAAAGAACAAAACTAATGATGTTCTCCACTTATATCTCCCTATACATATTATGATCCATATTCTATACACAACTCCCCCTTTGACATTAATGACAAAGGTGTTTCAAAAATTGTATCTACACATACTCACTGAGGGAAAGCATCCAGATATGCTATCTTTAGGTTTTGGATCTCCTTCTTTCAAAATGTGATCAAAGAGTTTACTATCTGGAGATGGGCGCATAGTGCATACTGTAGCTTCTCCATCTTCTCCAAGTCAGTGCTAGGACCATGATCATATGTTACCATTGTGGCGTCTGTGTCCTTGATGTTTTGATTGAGTATATCTAATGAGGGTGCAAGAGCATTCCTGAGCTGTGTTTGCCTTGCCCTGATCTTTGACATTTCTTTTTCTACCTTCTCAATCTTATCTATTTGCCCTTGGTATACATTATTAAACATGTTTACATTTGTGGATGTGTCTTTCACTGAACTCTTGACTTGCTCAATCATAGCTTCTACCTCTTTTATTTTCTTGAAATGGGCATCAGTAAGCTTATCCTGATCCATGCATTCTACAATGACTCTTCTTCTTTGATCTGCAAACTCTTTTAAGGATGCTTGACTAGTCTTGAGTGAGCTTAGGTCAAGTGCAAAGTTGCTCATTAATTCACTTAACCTCTTCTTCAAGTGCTTTTCTTTTGCAACTAGGGATGCAGATTCTTCAAGGCTTGAGAAATTATTTTTGAAATGTGAGATGACTATACTCACATCATCAACAGAGTGTATCTTTGACACTTTCTTGTCCTTTGGAAATAAATTGTTCAGAATGTTTACTGATTCTACTAGGAGGGGATTCCTCATCACTTGTTTTTCTTTGGCCTTTTCCATGGCTAGGACGCTAAATTTTATCAGATCTTCTTCTCTCCATGAGTCCAAACTGGATGTGTTAGGTGTCAAACTTGACAACAATGCTGCTGAGGGAGTGATGGGAGTGCTATCTGTCACTTCTTGTTTTACCTTGACTAGTTCAGCTGATGGTTCATTACTCTCTTCTTCTTTTTTTGTTTCTTTCTTTTCTTCTTCTTTTTCTATTTTTTCTTTTTCTTGTTCTTTCTTTTCTTCCATCTTCTCTTCTTCTTTCTCATCTGTTATATCTTCAATCAATACTTCTTGATGAGTGGGAGGTGTGTTGCTACATAAAATTTTAGCTTCTTGTGTGCTCACAAAAGCTTCTTCAAACTTATCCAACTCAGTGTCAGTGGCCGCCATGGCTATCTCTACATTATCAATGATAATGGTGCTATCCTTGAGTGACTCTGTCATGGGCACAGACTTATCTACCTCTGATTGTGTTTCCATTGTAGGCATTAAATCTTGAGGACCTGTTACTGATGCATTAGTGGGCTCTGCCACCTTGAATTCCTTTATGGATACTTGTGCTTTGGGCGCAGTAGGTGGATATATGTGCTTGTTCATAAAGACCTTCTCAAAGGCTTTCTCTATTTCTTTGGCAACTAATTCATAGTTTTTATCCATTATATTCAATGTTCTTTTATTGGTCCTGAGGTGAGGCTTCACCAGATCTAATAGTAACTTCTTCTCTTCTAGCTCACATACAGGAAGGGTTTCATCTAAGATCTTCTCCCTTATCTGTAGATCTTCTTCAATAGCCTATCTCTTTTGGAATTCTAGGATGTTCCACACATTGTCAGGGATCATAGTCTTAAGTTCCAAGACTATCTTCTTGAACTTCAGCATGTGTTTGACTATCATACCATGTATCTCAGATTTGTCTATTTCACTATATTTTTCATAAAACTTCCCTACTTGATCAATTCTTTCCTCATCAATTATTCTTGCACTTAGCACACTGAGACTAGGTTTGAAACTTACTTCAGGAGGTGCTTGTGAGTTCCTTTTGTTTCTTGTGACTCTTGAGGATGGATGACTAGTGCTAATCTCTTTCTTCCTCTTTAGCATTTCCTTATACTCAAGAGGAGCAGTAAGGTCAATGTTTTCCTTGGGTGCAAAAGGAGTAATATTAGTTTTACCCTTTTGTTCATCAGATATTTCTATCTTCACCTTCTTTAGTTTGGGATCATCTGATTCTACCTTTGTTATGTCTGCACTCTCTAATTCCAAAGCAATCATTTTTTCTCTTGCTTTGTCTAGATCTACTTAAGACACACCATGTATTCTCAAGATCTCTGAGGTGACTTTAGCAACCTTTCTTTTTGTTGCTGCATTTTTTAGTTTAGCATCTATCTCTCTTGTCTTTTCCTCATAAGTTCCCCACCTTGTCTCATTAGGATCAGTAGGAGCTGAAAGCAATACTTGAGCATATGCTTCTAAAACTTGTTCATCTACTTCATATCCAAGTGGATGAATACACTTTGTTCTAGGTACAACTACCTCCATGCATGTTGTATTTGTTTCTACCATAAAACAAATAGTATCCTTGTATTTCTCAACAATGTTTTCTGGAATTTTGTACCTCATTTGCATCTTGGCCCTAAAGGTCTTCAACTCCAATGTTATGTAATCTCTCAATGTACTCTCATTGGATGCCTTGTAAGATATATGTGGTATGGTTGGAATGGATTTGTCCAAATATGAATCTGACACTTTCCCAACTATATGAAGGTACATGTAAATGATCAAAGACCCAAACTTGAATATCTTGGTCTTATCATGCTTGATTGCCTTGATGTTATCAATCAACTGTGCACGCAAGATCTCACATAGATTGAACTCTCCATCTTCCTTCACAAGTCTAATGGCTACTAGAATTATGGCCGTAGACACACTATTCACCCTGCTGGTGTGTTGAAACCTGTATCTAAGTATCATGGACATCAATTTGATGTTAGCTTGCTCAATAGGCTCAATTGTCATCCCGCGCCTATCACTCCTTGACTTACATGTTTTATCAACAATTTTTTTGACATCCTTGCCTTCAGGAAGGACGACACCAGTCTTAGATAGGCTTGTCATCTCATATATTAGGTCACTAGTGATTCTTATTAGCACATCACCTATCCAAAATAGGTCATCATGAATTCTCCTTAGAAGTATTTTAATCCATTGTCTCATAGAACTCATATGTCGTAGCATACTCCACTATAGGGTGATCATTCCACTTCGCATATTCATCTAAGAAGGTTTTGTTTGATTTTAGCATGGTTTCCATGTGCGCCCTTAATCTGTCCAATCCTACTAGTTCCTTCTTACAGCTAATGTATTCCCTAATGTCTTTGACATGCATAACACCCATAGGTGTGCGGGAGAATGCTCCCTCTAAATCATCTAAGGTAGACTTAAATGGATGCTTCTTAAACACATATCTTTTCTTTTCTACAACATCAAATACTATGGGAGTGGCCATCACTTACTTGTTTTATCACTTTCCAAATGTTCTCTAAGATAATTTGAAGACTTTTGAATCGACACGATGAACTAGGGTTTTTGTAACTGATCAAATGTATTGCTAATCATTGATAGATCAATCTGCAAGTCTTCACAATAACTTCTAAAGCTCTTTCTACTCTCCAATCGCTCTGAATTCAAATGTAACAAGTAATCAAAAGGCTTTATGTGTACTTAAAGTGAAAATTATGCCATTAATGCTTGTCATGTAAACCAGGCTATCACTTAAAAATTTCCAACTTTTGTTCTGCGAACAATCAGTATGTGCACTCTTGCACGAAGGTTCCTTTATTCTCCAAAAGCTTAAGTTCAAAGGCACATACTCAGAGAGTGAGTATACCAGCCACCTAGGGGTCTAGAGATAAATTGTCTCCCCCTATGACCTTGAGGGCCATTCATCCAGATGGAGAGGGTTTGTCCACTGTGGATGCATCTAATACATAATCATCAACTTTGTCCTTCTTTCCTTCTGACCAAATCAAGCTCACATCATCTGAGGCTTTTACAAAATTAACTTCTCCTTCGGGATCCAATACTGGTTCTTTGGTCTTTTTAGGGCTTTCCTGACCTTACGTCCTTGATCTACAAAACTTTGAGATATGTCCAGCCTTGTTACAAGAGTGACAAATGACTAGAGGCCTTATATTCCTCGACGCATTGACATGAGTCACCATTTTACACTGTCTAGCTGAGTGACCATTATAGTTACATATCTGACATGTAACATTCTAAGAACTTCTTATATTTGTCTAATTCTAATTTCTCTGATCATGTTGAACCCTATTCTTTTTACTAGTCTTGCAATTCATAGCTCTATGACCAAATTTATTGCATGAATAACAGTAACCATTAAAAGGTCTTACCTCTATATAGTTCCTTGCTATGTGTCCAAGCTTGTTACATGCAAAAAAAGTGTGGTCTACTAGCTTGTGCTCATTCTTAGGTTGTTCACCATTATCTTTGGTTTGATCTTCAGTCTTCTTAGTATCAGTAGAGTCTTCTAGTGCATTCATTCTTACTCACATGTTGTCAATCTGATTCTGTGCTTTATTGTATCCGATGCAGCTAGTATCTCCTTTAGCTCTTCTTGAATATAACTGAGATTCTATCATATCAAAACTTGTGTGTAATTTGTCAATGTGATTCTTTGCTTCTTTTAATTCAGACTTCAAGCTTTCTTTGTTGTTCCTTAGCTCCAAGATTTCCATGTTTGCTTGCCTTAATTCCTCATTGAGTTGAAGGATATCTTTGACTTGTTCATTATAGACTTCCTGATTATTGATCAATTTATCATCAAATTCTTCAAGCTGATCTTTTAAGGATGCATTTTCTTCATTCAACTTCTTGACCATTATCCCCAATTCACTGGTGGAACATTCTTTCAGATCCCTTCTTAGCTTTTTGATAACTAATTGAGCATCACTGACTTTTTCTTCTAGTTCTTCAATTTCTCTTTCAAATTTGTCCAAGTCTTCAAGAGCGGCTTCAAGATTTCTTTTCAGATGTTTTATTTATGCTTTATCCATGATCTCCTCAAGTGGTTAAACTTATTTTCTGAGGACCAGCGCTCTGATACCAATTTTTAGGAATGGGAACACAAAGAGGGGGGGGGGTGAATCAGTGTTCACTGTATTTTATCTTTTTAGCTTTAATCTTTAAACTAAACTTAAATGCTTAAGTACTGAAATAAACATCCACATAAACATGAAACATGAACAACACATGACACCAATATGGTTATGAGGAAACCCAAATAGGTAAAAACCCTGATAGGAATTGACACCCACTAATATTATGTACTAATGTTTTGTGATCCTTGTTAGAAGATCCTTAACCCCGTTAGGAGTTGCTTTACAATGCATTAAGTACAGTAGACCTTGTCAAGGGTCAGACCCTCTTAGTAGTATTTTACAATAGTCCCTGTTAAGGGAGTGGATGCACTATCCTAGAGCTCAATGCTCAAGTGGTGAAGGCTACAACCTTCTAATCTCAGATACACACTATATCTATTGGATGAACTGTGACTATGACACTGCTTGTCAGATCAGTTCCTTTGATGCATTGATGCTTTGACCTCTTGAAAAGCTCTAATACATTTTATAGTATCTTCACACACTTCTCTTCTACTTATCACAACTCTGTATCAACTTCCATGCATAATTACAATGGGCGCATCTCATATTTATATGCACATACAAAATAAACAACTAGGTCGGCCCTTAAACCTATTACATACAACACTTCCAAATGAATTGGCTTAAGCATGTTTACAATTAAACATATATACATGTTGACAACCTAATTACAATAGGTTCATAGCCTTTACATCATTAGAATATAGCCGCAACTCAAAATGATAACAGTCGGTTGCTTACTCTGTTCTTCACTAGCACACACTGGCTGTGCAACTTCAACTGCCTATATCTTTCTCATACTTGCATATTTGATCATGCACTCATAGACTAAGCATGAATATAGTCCAACCAACTTAACTTCCAGGGCACACACCATAATTCGGTTGTACGCACATGCGTTGATGCTCTGAGCTATAGGAACTCTGTACACTGTCCAGTCTTCAACACTTAACCAATTTCTAATCTTCTCATCAAGTGCGCTGACTCCAAACTAATATATGACTTTGTTGCCATAATGCCAACACTATATTAATTCATATACATCAGTATAGCCAACTTGCCAACAGAAGTTACACAGCCAGTGTGTGCCAGAGAAGACCAGAGCAAGCAACTGACTATTGGTATCTTGGTTAGCGATTATATTTTTATGTTGTAAAGGCTATGTGCCTATTGTAATTAGGTTGTAGACATATAATTATGTTTATTTGTAAACACGCTTGAGATAATTCAATTGGAAGTGATATATTTAATCAATTAAAGGGCCGACCTAGTTAATTATTTTGTATGTGCATATAAATATTAGATGCATTGTTGTAATTAAGTATGAGAGTTGTTATAGAGTTGAGATAAGTAGAGAATAAGTGTGCAAAGATCTAATAAGATGTGTTAGAGCTTTTCAAGAGGTCAAAGCATTAGCACATCAAAGGAACTGATCAGACAAGAAGTGTCATAGTGACAGTTCATCTAGCAGATATAGTGTGTATCTGAGATCAGAAGGTTGTAGCCTTCACCACTTGAGCAGTGAGCTCTAGGACAGTGTGTCCACACCACTAATAGGGTTATTGTAAAAGACTCCTAACAGGGTCTAACCCTTGACCAGGTCACTGTACTAAATACATTGTAAAGCAACTCCTAATAGGGTTAAGGATCTTCTAACAAGGATCATAAAATACTAGTACAAAATATTAGTGGGTGTCAATTCCCACTGAGGTTTTTACCTATTTGGGTTTCCCCATAACCATATTGATGTTATGTGTTGATTTCATGTTTCATGTTTATGTTGAAGTTCATTTCAGTATTTAAGTATTCAAGTTTAGTTTAAAGAATAAAGTAAAAAGATAAAATATAGTGACACTGCTTCACCCCCCCCCCCCCCACTCTCAGTGTTCCCATTCCTAACAATTGGTATTAGAGCTTTGGTCCTCAGTAAAGAAGTTTAACCACTTGAGGAGATCATGGACAAAGAAGAAATGAAACATCTGAAAAAAAATTCTTGAAGTTTCTCTTGAAGACCTGGACAGATCTGAAAAAGAAATTGAGGAACTAAAAGAAAAAGTCAGTGATGCTCAAATAGTCATCAAAAGGCTAAGAAAGGATTTGAAAGAATTCTCTACTAGTGATTTAGGGATAATGATCAAGAAGCTCAATGAAGAAAATTCATCCTTGAAAGAACAGATTGAAGAATTTGATGATAAGCTAACTAACAATCAAGAAGTCTATGATGAACAGATCAAAGAGAACCTTCAACTCAATGAAGAATTGAGGCAAGCAAACATGGAAATTTTGGAGCTAAGAAACAGCAAAGAAAGCTTGGAATCTGAATTGAAATAGGTAAAGAATCACATTGATAAATTACACACCAGTTCTGATTTGATAGAATCTCAATTATATGCAAGAAGACTTAAAGGAGATACTAGCTATATTGGATACAATGAAGCACAAAACCAGATTGACAACATGCGAGCAAGAATGAAAGCACCAGAAGACACCTCAGATGCTAAGGAGATTGGAAGTTAGACTAAATATCATGTTGAAACATCCAAGGATGAGTGCAAGCTAGTAGATCGAACTTTTTATGCATGTAACAAGCATGGACATATAGCAAGGAACTATAAAGAGGTAAGACCTTTTAATGGTTACTGTTACTCATGCAATAAATTTGGTCATAGAGCTATGAATTGTAAGACAAGTCAAAATAACAAGACTAGGCATAATCAGAGAAATCAGAATCAGCCAAATATAAGAAATTCTCATAATGTTACATGTCAGATATGTAACTATAATGGTCACTCAGCTAGACAGTGTAAAATGGTAACCCATGTCAATGCGCTGAGGAATATAAGATCTCCAATTATTTTTCACTCATGTAACAAGGTTGGACAAATCTCAAAGTTCTGTAGATCAAGAATGCAGAGTCATGAAAGCCCTAAAAAGCCAGAAGAAACAATATTGGCTACTGAAGGAGAAGTCAAGTTTCTGAAAGCTTCAAAGGATGCGAGCTTGATTTGGTCAGAGATAAAGAAGGATAAGGTTGATGAGAATGTATTGGATGCATCCATAGTGGACGCACCCTCTACATCTGGATGAATGGTCCTCGGGGTCATAGGGGGAGCTAATTTAGCTCTAAACCCCTCTATGGTAGGTATACTCACCCTCAGAGTATGCACCTTTGGACTTAAGCTTTTGGAGACTAGAAAAACCTGTGTAAGAGTGCACTAGCTGATTGTTTACAGAATAAAAGTTGGAAATTATCAGTGATAGTCTGGTTCATGCGGTAAGCATTAATGGAAAAATTATTACTTTAAAGTACATAGAAGGCTTTAGATCTCTCATTATATTCAAATTTAGAGCGATTGGAGAGTAGAGGATCCCTAGCATTTGATAGCAAAGGATTGCAGATTAATTCACCAGTGATTAGTAGTGCATTTGATTGGTTGCGAAAGCCCTAATCCATCATGTCAATTCAGAAGTCTTTGAGATCATTTGGAAAGTGATATACAAGTAATTAATGGCTACTCCCATTGTATTTGATGTGGTGGAGAAGAAGAGATATGTGTTTAAAAGACATCCATTCAAGTCCACTCTAGATGACCTAGAAGGTGCATTCTCCCGCACTCCCATGGGTGCTATGCATGTTGAAGATATTAGGGCATACATATATTGCAAGAAGGAACTAGTAGGTCTTGAAAGGATAAGAGCACACTTAGAAACCATGATGAAACTAGATAAAACCTTCCTGGATGAGTATGCGTAGCTTGAAAACCACCCGATTATTGAATATGTGACTGCATATGAGTTTTATGAGTCTGAGTGGGTAAAGATTCTACTTAGCATAATTCATGATGACCTATTCTGGATAAGTGAAGTTCCAGTAAGGATCACAAGAGACTTAATTCATGAGATGTCAGGCCTCTCAAGAATAGGCGTCATTCTTCCAATGGGTAAGGATGTAAGGAAGATTGTTGAACAAACATGCAAATCAAGAAGTGATAGGTGTGGAATGACTATACAGCCTATAGAGGGGAAAGACATAAAATTGATATCTATGATACTAGGGTATAGGTTTCAACACACCAACAGTGTGAACAGTGTGTCAGCGGCCATAATTCTTGCAGCAATAAGACTTGTGAGAGAGAATGGAGAGTTCAATCTATGCGAGATCTTGCATGCACAACTAATAGACAACATCAAAGCTATTAAACATGACAAGACCAAGATATTCAGATTTGGGTCTTTGATCATATACATGTACTTCCACATTCTTGGAAAGGTGTCAGATTTATACCTAGACAAAACTATTCCTACTATGCCATAGATATCCTTCAAGGCATCTACTAAGAGCACACTAAAAGATTACATGACACTGGAATTGAAAACATTTAGAGCCAAAATGCAAATGAGATATAGAATTCCAGAAAGCATTGTTGAAAAGTACAAAGATAGTATTTTCTTTATGGTGGAGACTGATACGACATGTATGGAAGTAGTTGAACCAAGGACAAAGTGGATTCATCCACTTGGATATGAGGTTGAGGAGCCAATCCTAGAAGCATATGCTCAAGTACTATTATCAACACCTAAGGACCCTAATGAGCCAATATGGGGAACCTATGAAGAGAAAACAAGAGAAGTTGATGCAGTTTTGAACAGCACAACAACAAAAAGGAAAGTAGCCAAGGTTACTTCTGAGATATTGAGAATTCATGGAGTAACTCAAGAAGACCTGGACAAAGAAAGAAAATAAAATATTGCCTTGGGAATGGAGAGTGCATCTGTAGTAAAGGCAGAGTCTAATGATCCAAAATTGAAAAAGGTAAAAGTGGAGAAGTCTGATGATCCAAAGGGTAAAATAGATGATACCCCTCATGCGCCCAAGGAAACCATTGACCTTACTGCTCCTCCTGAGTATAAGGTAATGCCTAAGAGAAAGAAAGAGATCAGCAACAATCATCCATCCTCGCGAGTAACAAGAAACAGGAAGAACACTCAAGCACCTTTGGAAGTAAGTTTCAAACCTAGTCTTAGTGTGTTGAGTAAAAGGATTATTGATGAAGGAAGGATTGATTAGATAGGAAAATTTTATGAAAAGTACAGTGAAATAGATAAGTCAAAGATTCACATCATGATTATCAAGTATATGCTTAAGTTTAAAAAGACAATGCTAGAATTGAAGACTGTGATTCCAGACAATGTTTGGAACATTTTAGATTTCTTGAAGAGACGAGCATTGGAGGAAGATCTAAGAATAAGAGAGAACATCTTAGATGAGACTCTACCAGCATGTTCTCTAGAAGAAAAGAACTTATTTTTGGATCTGGTAAAGCCACATCTTAGAACAAAATCAAGAACTTTGCACATTATGGACAAGAACTATGATCTTGTTGCAAAGGAAACTGGAAAGCATTTGAGACAATTTTCCTAAATAGGCACATTTTCCCTCCTACTGCACCAACAACACAAGTGCCCAAAAAGGTTTCAAAGGAGTCAGAGACCATAAATGTACCATCTACAGGTCCATAGGATTCAGCACATATAGTAGATGTACCCACAAAGGCAGAGAAGTTTGTGCCTATGATAGAAACACGTAAGGATAATACAATTTTCATTGACAATGTTGAGATTGCAATGGCAGCCACAGATACTAATTTGGATAAGTTTGAAGAAGCCTTTGTAAGCACTCAAGAGGCTGAGAATCTATGTGGTAACACTCCTCCCATTCAACAAGAAGTACTGATTAAGGATATGATAGATAAGAAAGAAAAGGAAGCATAAAAAGAGAAAGAAGATGTGAGTATGTAGATAGATGAGCCATCTATTGAGAGGTAGATCAATGTTAAACATGAAGTAATGGACAGTACTCCTATCAGACCAATACCCTCAGCAGTATTGTTGTAAAGTTTGACACCTAACACAACTAGTTTGGATTCTTGGGGAGAAGAAGACCTGATCAAGATTAGTGTCTTAGCTATGGAAAAAGCTAAAGAGAAACAAGTGATGAGGAATCCCCTATTTTTTGAGTCAGTGAACATATTGAACAGCCTGTTGTCTTCAAATAAGAAAGTGTCCAAGGTCAGTACAGTTGCTGATGTTAGCAACATCCTCACAGCGTTTAAAACTAACTTTGCTAGCTTGGAAGCATCTGCATCTCAAGTTGCAGAAGATAAGTATAGAAATAAAAGGCTAAGTGAATTGGTCAGTAACTTCTCACTAGACCTTAGTTCACTCAAAGTTGGACAAGCAACTTTGAAAGAGTTTGCAGCAAAAGGAAGAAAAATCATTGTTGATTGTATGGATCAGGACAAGTTAACTGATGACCATTTCAAGAAGATACAAGAGGTAGAAGCTATGATAGAATAAGTAAATAAATCATTGAAAGAGCCATCTACTGATGTAAATATGTGCAATAATGTATATCAAGGAAAAATTGACAAGATTGAGAAGGTAGAAAAGGAGATGTCAAAAATAAGGACTAGGCAAACTCAGCTTAGAAATGCTCTTGCGCCCTCACTAGATATACTTAATCAGAATATCAAGGAGATTGATGCCACCATGGTGACATATGATCAAGGTCCTAGCATGGACTTGGAGAAGATGGAGAAGCTACAGTATTCACTATGCGCCCATATCTAGATTGTTAATTCATTGATCACATTTTGGAAGAAAGAGATACAAAACTTATAGATAGCATATCCGGATGTTCTCTCACTGTAAGTATTTGTAGATACAGTTTTGAAGCACCTTTGTCATTAATGTCAAAGGGGGAGTATGTATAGAATATAGAGTTATAGATATATAAAGAAGATGTACAGTAAAGAATATAAGGGAGATATAAGATAGAGTATAACAAAAGTTTTTTGTATAAGAGAACAGTTAGTAACTATGCCATATTCCTTTGTTGCCATCAATGAAAAAGGGGGAGATTGTTGGAAAGTTGACTATACTAGTGTATATGACTTAGTATAATGTTTTCATTATGGCAACAAAGTCATATAGTGTTTTGGAGTTAGCGCACTTGATGAGAAGATCAAAAATTGACTAAGTGTAGAAGAATGGATAGTAAGCAGAGCACCAGTAGTTCAGAACATCAGTGCACGTGCGTACGACCAAGTTTTGGTATGCACCCTAGAAGATAATTTGGTTAGAGTATATTCATGCTTAGTCTATGAGTGCATGATCAGATATGTAGGTATGACAAAGTTACAAGCAGTTGAAGTTACACAGCCAGTGTGTGCCAGAGAAAAATAGAGCAAGTAGCCGACTGTTGGTATCTTGGTTAGCAGTTATATTTTTATGTTGTAAAGGCTATGCACCTATTGTAATTAGGTTTTAGACATATAATTATGTTTATTTGTAAACATTCTTGAGCCAATTCAATTGGAAGCGTTATATGTAATCGGTTAAAGGGCTGACCTAGTTAATTGTTTTATATGCGCATATAAATATTAGATGTGTTGTTGTAATTAAGTATGAGAGTTGTTATAGAGTTGAGATAAGTAGAGAAGTGTGAAAAGAGCTAATAAGATGTATTAGAGCTTTGCAAGAGGTTAAAGCATCAGTGCATCAAAGGAACTGATCAGACAAGCAGTGTCACAGTGACAGTTCATCCAGCAGATATAGTGTGTATCTGAGATCAGAAGGTTGTAGCCTTCACCACTTGAGTAGTGAGCTCTAGGAAAATGTGTCCACACCCCTAATAGGGTTATTGTAAAAGACTCCTAATAGGGTCTGACCCTTGACTAGGTCAATGTACTAAATACATTGTAAAGCAACTGCTAACAGGGTTAAGGATCTTCTAACAAGGATCATAAAACACTAGTACAAAATATTAGTGGGTGTCAATTCCCACCGAGGTTTTTACCTATTTGGGTTTCCCCGTAACCATATTGGTGTTATGTGTTGATTTCATGTTTCATGTTTATGTTGATGTTCATTTCAATATTTAAGTATTCAAGTTTAGTTTAAAGAATAAAGTAAAAAGATAAAATACAATGAACACTGATTCACCTCCCCCCTCTCAGTGTTCCCATTCCTAACACTTACCTTCCCCAAATTATTCTATATGTAAAGGATATCATCACATCATTTTTTTTTATCCTTTACATTTTTTTGAACTCACTTACGACAACTCTTTCTATTATGGTGTTAGATTTACATTTCATGTTAGATCTTGCATGTATATTAGATTAGCCTTATTTTATGTGCTTGCATTTACATTTCAAAAATAAAACAAAAAAATCATATAAATAAAAAATACAAAAACATTTATTTGTTCATGCCTTGTGTTTTCCTAATTTAGTTCATTTGCATTGCATCGGTATATGAGCTTTACTACCTCTAGTCCTACTTATAATATCCCAGTTAGAAGAAGTCACAGACTCATGGGTTCCTTTGATCCTGAGTCTTTCTCTCCTTTCCTTAGGATCTCGGATGAGAATTTGATCACTCATGATTCCAATCCTACTATGGAGCATAACTCTTCTCACTCATCGCATGATGAGGATGATGCTTTAAGAGTTCCTCCTGAACAAATCCTAAAACTTTCAATTGAACTTGATAAAATGGGAAATTGGCTTATTCAAGAAAACCATAATCAAGATTCTATTCAAGCTATAGAGGCTCTTAAGAAATTTCTTTGGGATATTGATCAAGGTGTTAACCTCTTGCGTGGTATCACTCATCTTGTGCATTTAAATATCAAACCTTTATCTCAAGAAGCTAAAGATCTAGGATTCACTCCTCCTGTCACTAGTGTGGAACCTTCTTCTGTTCCTTTACCTAGCATTCCTACTTATACTCCTCCTTTAGTGACTACATCTCTTCCATCTCTTCATGTGAGTGTTCCACCAATGTCTCTACCTACCTCACAACCTTCTTACCATTGTGTTCCTTTTACCTATTCCAACCCTCTTCCAACTATAGTTCCAAGTGTTCCAACAGTTGTGTCTTCTATTCCTGCTGCTTCCTACACTTTCCCTAGTGTTTCTAATGTTTCTACACCTCCTATTTCTTCTAATGATCCCACAAACATTAGTCTAGATCAAAGTGTGTCCTCTTTACAACAACAACTTGCATCCTTAACTCAATCCAAGTTTAGTATTCCTACATGTGACATGGGTAGTCCTTTATCCCTAGACATTATTTGTGCTCTTGTCCCTCAGCAAGCCGATATGCCTCGTCTTGAGAATTACGATGGTAAGGGAGACCCTATCACTCATGTTAAAACATTTCAAATCCATTGTAGTGACTATGCTCATGACCATAGGATTTTAGCCAAGTTGTTTGCTAGAACTTTTCGTGATAAGGCCTTGCAATGGTATTGTTCCTTGCCTCCTTATTTTATTGATTCTTTTCCAAAACTTACTAATGCCTTTATCCAATAGTTCCAAAATAACATTGGTTCGCAAGTTTCCTTAACTGATTTGATGCATTGTAAATAAAATACTAAAGAAAAATTGACTGAATTTATTGGTAGATTTAAGCATTTGTATGCTAAAATTTCTTATCCTATTCCTCATATTGATATTCAGCATGTGTTTATTTCAAATTTACAAAAGGATATTAGAGATAAGATTTTTCTTACTAAATTTACCTCTTTTCAACAACTTTGTGAAACGCTTCATCATTATCAATTACAAGTGAGTCAATTTGAGAGTAATACTCCAATGGCTCCTATTCCAGTTGATAAGAGTGATGTTGCTCCTAATCCAAACAAGTTTCAAAAACCTAACAACTATGTCAAGATAAATAAGCAAGAAAATGCAGTTGCTTATCAAATTGTTGTTGCATCCAACAATGCCACTTCTGCATCCACTGTTTTTCATTTGAATCGTACATTTACTCCTCTTTCTAAATCTTTACATTCTATTATGAGTAAATTGTTGAATGCTAATATGATTACTTTGCCTCCTATTCGACCACTTCTACCTACTACGATGGCATCCAAATCCTTTGATCCCAAATCCTTTTGTCAATACCATCATCAGAATGGCCATGATATTGAGAAGTGTTATTCTCTAAAACATAAGGTTCAAGACTTAATTGATTCTAATGCTTTATCTACTGATAATTTTGATGGTAGTGGGAACAAATTTGTCTCTCTTCCTAATCAAAACCTCCAAATATATACGAATCCTTTGCCTACACATGATACTAATACCATTGTTCAACCATCTTCTATGGATATTGTTTATGATTCAAAGATGGATGATCTTAATCATACTATTAACCATGTGGAGCATGTTGTTTTCTCTCAACCTGTATCTCCATCCCAGCCTCAATCTCAACCTCAACTTCAAGTTCCACCTCAACTTAAGCCTAAATTGAAACCTCAACCTAAAACTCGACAACCTAAGAATAAAAGACCTAGGAAACTCTTGATCACCTTTGATGATTCTGAGACTATTAAAGCTCTTGATGGTCCCCTCTACATTCATGCTAGGATTTCTAAGATACCTATGCATGGTTGTCTTGTTGATCATGCATCCTTAGTCAATGTCATTACTGAAGAAAACCTTTTTATGAAGAACTTAAAATGTGATTATTATGATACATCTAATGTGTGGATCCAAACTTGTAATGGTTTTCTCTATCCATTATTTAGTTCTATTAACTTTCCTCTTGAACTTTGTGGTAAATTTTTGGACACTACTTTCATTGTTGTCCCTACTTTTGATCACTTTCAAGTTAAGCTTGGTTTTCCTTGGTTGAATGCCATGCATGTCATTGCTTCTCCTATCCATAAGTGTATTAAATTCATTCATGATGAAGAAGTAAAGATAATTAATCATATTTTGTATCAACCTTCTAGGCCTAGGGATTGTGCTACCCTTTACTTATCTTGGCCTTCATTACCTAATTCATGTTCTTCTTGACTTGATAACCTTTTTCACTCATATCAAGCCTATAAACATCGCAAGATTGTTTAGTTAAGCATGCCTCAGATGGATCTTAACCATGGTATTTTTCCTACGCCTTCCATACCTCCTTTATCCATTGCTTCTAGATATGTTAATCAAGCTCCTAGTGTTTCTTTTTAGCCTACTAAGAATCCTACTAATCCTCCTATAGAACCTATGAAGGAAGCGGTTGTTTTTCCTCTTAGTTCTCAACATATTTTAAACAAGACAAAATGTAACTAATCTGCTAATGAACATCGTAAGGAGCGTCAGGCTCAAGCTAAGGCTTGTGCCTCTATTCTTCAAAGTTCTTTACCTTCTTTTGACCAGCCTATGCCTGATGTGTTGGAAGAAGTTAATGTTAATAATGATGTTAAGATGAATGATTATGATGATTCTATTCATATCTTAGATTTTATTTCAATTAATCTTGATGAAGAAGATACTCTTGATGATCCTAATGATGCTAATGATAAATATGAGACTATTGACATTGATACTAATTTACCTAATAGGTTTTCAACACAATTGATAATTACACCTATTATCGAACATCATGATTCTCAAGAGGATCCTTGTTTACAACTGGCTATTATTCCTACTATATTAGATATAGTCCCTCTTGCGAGTAGCCCACCTTCTCTAAATGATATAGACTGAGATGGGGAGAGTAGGTGATTCACTTGATTGGCTTGTCCTCTATGGTAGTTTTTTGTGTGTTTTCTTATTGTATTGTGTTCTCCTGTAATGTGTTTGCTAAATATTTGTTAGATTCTTTTATATGACCCTTGTTACTTTGTTGGTGCAAGGTGATAAAGGAATCAAACCGGTTGTACTATTCCTCTATATGTATCTTTATTCTTTTATATGTTGTTTTCATGTTATGTTATACCTGTGCTATTGTTCGTAAATGCTTTCCTTGTGTAGTCCACTTGGATTTGCGACTTGGTAGCACTAATTCTTTTTGGTATATATATATATATATAAACTTATGATCATACTAGTTTGAAGGGGCTGGATGGCAATAAGGAAAATGTCAGGGAGAAGAAAATGCAAGATATGCAAGTTAAAATTGATAAATTAGAGAATGCGTTGAATAAACATATGTAGGACAACAACTTATTCATGGGCTCTACTATGGACTGTTTCATGTCAATCAAAGTGGAGCTGGATGTTGTCTCCCCTGCCAAGAAACCTAAGGATGATAATGAGGATGCGGGTGATGAGGCTCCTAGAAAATGCACTCTGTCTACTAAAAGGAAAAAGATCCAGGACAGGATCCTCGAGCTTTATGACTTCAATGCTTCCATCAAGAAGATTTCAGAGGCAAAGAAGGAAGTGAAGGAAACTCGTAGGGAGTATGCCTAGGTTCTCTTGTCCCCCTATCTCAGTGTATCTATTTTTTTAGGTTTTCTTGGTTGCTGGCAAGGTTTTTGGTGTCTAGTTTTTTGCTTTTTTGCTGGCTCTGGTTCTGCTGGACTAGTTCCCTGTCCTATTTCTTTTCAGAATGCTTAATGTTGTAATCTTTTGGGCTTAACTTGTAAGAGGTTTTAGGTCCCCCCTAAAACCTATTTTTTCCTACAATCAAAAACTTATGATCATACTAACCCCATGGTAGGTAGATCCCTTTTGTGTTTTATGTATGTTTCTGTGCTATTTCTCTTGATTTGTCTTCACTTGGGGGCATCTTGTAGTGGAAACGTAATCAATGGAGTTGTTTATGTTTCTATTCAAGCCATTTCTCCTGTTAAAGTGTTAGAAATGACTTTAACATGGGGGCATATGCTCTGCTCACTTTTTGCTCACATGCACTTCCAAAATATTTTTCAAAATTTTCTTTTTTTTCTCCCTTTATGGATTAGAGACTAATCCTTAAAGCATGGATTTTTACCTTATAGGATCTCTTGATCCCTCCAGTTTCAATTTACAAAGTTTTGATCCCTTAAGGTCGGAAGGTGTCCTTAAGACTGGATCTCTCTTGTTTTGGCTTTTCTCTTTTGGAATAGAATATTCCTAAGGGTGAATCATTGATGGGTTGACTAGTGAGTAGCCACATTCACTAGGTAGTTCAACTCCGCTCCATCTTTCCAGTTGTGTTGTTTCCTTGTGTGATTCATAATGGGACATAAGTTCTCATTGGGAGAGGTAATCACACCCTCTTCTCTCTTTTTTCTAGTGATGTCTCTCTTATTGTAATCCTGGGGTTGACAAAGACTTGAGTCCCTAGAGGCTTGAGGATTGCTTTGTCCCTTTAATTTCAATAAGATTTTATTTTTCTTTATGATCTCCTTTACCAAGAGTTTGCATCGAGTCCATACTCTTGCTAAAGTGGGGGCTAAATCTATCATCAAAAAATGGAAGCACTTCCATTTAGGACTATTTTAGCCCTCCGAGTAAGTGGTTAGGGGTCATGTCAAATGCCTTGAATGGGTCGTTGACTTGGATCTAGTTTTTTCCCCTATCCTGCCCTATTTTTCCACTTCTTTCCTACCTATTTCTGGTATCTTGCTCTAAGATTTTGAGGTTCTTGACCTCAGGGTCAAGGTTGACCTTCTGGGTCACAGTCAATCTCGACCCTAACCCAGGGTCTAAATTTCAAATTCCAAAGATTTTCGGATGTCAGGGTTTGGAAAGAATTCTTTCTCGCTTCTGGGTCAGCTGCTTTGGGCTTTGAAATGGTGACTCTTAAAAGACATTTAATATGGGTCTACTTCTAAGGGTATGGGCCTAATGGGAATTTATTTCTCATATGTCAGCCTCTCTAGAAGTTTGTGTCTTAGGCTAGTATATAAGGAAGGCTTCTCCTCTCATTTAAGGGGGAAGAGAAAGAAAGAGAAAAGAGAAGGAAAGAAAAGAGAGGATCATCTATGCATTATTTATCAAAGAAAGCATTCAAGTATTCAAGCATTCAAGATTCAATTCATCAAGGAGATCCATTGGTATCCATTGAAGGATTCAAGCTCTATGGAGCCCTCTTGTTGAAGATTTCTCCATCCATATCCATTCAAGATTCTTCCAATTCCAAGATCCATTCAAGATTGGTGTTGAAGATCTAAAGGCAATTGATTTGAGACATCCTACATCCTACAATTCTACATTCATTTGGAGCATCCATATTTGTGGATTCAAGGATTTGAATCCTCCACAAGGGTTTCAACATAAGCAAGGTGAATTGTTCTATTTACTTTGTTTATTACTACAATTTCAAATCTATTTCAAGGTTAATTCCAAAAGCGTAGTTTAACCAAGGCAAACCCCTCATCCAAACCAATAAAACAATTTTTCTTGTAGGTGTAGGTGCAAGTGCGGAAAAGTGAATTATAGAGTAGATTTGGATACCTTTTTTGGCCAACTTTCAGGATCCGCAAACATAATTTTTGTCAGAGTAGTGAAGGTCAAGTTTGACATAAAGGGGTCAAGGTTGACCTGGTTCAAAAAGGAAAAGATTTATGGGTTTTCTCTGTCTCTATGTTTCTGTTCCAAATCCGATTGTAGAATTTCCAGAAACTAAATACAAACATCATAAAATAATAATATCCAGATCTGCTATACTTTGAGGTTAGTATTTGTCTTCAATTCATTTCAATTAAGATTTTAATACTCTCTTCCAAAATGGAATGTAAGGTTTTCCTCTTTCTTCTTATTACTAATCGATTGATCCATTTATGCATTAACCATTTTCTTATGGTTAATCAATTTGGATCTTTCCTTTGGGAGTTTGGGGTTAAGAAGAGAATCTTACCTTCCCCAATTTCTTCTATATGTAAAGGATATCATCACATTATTATTTTTTATCCTTTACAGGTCCAATCCCTATTTAGGAATTGACCTTGAAAATAAAAGGAAACTTCATAAAGGAAAGTGTGTAAAAAGGTAAATGTGTTGATTCACCTTGCATAAACTCTCATGTACGGATGTAGAAATTGCTCATACCCATGAAGATGTTTGAACGTGCTTGAAGTCAAGGAGTTGACCTTGGAACATAGAATAGAATTAAGGATTCCCTCACAAATCCATGGATCCATGAATTCCACTCCTATATCTTCAATTTAGATGTGCTTGATAATCATTTGTAATGAAGGAAGGATGCTTGTGGATGGAAAAAATGATCTCCTTTCTTGATTGTGAACTCCTCTACTTGGCCTTCATGGGAGAAGAGCTTTCTATAATGGATAAGATTGCCTTGGAATTGACTTGTATGATTGAGAAGAAACTAGATCTTAGATGTTTGCCTTCAAATATTGAATCTAATTGCTTGAATATTTGATTGTCGATCTCTTGAAAATATCTAGTTTCTTGTAATTAATCATGAATGTATAAGAATGCTTGTCAAAATAAGGATAAATTAGATATTTATATACCTAATCCTACATTTCAAGATTCAAGAAATAAGACAAGATGACCACAAGTTCTAATTTCCCACTAAACTCTTGACATAGGGCTCCAGATCAAATTTGGGCCAAAATAAGTGGGAACATAACGTCCTAAATGTTATGTCCCTGGGTACATAATGCCTAAAATGTTATGCACCTATGGTTTTGAGCTAAACTTTGGACCGGGTGTTGGGATGGTGGAAAAGATGTGGGGAAAGAAGAATCGGGTTACTATGATTAAGTATAACAGACATCATATCTCAAAATCATTAAAATGGGGCCTAATAGAGCATCCAATTATGGGTGATAACTTTTAGGATGGTACAGTTGTATCTAGCATTTTTTATTGCACCTTTTGTATATAGGATTTGGTTCTTGATATTGTTAGTGTGTTTATATGTCTTATGTTGATGTATTATTTCTCTTATGGTTAATTAAAGATGTTCTTTCATACATCTTATATGGCTCATACATAGCCTTGAAGGATAAATGACATAATATTGAGTTAGCATTATAGTAGAACCTTGGATTATAGTAAGTCTCTTATCTTGCAATGGCATTTATTGTTACATTTACAATAAAATTAATTAAATATACCTTATGGTTAGGTAATTAATTAAATTATGCTTAGAAACCTTGATTTGGGGGCTAGGAAGCTATATTGGTGTCTCTATCTATCCCTTGGTGCCTTTTCCTCACTGAATTGAGGTTGTGTGGACCCTAAAAAAAATCTAACTCTAGATTGGCACCTCTACTATCAATAAGAATTTAAGATCTTTGATGTCTCTGTGTTGGTGTTTAATCTTTTAGCACCTTTTCTTTCTCAATTGGTGCCCCCACCTCTCTGGACTGAGACTTTTTTGTCTTACAAGTGAATTTACTGGAGATTGACATTTGTGTGCTAGGGATTGGCATCTAAGTAAATCATCACTTGTGCCTACTTTGGAATCTCTATTAAATAAGTTTTGTGAGCTTGTTTGTGAACTCTAGAATGTTTGAGCTTGCATCTCTTCTATTTATTAGGTGACTCTCACCTTGAACAATGGTTTATGTATAACCAATTATATTATAATCTTGTGACTTGGAGTTCTCTTGGATTCTATATTAGATGCCATTGAACCGTTGGATATTTTCATTTGATATTCTTCTCTTTTGTGTGTGTGAGTTATGGGTTAATCATACTATTGGTTATGTTAAATTAAAGTTGCATTATGTATGTTTAATGTATATGATGGTTTTTAAAATATTATGGCTTGCTTGTTAGTATGTAATTTTTTTTAGTCAAAGGGTTCCTTGACAGGGTGTTACAATTGTATTGTAGGTATCACTATACTAGGGGATACATTTAGCATCCTTATGAGTGTTGTTTTCATGAATGTTTACTTTTATTTATTTTTATCTTGCATACTCACATAGTATCGTATGTCTACTATTTAGTAGGGGATAAATTTAATGTTGTAAATTGTACTCCTTAATTGTGAACCCAATTTCACACTCTCCTTATAACTTGCTTTATTTTCCTATAGTCTCAAAAGTTGCATACCTCTTTTAAAATTTACCTGCACTTTATAGCCACTTTAGTTTATGTTCTCCTAGCATCTGAGTAGGTTCATTTTATCCATTTCATCAACCTTTTTCCCTCGTAGGATTATCAAGACACCTTTTTCAATAACAATCTTTCAACAATTTTTTATTAACCACATGTCTTTCTTGTCTTCCATCATTTTTTAGCATATTTTTTTTAGACACTAGCCCACCGCGTGGACGTACATGTGTTGTGCATGCATCTTATAACATCCTAATATTCAAAAGCCAAATTTGAGCATTTTCACACTTTTCACCTGCCCAGGTCAATAGAAATGGCTTAGAATCTTCTAAAATATATTTTCAACCTCTTTTTCAGTCCTCTTCTCTCTTTTTAATTCTATCTTTTCACTCCATTCATTATCTCTATCTTCTTTATTGGTTATCTATCGGTTCTAGTAATCTCTTATTTTTTTGGATTTTAGAGCTTTATCCTACTCTCTTGCTTTTGCTTACTACAACATGTTAGTGCTCAAACTTGTAGATGATAAACAAGAATCAAAAACCTCTGATATACAACTCTAGCACTTCCCAATAGATGCATCTAACAAAATTAAAACACTAAGGTATTAAGGTTAACAACCTTCTTCACTTTGAGCCTTAAGCTTAGGCGGGTTTACCTTTCAAATCTGCTTCTCTAAAGCATGACAAAAATTATCCATGTCCTCAACATGGACAATACATATTCAAATTTATACAACAAACCTAAAGATGAATTGATTATTTGATTTATTGATGGTGAAAATGCAAATTAAGCTAAGACCTGTGCCAAATCCTAGGGCATCAGAGTCAGAAAACATATATCAACAAAAAACCCCTCAAAGAAAATATCCCAGAACCCAAATGAGGTTCCTTACACTTCATTCTCCCATTTTCTTATCCTACTATAAAATTCTTATACAAACCATAAATTCCCAGAGATCTCCCTTAAGATTCACCCTTCCCTTGAAAAGAACTTAAGCTTAACCCCTATATCTACCTTGTAAACAATGTATCAAAATGCCTTACAATTTAATACATAAAGGAATTCAACATCCATACACGAAGACAAGTGGAATATGCAAAGGAGTTCTAGTATATTGTATTGATATTTTTTACTGTATCAGTACATTCTTGACAGAGAATTGTAGGACCAAAGTACTATTATCAGAACTCTCTTTACAAAATAATATTCACCACCCTTCCAAAAGAAGTAAACTTGCTATTTATATCATTGGCTATCTTGGAATCCTCAGAGAAAGGATGCGACAAGATTTGGATAGCCAGGACAGTGACTTGCACTACAGACAAAAGTACACTACATTATGACAAGAAACAGAAAGTTGATTCTCATCATACTGAATCTTCACAGGTAGCACCTTCATCTATTGATATTTTTGAGTAACTGCATAAGGTTGTTACATGAATGATGACCACCATTTTAGGCTAACATACATCATTCTCTGAATTATAGCTACACTCCCTATGTTAAGGATCGGGTGCCATGTGTAATTCATTCCTCTTCTACTGCTCCTGGTTCAATGTTATTTGGTTTCTTCATATTTTGGTCCACTGTAACAAACCCTGGAAAGAAACCCTCCATCATTTCAAAGTATGGTTGCAACGGCTAACTGATTAAAGTTTAAAACACGGTCGTCGATCATATCCTTTCTCAGCACATCGGATGATTCTCATTAATCATCAAACTATCAGCTGAGCTTTGAAAAATAATCGAATACATCACCTTTTCCTGGAAACCAATCGGATCAGGCACATTAGCAACACCTAGGAATTGGACCCACTATCGCATCTTCATCAGTCTTTAAATTAGGACTGTTGATCTTTACTTAAGAGAGAATCAATGACTGTCGCAATGCCGCAATGGTTAAAACCTCATGCATCTTTTCTTCATGGCAATGCAACAACCCTTAGATCAAGAAAGATCTATGGTGGTTTGAAAACTACAGTATCTTGGAACCACCTAACAACTGGACCTATTGTTACCGTTAGATGGAAGATCCAATGGTCGATGCTTTTAGTACCTTCCGATTGGACCCACAGTGGTAACTCATGGCTTAATAAAAAATTGACGGCTGTTGCAACATCGTGATCACAAACATCTGATCACCTTTTCATTACAGACATACGACAGTTGTTAGATCAAATGCAAGATGTCAGTTCATTACTCCTTTTATTAACTGGGCCTAGTGAATGTATGCCGATAGATCTTCGTAATCAGACGGTTGTGATAAAGCCAAGGTAACTAGTCTCACCTGCCAGAGAAGCTTAGTTGTCTGACCAAATCAATGGTCGTCGCAATGTCACAATGGTTAATCACCCTGCATCTTTCCTTTGCGGCTATGTGACCACCGTCAGATCAAAATGTGAGATAAACGTTTCAATAAAGTGCCAAAACCTTAGGAAAATTTATCATCAAGACTTAGGGAAAATATTAAAGGTCACGAAGCTTTGGACTTAGGAAAAATAAAGCGTCGGGTTAGGTAGATAAAAATTTAGGGAAAAGACCCTGCCAAGAGGAATATTACAACACATGCGTTAAAAGGACTTTAGTGATTTCCAAAAAGTAATGAAGAAATAGAAGGACTACCAAGGAATTATGGTTTTGACTTAGATAAATTTCAAAACCCCTTGCATGGATAAACTCTAGTTCCTCATCAACTTGAAATGACTGGATCTCACTAGTTTTTACACCAAAATTCATGCAATCTGAACTAAAGTTTGAACACATTCCAAATTATCCATGGCTAAGCTCGCAAGCTGTAAAACATTATACATCTTCTTCGTAGATCAAAACTGTGTTGCAGCTAGGGCATGGCAATTTCTTAGGGTTTTTCACCAAAAAATAGACCATTTTCTTAGGATTTTTGCAATGACAGGAAAATGGGCTAACACAACAGTTTGTAATTTTCTACAACACTCTCAAGCTTCCACAATAGCTCTTTTGGATTTCTCAAGCCTATCTAATAATATCTTTATATCTCCCTTTTATCTTTGAGCATCTTGGGATTCATCACATCCATTTTCTATTAAATTATTTGTTTGTCTATTTATCTTTTTGATCTATCTATATAGTTGCTAGAGGTGGAAACACCAAAATAGAGATGAATGACAAACAAACCCAAACTCTCTCTCTCTCTCTCATGTTTGTGTGTGTGGGTTTATTGGAGGTATTAAAAAGCATGAGGGTTTTCTTAAGTTCTACTTATTTAATTTTTATTCATCTTTTTTAATTTAATACCCTTTATTATAATTCTGACTTTTGGGTTTTGCAAGTTATTTGAAGAATAGAGTTGGGTTTTTTTTTCCAAATTCTAAGTCTTCTTTGTTTTGGTCCATACAAGACTATAGCATACAGTGTTGGTGTCCTTGGACAAGATGCTTAGATTTGGACCAAGAATTCATTTGATCTGCATGTTCCATTTCTATAATCAAAATATTTTTTTTCCTTTATATACAATTATATATCTTTACTAGTTTATCTAGTTGGAGGTATCTAAATATGCGTTGTGAAACTAACCCTAAAAGAAACATAGTTTCCTTTATATAGGGTTATATTTATGCCACTACATTTTGGTGAACTCGACGTGAACACTATTTATACATTATTTTCAAAACCATTTTTATCATTCATTTGAGCAATTGTTACTAGAAGAATAAAGGCCAAATCAAGGATTTCCCCTTCTCATAAAATATTTTTTAGGGCACAGCCTTGAACCCTATTCTATTCCATCAATTTAGAAATAATGTGTTGGACTTTGACCAACTTTTTAATGCATTATTTCTTAATTATAGTTTATTATTTTTAAAATACATTTTTATCATCTTCATCTTCTTTTACTTTTTTTTATTTCTAGTTTTATTCACAGTATTCACGATGTTCCTTTTCATTCATGTGATGGTGATTTAGTTTTGCCAATTAATCCTATATGTCTTTGATCCCTCTTGTAGAATTTCTTCTTTTACAAATGATGTTCCGTTGCAAGTGGATGAGATTATTGATACCTTTCACCATAATAGAACCATGTTGTTTCTCCTTAATGATAAATAGGCATAGGCTCAAGTTACACAAGAAAACTCATGCCAAAGAGGGATTTTTCTCCATCGATAGCAAAAATTCATTTCAACACCAAAGTCACACATTGCATCAAATCCATTTGATAACATCATCCCACCACTTTAATCATTTCCTCATATGCCTCTTGTAGATGCACCATTTGGTTCACTCACAACCACTCCAAATCAGTACTTACTTTCTATTATTGAATACACACACTGCATAAATAATCATTCACTTTTTTAATAGCATAGAGGAACACACAACACATAATAGTTGGGACTTGAAACATCACATAACAAATCTAACATGACTTTGAGTACATGCAATAATTATTGTATTCCATAGAATTGTTAGTTTTATCAAGTTGGATGCAACACAAGGAAACATGACTTCATGGGTATCCATTCCAAATATCAATGAACACATCACATTATGTATAAATGGTTTTTCTACCAATGTGAAATTTTCACCACATGGTGTCATCCTACACTCAAGACACTACTTTTTTGCACTCCTAATGTCATATGGGTAAGTCAAGCATTAATGCAAGTACTGTATATCCAACTTTTCATAAGCTATTTGCATGCCTTATATGCAATCCAATATTCTCAATTGGCACTCATCACATTCTCCCATTTATTACATGATTAATATTACTCAGGCATATGAACTTCACATAAGTTTTTAATTTATCATTATATCACATATCATCACAATATCACAAACATTTATGTTTCCCCTATTGAGATGTAATTAATTTGAGGACAAATTAAATCTTTAGTAGGGAGGAGGTAGTCATTATGACTACATGTTGTTTTGCATTATTGGAAAATGATTATCAACAAAGTGATAAAAAAGTTTAAAATATGTTTACTCATTTTACACAAGCGACACAACAAAAACATCATAGTCATTTGGTTGTCCTATGAAATAGAAGAAAGGTAAATTGGGAATATTGTGATATATTAGATATTTTCAAAGAGCTAAGGAATAGTGTGACAAGTAGAGTGAATTGTAGAGAATGAAGTCATGTGTAGAGATTACAATGAGATAGAAAAAATTGGGACAATTTAATTGTGATTGTAGAAGAAAGAGATAGAGTAGTGGAAATGGGTGGGTAAATTACAAGGAGAGAACCAATAGACCAAAATCTACTATTATTAGACACGTGAAGTTTACTAGTCTTTGAAAGGCATGGCTATATTCACTATTGTTTGAGACTAATATATTCTAATGACTGAATGAACTTAAAAATTTACAAAGAATTTTAGGAATAATGAAACAATAATTAATGGGGTGCAAGTGGAAGCATCTGAGGGAACAACTATTGAAGTTTCTAGTCTTCCACATACAAGAGAAGAATATTCTATGTCTTTAGATGTAGTCTTGGCTAAAGTAGAGTTTGCTAGACCCGTGGAGAGTTTTGACTCCTCATTACAAGGTACCAAGAAACTCTCATTTCCACCAACATGGAGATAAGTAGAAAATCATTTATTAGGTATTTTACTTATGATGGGAGCACTATGTTCTTTACATTGTCACTTCAAATCACTAAGTTATTTACACTATAATAGGGTGGTCAATGTTCAAAACTATTTTTACCACGTGCTTACTATATCATTATAAAGTTCATAAGGAAAAAAAAAATCATTTTCATCCTTGTCCTACTATTGTTTGGTTGTTTTATTGATGAAAATAAGATTTTATGATCAATTCCAAAATGTTACATGGAAAGAGTTCAAGAATTGGGATGACATTATTCCAGCTAATATTGAAAATAATGGGGTTGAAGAAGAAAATGATAGGGTTGGAGGAAATATTGAGAAAACTAGAGAGGTAGAAGAAATTGAAACCCCTAAGGAAAATCTACCAAAAGATAGTACAGATAACCTACCATTTCCTACAACACCCCCAGTAGCTCTAGTGAGCATAGTACTAAAGACTTGCAACATGAGCATATGACCAAAGAAAAAGGCTAAGAAACAAAAATTGAAAAGGGAATCCAAGGAGTAGGAACTTGAAAAAGAGTTTGGGAGACAAATACCTAGGAAGGAACTTGAGGGACAAAAACATGAAGAAAAATAGGAAGAAAATAAAATTGCAAAGAAAAGATAGAGGAAAAAGCATAAAAAAAAGATCGAAACATAGAAGTAGTCAGAGATGCATTCACATCACCTCAAAGAAGAAAAGGACTATAAGAGAGAAAAATCCTTAAAAAAAAGATCATGTTTTCAATCTTCATAGTAATTTTGAAAGAAAATATGTGTTCAAAAATCAAAGAACTCAAATTAGGGGTGAAAAATTACAAAGAGAGGAAATCATATGTGAGAATACACAAAAGGTTTATATGCAATCTAGTCTATAGTGTGAAATAGATGATGAAGGCCCTTTCAAAGCTAATAAAAGGATAAGGACATGGCAAGCTTAGAGAACAAGAATATAATCTCTCCTATAGAGTTTGATAATGATGATGTTAGGGTAAATGTTGGACATGATATTTTTATTGAACCATAGAATGTTATAAATGAAAAGGAAGATGATAGTGAGCTATAGGAAGCTCTTAAGAAAATTAAGGATTTGGAAGAGAAGTTGACCGACTACAAGGAAAGATAAATTGGATTGAAAGAGAAAGTTAAGGAGCTAGAGACATAATTGATACTCCATCAATAGGGAGGAGAAGGACTACTTAAGCTAGAAAACCTAGCTATAGTAGATCTTTTGAAGAATGATTCACCTCCTACCAAGAAAGAAAATGTTCATGTGGCACTCCTAATAATTAGAACACTGACTCTTAAACATTCTCAATGTTGTGCACATTTTAAATTTGATTGGTATAAAGAACAATGAGAAAAAGAAAAAAAGCAATCAAGGAAAAATATGAGGCAAAATTAGAAGAAAATGGCTCAGAGGTGAAAAAGTTGATAGTGGGTTTGGAAAAGATGGTTAATTTTTCAAACCAACTAAAGAGTTGTAGGCCATCAGCCCTAGTATATGCCCTATGTTTGCAAGAGATGTTTTTATGCTTTAAGATCAATTGACTTATTAGTGATTTTCCTATTTCCATCATTGCATTTAGTTCATTTGTAATTTCTTTTTCAAAAGTCACATCAGACATGTGAGGCCAATTGTGTAAAGTCTACCTTCACAAAATTAATGAACAAGAAAGGGGAGATAGTTTCTAATTTGTTTTGATCAAACTAACAAAGGGAGAAGCCACATCCTCTACACATTAGAGAAAAATCAATTAAGCCATAAAAGATTATAGATGAATGGGTTGATCTCATTAACAAATGAGAAATGGATGAGAAAATTATTTACTATAATATAGAGGATTATAGAAGGTTCAAAGCATGTATGGCTAGATAAGGCCATGACATAAATATGTGTTGTCAAAATAGGTGGATAGATCTTACTCTTGAGCTCAAGATGAAGAGTCCCACTCAACTTACAAAAACATTGTACTAGAATCAAGGGGAAATAGATACATCAAGGCTTCATTGGAAAATGAGGTCACATAGCTCCCATCTACATTTCATCCTCCACTCCTATTACCAGTTCCATACTAGTCAAGAAGTAAGTTGGTGGATATGGTAAGGGGAATAGAATAATTAGAGAGGATCACATGACATAAAGGGTTTTACATGAAACAAGGTATAGGTATAAGTGAGTCAACAAATTTTGGGCTTGACGTGTTGCGGTTTGATCTTAGGCTTTAATTTTCTTAGGGGTAAGAAAAGGTGTAGTTGAGGGGATTTATGGGCTTAACAAATGAAAATGTTTTCTTTTCTTTATTCTTTCTTTCACAAGACTTTTATATGTTTTAAGACTATGTCCTAAACCATGTTTTAACTTAATGGATGATATATGGTATATGATGAATGAATGTGTTATGTAGATTTTAATGGTTGATATAATATCATAATGGTGTAAATGGTGTGATGTAAATGTATGGTTGTCTTGAAATACTAACCCACAACTTAAGGGTCAGTGACTATCCCATAGTCATAATAGAATGTGCCCTTGTAACCTACTTGGACCAAGTCAAAGGATGCTTACTTGAATGCAACACTTGGGAAGCCCTATTGACCTTTCCATAGAAGAATAAATGCATGAAGAATGTGGAGTTCATAGGATGATAAATTTGTGTTTTATTAATCCATGTATAAGGATTCCTACACATTCTTATCTTTCTTTCTTTCTGATTGAATAAGAGTACACACATGAATACGACTCATGTTAAGTTAGTTGTCATTTTCAATTTCACTGTGGAATAAGTCATTGTCAGTGTTAGGGAGTTTTGACAAGTGTTTCTAGTAGATTCCAAAATGTAATTAAGCCCTCTCTTGGACTATATATAAAGTCTAATTTTGATTGAGTTTGGGAGATCCCTTTTTCATATATGATACAACTAGATTTTGCCTATATTTTTTAATAGTTAGAGGAGTTAGTATTATTTGTTACGTGTCATTAAAGATAAATATGGTGAATTATTGATGATGTATCAAGTTAATATTAATATGGGATCATAGGTTGTGATCCTCAACCAAAGGCCACATTAGGTAATGTAATCCTCTTAGTAATTAGTTTCATTAATATAACATTAATTTGGATACATTGATTCTAGCACATGCCAAACCTTTCTCTTATGAGGTTAGGAATATTGATATGTAAGATAAGGCATGTAAATAGTTATCTTAGACTAGAATTGGGTTAGGCCAAAATATTTATAGCTTGATGGAATTTAGAATTGAACTTATCAACTTGTGAGACTTTACATGTATAAACCCATTAGTAGGTAAAGAGTTAGATAAATTTCAATTCTTTTATTTTGAGAGTAGAAAAGTTTTATAAGTCTATTGGATTAGTAGTTATTTACATAAAAGGGTCATTTTTTAATATTGACAGTCTCATGAATATTAGGTTATCCATTTTGCCAAATTAAAACAATGACAATGAGTAGTTTTCTTTGAGAGCTTATGCTAAATTTGATGTTGGTCTTGGATGAATACACAATAGAGAGTCCCACTAAAGGGAATTTACTTTTTTTTAATAGTACGAGGCAATCAAAATAATCAAAACCTTTGAATGTTTAGGTTTTTCTTCAAATTCAAGATGCATATGTTTGAAGGTGGTGTGGTGATCATTATTTTCATAGA